>VXAK01000367.1:112424-123740 GCA_013399435.1 Arenaria interpres | reverse complement strand
TTTTTATCCAGTGCAGGGTACACTTGTCAATGCCATGATTCGCCAGTTTCTCCAGGAGAACGCCGTGGGGGACGGTGTCAAAGGCCTTACCAAAGTCCAGGTAGACAATGTCCACAGCCTTCCCCTCATCGAGAAAGCAGGTCACATGGTCATAGAAAGATATCAAGTTGGTTAAGCAGGACCTCCCCTTCATAAACCCATGCTGGGTGGCCCTGATCCCTTGCCTGCCTTGCACTTGCCGTGAGAGCTCTCCCAAGATGATCCTCTCCATGATCTTTCCCGGTACCAAGGTCAGGCTGACAGGCCTATAGTTTCTCAGATCCTTCTTCCAGCCCTTCTTGTAGATGGGTGTCACATTGGCCACCCTCTAGTCATCTGGTACCTCTCCTGTTGATGAGGATTGTTGATAGATAATGGAGAGAGGCTTGGTGAGCTCTCCCGCCGGCTCCCTGAGTACCCTTGGGTGAATTCCAACTAATTCCAAGTAATAGGCACAAGCTGGAATGCAGGAAATTTTGACTAGATGTAGGAAAAAAACATTTACCATTAGAGCGGTTGCCCAGTGAGTCTCTGAAGCCTCCATATTTGGTGACACATAAAACACGACAGGACTGGGCCCTGAGCAGATTGGTTTAACTGAACCTACTCTGAGGAGGAGGTTGGACTACACAGTCTCCAGAGGCTCCTTCCAGCCTACACCGTCTTATGGCTACTTAAATGGAGTCTAGGGCATCAAAAGGAAGAGTTGGTGAGATAACTTACATCTGGTCCAATTAATTCATAAAATAAAAGTGGATCTTAAAATTGATTCATATTTCATGGGTAACTTATCTTACTGGCTTGCTTAGATACTCTTTTACCTCTGTTCAGCTGCAGTCATTATCTCTATTTTAGTAATCTCTGAATTAATCGATAAATCCTAAAATATGGGATCATATGGCCGTCACCAATAGCCTGTTACTGATATATATAAAGTCTACAGATTCAGCAAGTTAAATGAAAGGTAAATTTACATAGGGAGATGCCTGGAAATAGCAGAAAACAATGTCCAAGAACACAGGAAGGTCTAACCCTGGGCAAAGTCAAACAGGCCTAGATATTGCTTGAATCTAATGTGGGGTTGAACACTGGACAAGTGGTGTGCCTTAGGGACATCAAAACAAATAAGAAACAAGAAGACTTCAGAGGAAACAGTCACAAGAGTGCGGACTTGAGAAGAAATGTGGAACACTGACCTGAGTGCAGAAAAAAACCTTAGCGCAGCTAAGCTAGAAATTTTATCGGTTGTTTCTACTGTTTTCTTAGGAAACAGCATTTTGTGTGCATCCTTTACAAATAAGCAGAATTTTACTAAAGTGGGCGTTGTACCTGACTTGTACTATGCTTCTCTAAATCGAAACAAATCTGCAGGGTACATACAAAGAGAACCAGAATGAATACAATTAAGTTTGCAATGGAATTGCCAAACATGTATTTTGTAGTATGTGAAATCCCTGAAGATACCTGGTCAGCTCACAAGCTGTCACTCCATAAAGACACAAGTTTTCCTTATCTGCCAGCCCCGTATAGGTGTCCCAGGTACCCTGTTGTGCCTCAAATGGCACCCACCACCTCTGTTTAGGCAAGTGAATGGAACCCAAGTTGTTCAGACCAAACGTATAACTTGTATAATCTTGTCCCACTTGCCATTGCGGAGGCTGGAGACAGCCTCAGTCCCACATTTCTCTCCTTACCCTCCTCAGCCCTCAGGCTACGGAGGGGTGAGGTAAGGGCCTTTCAAAGAGGAAAGAAAAGCAAGGCCTCATCTCTCATTCCAGACAGAAAGAAACAACCTGGCGACTCAGGCAGCCTCACCAGACCTCAGATTTCTACTTTCCGAGCCGAATGCTTTTGGATACAGAGGTGATCTCAGACACCTCCATCTTTCTATTTGGGTATTAAATAATATTCTTCTCTGTTTCAAAAGTCAGAGCTGGAAGGAAGAGACTGTCCATATGTTTTGTTACTGGAGCATTCACCTTTTCTGAAACCAGAGAGCAGCCCTTGCTTCAGGTAATATTTAAGCCTTTATTCATCAAAATAACCACCGTTGCCTGAGGTTAGACCATGCACATTTGATATGGTACAGACCAAAGATTGTACTGGAATTGTTTCAGATAAATTTCAGCGAAGGAGGAAGGTGTGAAATAGTTTCTGTATGAAGGTTGGGCTTTCTGCTTGGAGAAGAGACCACGGAAGCAGTAATAAAGGTCTAAAATAACACTGAATTGCAAGAAGACGGGGGATAGAAATAACAGTTCATGGACTCTTCCCATACAAGATCTAAAGATTATCAAATAAATGTCGTGGTTGACTCCAATTTTCATTGGGACAGAAAATTTTAGTATATGTTTGGCCTTAAGCAGACGCATTCAAGGCCAGGCTGGATGGGGCTTTGAGCAACCTGTTCTAGTGGAGGTGTCCCTGCCCTTGGCAGGGGGGGTGGAACTCAATGATCTTTAAGGTCCCTCCCAACTCTAACCATTCTATGATTCCTTAAGCATGTACTACTGGCTACTGTCAGACAGGCTGCTGGGCTGTAGAGGCCTTTAGTCTGTCTGATGCGGCCATTCTTATATTTTTAAATCCCTTACCTGAAGGAAACAGAGCTGCACTTTGCAACGAGGCTGCTTCCAAAGACAGGATCCGAAGCTAACATATGGCTCTGTGATTTTGAGCAGAAACACCACCCTGGAGTTCCAAAACTCCTTCTGAAACTTGTTCATATATTCCCAGCATTATCTGATGAAAAGAACAATAAAAAAGAACACTTTGCTTAAAAAGTCCCAACCAGCCCCTCTGTTATCCAAACCAAAGCTCCACACTTTCCTGAGGTTTCCCTGCCAGAACCACAAAGACATTGGCACGTTCTATAAGCTCAGGCACCAGTAAAATCCAATACGTATCTAAAGAAGACTGATTGCCCTGTCCTTACTGCAATGATTTTAAGGCCCAGGGCTCCACAGGGGAGAGGTACAAGACAGCCAGGAAAGACATCGTGAAAACAGACTGTGAGCATATAAATCACCAGCCCAATTCAGAGATGGAAGCTGGGAAGATGACTCCTATTTGGAAGATTAACTACGCTCTACATGCTAAGGCAGAGCAAGCGAATCTTTTGATATAGATAAAATGCAGAACACTGCAGGGACAAGAAAGGAATCATCCTGCTGCCCCCAATGAAACCATTGGCTTTATTGAGCCAGGAACTGGAAAGGGTTATTTTTTTCCTTGCGCTGAAATATAACCTCCAGACCATAGCTGGGAGGAGGACTGGGGCACTTGCCTACAATGATTCAATCTAGTATGGAAAAAAATATATGTTCTTATGATGATTTTCTAACACCAAAGAATTTGTCTATTTTAATAAGCCCAGAGAACCTAGGTGTCTGGTGATTTCTTGTCATAAATCAGGAGCTCATTAAAAAGAAAAAAGTATGAAAAGAAGGCAAAGATTCTGGCAGGAGTCTTGAGAAAACAATTGAAAAGCATTTTTGAAGTTTCATTCATTTTGGTGCAATATGTGCAGAGGCCACAGCTCCTAGCACCGGTAGTTCTGAAGTCTGCCAACTAAGTACCTAAAAAGCCCCTGAATTTACTGAATTTTGTACCACAGCTTCAGTTTTCCGCCTGCGTCTGGATATTGCCTGCTTAGAACGAAGCGCAAAGCTGTGGTTGTGGGAGGGAGGTACAGAAAGTCATGCTACCTGACCAACAGGAAATTCAAAGTGCATCAATTGTAAGAGTCCAAAGAGCTGTTGAAAAGTAAGATAAGGTTCAGAAGGGGATTACTGTGTCCTAAATGTGATATTTTTATTGAGAGGGCAGTGCTTAAATTACATTTTTATGAGCCAGCGTGGCATACCATCACTTTTTCATTTTACTGGGAAGCTTGCTGGGACTTCTCTGGTTCACAGCTGCAGAACGGATTAATTTTATCCTCCCCTGAATGAGACCTTCAGTCCCACCGTAGCTTCTAACTTGGAAGCAGTGTGCAAGGATACTACAAGACCAAAATTATTACATCATCAGACAGAGCAGAAGAGAAACAGCAACAAAAATGGATAAAACACTAGGACTTGATTCAGCAAAAACATTTATGTGCATGTTTGCCTTAAGCATCCCTGTTTAGTGAAGCACTAAAGCATGTTCTTGGGCTTAATTGAAGTTAATGAGATTTACACAGGTCCTGAAGGTAATCACATGCTTCACTGCTTCATTAAATCAGAATACAAGTATTATAGGGCAAGGTCTATCCTCAGGGAACGCCATTGAAATACAGGGTGATACAAACCTATAAATCATTTTAAAAGAATTTATTATTAAAATGCATGTACAAAAAAGTGCTAAGAGGAGTACAGGTTGCGTGAGTGCTGAGTCTCAGAATAGCACTTTGTTTAACAAGATATCTGAGACATAAGACCTGTTTAAGTGTAAAATCAGAAGTAACTCCAGTGAAGCCAAGGCCGATGCAGCTGAGATCAATATTAAACCCCAGAGAAGGGGATTTTCTAAAAGTTTGGGGGGAGGGGAAGAAAAATGGAGAACAGGTCCCCAGAGAACGTGATAAATGATGATGGGTTAGGCAATATAGTTCTGCTTCCAAAAGCCAGGCACAATCCTCACTCAGGAGTAGACATTGTGCCACATATTTAATCTATCCCTTAGAGAGAGTCAAAAGGATCAAAAGCATCACACAGATACTTAAAGGGAAAGGTCATATTCCCATTGAGGACTAATGACTGTATCCCTTCCTGCAAGCATGGGGATTTCTGGTGAGGGAACTAAAACTGCAATGTTTCCAGCATTAACGCTGGCTGTAGGGTGTCTGCTGTCACATCAGCTTCTTGAACCCTTCCCCTTTGCTCCAAACTACCCTCACACTGTGAGCCTGCAGCTCCCCGTGTTTCTCCTGCAGCTTTTCCATACCTATCAGCAAAGGGATTTCTTTAACAAAACTGAGCTCTGTGATCAGATCACCCGAAGCCACTGCAATGTCTCAAAACTACCAAAGCCTTTGTGGTTACAGAAGAATTGTAGAGAGCTGCTATAATTTAAGAGCAGGGATTTTTTTTCCACTGTAGTGGTTCAATGTGTGTTGTGCGCACACATGTGCTTCAGCACAGATGGAGATTCAAATGAATATCAGACCCTTTGGTGTGAGTTCAAATTTCCTGAAGGTGTTGGAATGTCTGTAAAACATCAGATGCCCTTTTGGTTGTTTTTTTATAAATACATTTTAATTCTCTGCTGATTTGACATTTCACTTTATTTAGGAAAAATGGGGGAAAAAATGACAACATATTGAAAAAAAAGTTATTACGGAAAAAAAGAACGGGGAAAGGGAAGGAGGTTTGTATGTCCCTGGCAGCTACCTGCCTTTCTTACACAAAGCCACCTATGATTCTTCTACAACCACAAACAAGCCAGGTTTTCTTTGTGCTCTGTCCAGAAAGGAAGTTCAAAATATGTACATCTACTCCAAAGCTATTAATCTTTTTTACAAGATTATTGAGGGGAACCATTGTCATCTTTCCTAAAATAAATTTTCCCCAAAGCTTCAGGACTCTTTTAAGTAGGGTTTAAGATATTCTTTCTTTTTTTCTCTCCTAACACATTTACCTCCTTAAAACCAATTACCTAACGACTGATTTACTTTTGTATTAATTATATCTATTTCTCTGTTTCTTCAGCAGAAAAAAAAAAGGCATTCTTTCCCAGCCTGCTGCATTCAGAGTCCTGAATAGCTGGCTTTAGTTTCAGCTTGCTACTGTCAACCCAAACCCACAGGGCTGGAGAGGTTATGCCTCCTAAAAGGCTGAAGGATATGTTGCATGAAAGAGTTTCTAAATGGTCAGTAAGACCAAAAAAACCAAGAATCTCCGAACCTTTAGATTTTCCAAAATGGTTTCAATCGTATATTGAAAGTAACATAAGGCAAAACAGCAACAAAAATCAGAGTCAGGCCCCTAAACAAATGTCATCACTGCTCAGACTTCAGTGAGGGTGTTAATTATTATCACAAAGTGAGGAAACCACAGAATTGTTGGACCAAACACACGTTTCATGTGGAGAAAGTAGTACAAACAAACCAAAAACATACATCATTTTCCATGGAGCAAAGAGAAGATCCATCTATTTATTCAACAAGCCTTAGGGATCCTCCTCCTGTACAAACTATCTAACTTACTACAATACAACTTGCATCCCAAGGCTATTACAGCCTTCCATATGCCTGTAATTTATTAACTATCTGAGCTATGAGATTACAACCGGAATAATTCCGAGTGCCTTTAAGAAGGAGCTTGTTATATAAAATCTACATACACTGTATTATTACCCTAACACCGGAGAACCAACCTTCTCCCATATGCTCACATGCGCAATTCTTTAAGAAGAATTTTAAACCAAACTTAAGATACGCGATTATTCCACTTGGCCATGGGAAATGGGATATAACTACAGGAAAGAGTGTATATGCTATACCCTATGGCTGAGCCATGCACATGGTGGAAAACATGTACTTTTCAGTGCAACATTGTATAGGGAACGGTGATGCATATAGTTCAAACGTTATCCCAGAGAACGACAAATACCAGGGACTTCATATTAAGGCAGTAGGAAGGTCACAGTGAGTAGTTTTTGAATAATCTGTCTAGAAGGTATCCTCCTTCCCCATTCAATCTCAAGGTGGTTTATTACCTGAAGCTGAATAAAGAATAATATATCCTAGTATGTATCTAATTCTGGAATATTATCTAGCCATGCCAAAAAGATTTTATTTATGGACCAAGCAAGCAGTAAAATTACTTAGAATGTTGAGGGCAAAATAGAGATTAGGCAGTTCACTGGTCTGTACTCTCAGAATTAAGGAGGGCAGGTCCTTTCCTGGTATGCACTCATCACAATGAGCAATTTTTAGAGCATCTCCTTGCTATACAGTGGTGTGATATATGGTTAAAAATCCAAGCTGAAAAACTTAAGTTATGTCTCTGTTACCACACTGACCGGAATCATAGTTTCAGCAGGCAAAATCTAGGTTGAGAGAAGGCAAGAGAAAATCTGCAAGTGCCTTACAAAGGTGATAGAATAAATTTCACAAATTGAAACTTCAAATGAACCTCTTGAACCCCTGGAAATTCCTAACAACAATGTCCTAAAACTGGTGTACTGAATACAGTTAAACTGCTTTAGTTAAAGTAACTTTTATCTGAGATCATTCAGCATTAGCAATTTGAACCAACTTACCTAGTTTAACTTAAACCAGATTTAATATGGTCTCGTTTTCCAACTGACTCAAAACCATTCCATTCCTATATTTTCTAACTGATGTACAATTAATTTTTTAAAAATGTCTCATACTTTAAAATTTGCAGGCAAAGCCAATGCTGCACAAACCACACCTTTCCTTGGATTTATTGCCATTTTTTTAGAAAGTTTATTTAAAAGAATATAACCCAAATATGTGCTTTTCTATGAAACGTACTTTTCAAGTTCATTTATGCCAGAGAAAATACTAATTTTCCAGAATGGCATATTTCATTTGCTACCAAAGAGGACTGACTGTAACATAAAGCTAGTGGCTCCTTTAGAAGAAAGAGAAACAATTTGACATGGTAGGTCTGGTAACCTTCTGCAATATCAAATGAAGCCCTACATTTTCAAAATGATGCATGGGAATTTAACCACGTGGTGCCCATTAAAGTGAATGCCAGCTCCCATGGTTTATGAGGTCACCAGAAGTCCTTGATGGAATTACACTCCCGACCCGCACGGCTGACTCTCTTGTATCACAGACAGAGTCTGAACCAAAGCCCATAAAGTCAACAAAAATGTCTGCAGTCAGTTTGGTCAGGTTTGGATCGGGTATTTCCACTGGAAAGAGAGAAACAAGAGAGAAATAAATTACCGAACAATCGTTAGTTTAACAGCGTGGCATGGCTCCTATGTTGATACATATTCTTCTATGGTAAGGGGGAAATAATGTCTTCCTGTGGTCGTGCTGGAGGCATCTGATGGAAAAGAGAAACACTGGGGAATATTCCTTGGAAAAACAAAAGAACATCCTGTGAGAATGCAATTACAAAGTAATTCTTTAAGAATATCTAACAGCTATCATACAACATATCAAGTACAATATATTTGAGGAATAAATATCCTGGGCTCTTTGTTCATCACCTGCATTTTTAGAAATTACTGTGCTGGTGCACATCTGTCAGCTTTGCGTTTCCTAGACTGAATTTTTTAATATCCATCACACAATAATAATATTCAGCTTCTAAAAGAGAAACATGGCACCCAATTTGCACAAAGAAATTTGCACATTGTTGTGTTTTAAAGCACTCAGTAGTTCATAAAAGACTACGGTCCTTGGGTATATTGATTTTCATATTATCTTGGTTGGAATATGAGCTCGCTTTAGCAATAAACTGATATGTTGACTGAATACTTTTCAGTTTTCTAGGTTTCAGGTTGTGTTTCCAGGGTTATATCACTAGAATCACAGTGACCTACTACAGTCTCCTGGATCTGTGTATGTAAGATATAATAATTTCTGTTTGGAAAGTAGGCGTTTTTCAAGCTGGGTGATGATACTCAACATTAAAACATGGACCCACAAGTTTCTAGGAGCCTGTGTGCAGATCTGACATAGTCAGGATTTCAGGCGACCGCAAAGTGTCCTAAGCTATTTAAGAATTTAGGGAGCAATTTATATGCACGCATGCATTAACACATGCATACCTCACAAAAATTATCTAGAAAAAAGCAGGCGTGCTTATTGAAGGAAATTTACCCAGAGAAAATAAATAATCTCTCTGAGAAAAGTAGCAAATTTTGGAATCATAACAGCAATGGTCAAGGGAGGTGATTCTGCCCCTCTACTCTGCTCTGGTGAGATCCCACCTGGAGTAGTGCATCCAGCTTTAGGGTACCCAATACAAGAAGGACCTAGACCTCTTGGAATTGGTCCAGAGTAGGCCACGAAGACGGTCAGAGAGTTGGAGCACCTCTCCTATGAGGACAGGCTGAGACAGTTGGCGTTGTTCGGCCTGGAGAAGAGAAGGCACCAGGGAAACTTTACTGTGGCATTTCAGTCCCTAAAGGGGCTACAGGAGAGATGGGGAGGGACTCTTTATCAGGGAGTGTAGCAACAGGATGAGGGGTAATGGTTGTAAACTGACAGAGGGGAGATTTAGATTAGATAGGAGGAAGAAATTCTTTCCTGTGAGGGTGGTGAGACCCTGGAACAGGTTGCCCAGAGAAGCTGTGGCTGCCCCATCCCTGGAGGTGTTCAAGGCCAGGCTGGATGGGGCTTTAAGTAACCCGGTCTGGTGGGAGGTGTCCCTGCCCAGGGCAGGGGGGTTGGAACTTGATGATCTTTAAGGTCCCTTCCAACTCTAACCATTCTATGATTTTATGATTATTGCCTGGTGTTCCCATGATTTCTGTTACCCAGGGCTATATAACACGAGTGAGGTACCCTGGCCAGCTAAAAACATGGACAGTGCAGCAACCCAGGAGACCAGATCAGATGGAGAGGAAAAAAACCCAATGCTTCAATATGGCACCTCTCTGAACTAGGGAATATAGATGATACAAATATATCTGTACTGCTTCTAGAGTCAGGTGTCTTCATACTTACTGCCCTGTCTGTCCACAAGCCGGACAGGTCACCTCCCAGGGAAGTGTGAATTAACCATACGGGGAATGCAGCGCGGTATCAAATGCATCGCTGTAGCAGCTGTGGAGGCTGTGGCAAAGCTTCAGATCCTTTGAATGGCTGATCCCGGTGGTACCATGGCTTTTCATTTTCCAAGAAGGATTCTTTTAACACAGGCTGGAGTATATTTTCTTCTGCCTTTTGTTTTGGTCTCTGTTATTACTATTCTTCGAAAAGGAAAAAAAAAAAGTCAGGAAAGTTCAGAGTGAGGCAAATTTTTCATTACAGAGGATTGAATCACCCAGTAAAGGACAAAGTTTACAGCAGGAATCCTGTGAAAGAAGCATTGTGTACCTACGTTCACATCCAAACCTTATGATATAGCCTGTAAAATTTTACCTTTTTGCAGCCAGGCTGCTCTCCTTGCCTTTCCTTAAATGAGCAGTCAGAATACACACAGCTGGTTATTCCCCTCGCCCGTCATCTCTTCACCCCTCTGAACTTCAAGCTCCAGCTTTGTTTTACTGATAAAGACAACTCTATGCAGAAGGAAAAAAATGCGCTTTCTTCAGGCTGTACAGCTGAGTAGGGCTACATGGCTAGTAAAAAGTCCCGGGCATCAACTTAAAAGGGGGAAAGGAAAGAGCTGGTGCTGTGGGTGGAACTGGGAGGGGAGGGAGGCTGGTGTGGTGGGCTGCGGAGGAGGAGGTGTCGGTCCTTGAGCTGGAGCCAATGCCAGTCATGCTCCAGGGTTTGAACAGCGCTGCCTCAAAAGCGCCTGTTTATTCCTGCAAAGTGTTTGACTTCCCTCTGAGGGCATTTTGTGTGAGCCGAGAGGAAAGCTATTTGAGGTCTTTTTATAAACAGCATAACTTAGGTAAGTATTTGACGTGGATAAACGCTTTGCAAGCAGCGTGGAATTGTTAATTAGGAATTTGCAATCCCTCAGCTTACACTCATACTCCAGTGCCCTGTTTCTGAGGAAGAATTCACACCACTGACACAAGGGTTGGAGAATCAGACGTGCAATCGCAGAGCCTGGGCTTTTAATACGCTTTTTAGAATCAAAGAACCAGAGAATGGTTTGGGTTGGAAGGGACCTTAAAGATCATCAAGTTCCAACCCCCTGCCCTGGGCAGGGACACCTCCCACCAGACCAGGTTGCTCAAAGCCCCATCCAGCCTGGCCTTGAACCCCTCCAGGGATGGGGCAGCCACAGCTTCTCTGGGCAACCTCTTCCAGGGTCTCACCACCCTCACGGGAAAGAATTTCTTCCTAATAGCTAATCTAAATCTCCCCTCTGTAAGTTTAAAACTGTTACCCATCGTCCTATGGCTCCACTTGCTGATAAACAGTCCCTCCCTATCTCTCCTGTAGCCCCTTTAGGGACTGGAAGGGGCTATAAGGTCTTCCCAGAGCCTTCTCTTCTCCAGGCCGAACAACCCCAACTGTCTCAGCCTGTCCTCATAGGAGAGGTGCTACAACCCTCTGATCATCTCCATGGCCTCCTCTGGACCCTTTCTAACAGGTCCATGTCCTTCTTATCACAGAATCACAGAATCTTCGTGGTTGGAAGGGACCTTTGAGATCATCAAGTCCAACCATTAAAAAAAAAA
>VXAK01000367.1:55923-111921 GCA_013399435.1 Arenaria interpres | reverse complement strand
CCACACGTCTGGGAGGAGGAGGAGGAGGAGGAGGAGGAGGCAGGGAGTTCTGAAAGCCATCGCGGAGGATATCGCATTTAAGAGCTAATTAAAACAACCCCTTCCGTGCAAAATCCTCAGGTTGCAAATGGAGTGGCTATTGGGAACACTTGCTAGGAATTCAGCAGAGATCTAAAAGAAAAAATGTCTTTGTAATTCACAAGTAAAGGCAAAATAGCTGAGGAAAGGCTTTCTTTTTTTTTTTTTTCCCCTGCCACTCTAAACCCGTGGCTCTTTCTGAAACGTGCCTGCCCTTTTCTCACTCCGTATTTTTAGATTAATTTTATGTTTTTTCTGCTTCGAGTAATGGACACATAAAGGATGCATGAAAACAGATTGATGTCATCTTTGAGATTAGGATCCCAGGGCTTTAAAATAGGAAAAACTGAATTAATTCTTCAGTTAAAAAAAAAACAACCCAACATAACTCAAAAAGATATGATTTATTAGGAGGAAAAGTAACTCATGCTTTCCTGTTAAGTTATAATATGAATGGTAGCATTTTGAACTCTTGGCCTAAAATAGTTATATTGAGCTTTGATCCTTAGGACGTTAACAGACGGGAAGCAGAGGAGTGAATTGGGGTGAATTTAATAGTATCCAGAGATAGAATAATTAACTCTTATGGTGCCTATTAGCATCTAGGGTCTGAAGGAAAAGGATTTAGAAAAATAAAACCAGGAAGGGAAAAGAGGCCTTTCTGAATACTGTTAGGAATATAAGTTATTGGAGAGAAAATTAGGACATCCTTCCTTAATAGGAGTCATGAAATGAAGGCCCAAGTTCATCTTCTTTGCCATCCACCGAAGAGGATAATTGTTGGCAAACAGGCTGAAAGGTTGTAGGCCACTGGTTACTGTCACTGCTCATTTCTTGAGCTTTCATTCTCTTCTTAACATTAGCGAGCTCTTCACTAAATTTACTTTTCTCATGATACATGTATGAATCCATGGAATAACAAGCCTTCTTATGAGTCGTAAGAGCTATAGATGCTCTCTTTTCTTTCTGGCCTTGTTTGTAAATCAGATATCCAGTCTTATTTGGTTAATACTAGAGACTAGATCTGTGTAGGTTGGCCCAGCAGAGGACATAGCACTGTTAGACTCCAGCTTTGGAGTCCTCAGCACAGGAAGGACATGGACCTGTTGGAACAGGTCCAGAGGAGGCCATGGAGATGATCAGAGAGTTGTAGCACCTCTCCTATGAGGACAGGCTGAGACAGTTGGGGTTGTTCGGCCTGGAGAAGAGAAGGCTCTGGGGAGACCTTATAGCCCCTTCCAGTACCTAAAGGGGGCTACAGGAAAGATGGGGAGGGACTGTTTATCAGGGAGTGAAGCCATAGGACGAGGGGTAACAGTTTTAAACTGAAAGAGGGGAGATTTAGATTAGCTATTAGGAAGAAATTCTTTCCTGTGAGGGTAGTGAGACACTGGAACAGGTTGCCCAGAGAAGTTGTGGTTGCCCCATCCCTGGAGGTGTTCAAGGCCAGGCTGGATGGGGCTTTGAGCAACCTGGTCTGGCGGGAGGTGACCCTGTCCATGGCAGGGGGGGTGAAATTCCATGATCTTTAAGGTCCCTTCTAACCTGAACCATTCTATATTCCATGATTGACTTGTGTCTCCATCAGTTCATACTGCCCAACGTAGCAGTTGTTGGAACAACACCCTGAGCTCAGGCTGTCTATAAATGCAGCACCTTAGTGTCCATTCAGTGGTATTAAGACCCTTCTAGGAAGGACTCAGAAAGCAGCCTTTTTTGTCCAGAACATGAATAGGGCTTGGAAAGGGTGTGCTGGCCACAGCACATACATGCTCAAGTGCAGATTCAGACTTGTGCTCAAAACACATGGTGTGTACCTTCCTGTTTAATTGCTATGTCAAGATCTGGTCTGTTCCCCCAAAAGCCATCCAAGTGCCTCAAAACACCATGCAGGACGTATTCCGTAGGTAACAGAAAGCTTGTGGACTGAGAGGTAAAATATAATGATTCCATAAATACCGGAGAGATGTTCCTTACATCAAAAGAAGACACACTTCATTTTTCAAAGGCTAAGACATCAGCTCGGGTGACAACGTCTTTCAAAGCATTGAGTAGATATTAACCCACTTCACTAAAGCTATGCAAGAACTCAGAAAGATGTACTTCACATGATTATGTATTATATACCAAAGGGGAAAGGAAGGAAGGAAGAAGAAATCTCCCCAGCCCTTCTGCAAATGCATACAATAGAAGTCATTGAAAAGCCTCTCAGTATTTTGCAGTACTGGACAGTAAATCAATGTAATCTGCATTTCTGCAGTAGCAGGAAACTTTCCAAATGATCGCTATAAATGGAGCACATGTTTTACGTATAGGTTACTATTTTTGGCAGTCCATCAAACCCCTTTGATCTGTAGACAGTGGGGTTTCATCCAGCCAGCAGGACAAGAATAAAAGGCCCATATTCCGCCTTGTGCCAAGATCCACTCGCAGAGCAGGAGATGGGGAGCGGGTTATGGTCACACAACTCGGCGGCGGCTCCCGTGTCAGCCCCAGCCGCAGCAGAATGTGGATAAGCTTATGTAGTTTGAGTACACCCCGACTCCCCCCAGCTCATTTCGGTCCACGAGATGCTCCCAGTGAGAGCCGAGAACACTCTTCCGTGGGTCTCTCCGTCACTCCCGGTGCCAGCACGGGGAGAAGAATTGGCACGAGAGCCATTTGTACCTCCTTGCGCTGGCTGCACGGCTCCCTGCGCCGGGGGGCGTCCCTCGGGGGCCAGTTAAGCCCGCGCTCTGCAACACCTGCACAATACAAAGTGACGGAAACCAGCACAGGGAGTCTGGCCCGTGAGTCCTCAAAATGGAAAAAAGCAGATGAAAAAAAAAAAGAAAAAAAAAAAAGACCACAAAAACCCCCACACCAAGGCAAGGGAAACCAGGCAGCACAGGAGGATTAGAAAGCAAAGACCAGAACGAAAATTTATAAAATGGAGCAGGTCACTTCCTGACTGCAACAGAGCTGAACTTCAAAAAAGGTCTACTAAGCCCAGAGTGCTGCTGCCCAGGACAGACAGCGTGTGAGTGTCCTCCCTCTCCTCTGGTTCCTCACCAAAGATGATGGCAAGATTTATGTCTCCCTTTCTGAGCAGTTCTGGGGGTTTAAACTGGTCTTCAGTCCATTCCAGTCCCTGTGTAAAGGAGCGAGCAGCAAAGAGAAGTGTTTTGCCACATGTGGATAAGGCACTATGGGACACGAGTGTCCAGTATCCATGATTTTGTGGCTCTCCAAGTTGATTCCAACTGTGGGGAGAAGCCAGTGTCGACAAAGAGAATTACAAATATCTAATTTGCCCACTACGTTCTCTTTTCTTTTTTTTTTTTTACCTCTGAAATTCATTACACTCGTGGCATATATATAAAATACATTTTCATTAGCCCGTCATCAAAGCACGCAAATCTTAAAACCCCTCTGCTGTTCTGAGTGACATATTTCAGGAATAACTACTCAGAAATAACTGCTGTAGATGTGTCTGGCTGCTGAACATGAAAGTATGGGTGCTGCTGACTGCCTGGCAGCTGGCCCAGCATTTAACCCTGCTGTTTTAAAATGTCGTAAAATAAGCACAATTTAATCTTTTGAAACCTTTTGGTCAGTGACTGTGATTTCCGCAAAAAATGACTTCAAAGGAAAGACAGGCACCTTTGTTGATGCCTTTTTAAGCAGTCATGAGTTCCAAATTATTTTAAAAAAGGGAAGCAGAAACCTCAAAGTGTGTAACACCTCCTCAGGATTAGATGCTGAAGCGATATGTAAACTGGGCTGTAAAAATCGATCCTCCACTAGCGACGTGGCTCAGAATGATATAATTAAAAGATAATGTCAATGGAAAAAGAATATCATCATAGACTAATGGGCTCCTCCTGACACATAAATGCCGCAGCAAAGCCCCTATTTTAATGAAAAAATACCACTAAGAAGCCAAGTTATTTTATTTTCAAAGCAGGATGTGTTGAAAATGTTCTATTTCTGTTGCTATATTTCTATTTTGCCAAATGTCTGACACGGAGTTAACACTTCCACCTTGCAGTGTTCATATAACACACAGCATTCCTCTGTGCCTCAAAAGCACCACGCTTAACCTGTGCAAAAAACAGCCTACTTCTGCAAATAGTGTCCTTTTTGTTAATAAGTGGCAATCTTAATATAGAACGGAGGTTTTCTTTCCAAACTTAGATGTGGGGAAAAAATATTTGCATTTAATCATTTGACATAATTTCCATTCAATGTGATTTAGGGAATGTGGATATTCCTAGGCATGAGACTGATGATAAGGTGACTGTTTTTCACCCCCATCAAATCTGGGTTAAAAATGCTTTTTAAAAACATAGGAAAAAAAGGGATGTGAAGATACCTTGAATAAACAAACGTTTATTCAAGGGATGTGAAGATACCTTGGAGAAACAAACATCAAACTACTCTTTTTGCTTTCACAAAAAAGTAGCGTTCTGTTCTTCTCAGATTTGGTTTGGAAGAAATGCCTTTCGGCATACTAGTACTAAAACAGAGTGATATGAAGAGCAGTTGATCCATCAGTGTATTCTAGGATGCTCTGAAATGCCTGCCAGATGTGGCCCTCAGAAGTCTTAGGCGTCTTCTGCTTAGTTCCTGGCTTTAGACCAGTCAGAGGAAAGAACTAACTGATGAGCTGCTCAGGCCAGGCCGATCTGGACATGGTCTGGACAACTGCTGTCACCTACAGAACTTGAAAATCGAAAAGGGAGGTGCCTTGCAGGACTAGGCGCCTCCAGGATTAGGCAGCAGCCAAGCACGGGTTGCTGGAGAGCACTTTTGGATACTGTTCCACCTACATCCTGTCTTAGGTGCCTAAGTCCTTTACTAGAGCCAGCCAGAAAGGCTAGATTCCCATTGAAGTCAAGAGAAGGATTTACATTAACTTAAGTGGATTGGTTCAGGCCTTAAAATGAGAACCATGTGTACATCCTTAGGAAGAATCTGGTCCCTTCTGTTTATTCATTGCGACTTCTTGCTTTATTGAACGGCTCACATGCACTAATCCACAAATAATACGTCAAAAGACGTTTTGGAGAGTAAAGAGAGCTGTGGTGGGCTTTCATGCCCATAGTCAGTGCTATTCTCAGCGGTTCTGGAAGCACGGCAGCCACCCTGGCTAACAGGCCAGTCAAGCCACACGCACCATTCAGGTCATACATAAGCTCTAATTGTCTTATTCGTTTGGCTCGTCAATACTTTTCCATGGAGCCGAAGGAAAGGAGGGCATATGGAATAGAGAAGCAGGAAAACTAATGAATGAGAGAATATAACTTTCAGGGTTCTGGCAGTGTTTTCACATCCATTTTTTGCTCCACTCCCCTGAGGTCACAAAAAGCAAATGGCATATTCATTTCCTTCCATCTGTGCTATTCTGAACAGCAAACGGGAACTAACATCTAAACTTTCCTAATAAGCAGGGGTGGGAGGAGAGCTGGGTAATAATTAGCTACTGGCTAGCAATGCCTTGTAGGTGATGTGACTGTCAGAGTGATGTTCATTGTAGACGCATTTTTCTTCTTCCTTTTCCTATTTTGCAGGGCAATGACACTTTAAATTAAAATTTTTTTAAAAAGCCCTGATTCTACCCAAATCCTACACGTCCCGGATGAAGCAGCGGGAGCAGACCCAGGCCAGCGACCGTCCCCTTCTCCTCTAAAATACACGCAATTCCTTGTAAACACTGGGACGAGGTGGCTGGCCAGGAAGCCCCCGGTGGTGTCGGATGTGTGGCCACGGCCCCCCTTCCCTGGGGAGAGGGCTCAGCTCCAGCTGCAGCTGCCTCCCCCCCCGCCTCCCACCGCTGGCTCCGCAGGAGGGGGCAGCTGGCAGGGCTCTCCCCCCTCATCCCGGGGCTGCAGAAACCAGAATTTAGTGACCTGGCGATGCAGCAAATAAATAAATGAATGGGGAGCTGGAGAGCTTTCTGGAGAGGGCTGCGGGCCGTGCTTCCCAGAGCGAAGGAGAGGAAAAGCGCTTCTGTAGGCGTCTGGCTGGCTGGGTTCCTGTCAGAATAATGATTTCAATGTTACCGTGATTTCACCGAGCAGCATGCTGGGGCACCTAGGGTCTTGGTAGGCAATTTTTTACCGTTGTGAATGTAAATAAGGCATTTATTCAAATTAACCCTCTATTATACAGAGAAAACATAAGCGGAGAGGAAGCACCGCCGCTTGAGTAGCGGATTGCCATGCAGTTATGCAGCGGGGAGCAGGGCAGGTCCTGAGCATCACCCCACCAGCGCTGGCCGATATTTGCATTTTAAAATGGGGTTCAGGGATAATAATTCTGTCACTGACCTGGTTAGCAAGGCAGCTCTACACCTGGGCTTCCGGTCGTTTAAATGGGCATAATGGTCATGCCCTCACACAGGTCCCAGAAAGCACACTTTTTTGTGGAGACACACTGGGCGGGAACCAGTCTTCAACATTCTCAATTCTGAGGAAAAAAAGATGGTGTAAGAAAAACCAAGTTGAAATCCCAAGATATTTCTTTAACTAAAAGTGTTCTCCTAAGCAGCATTGTACTTATCTCATCCTAAAAGATTTCGTGTGAGAGATTATTTGCATTTTTTTTTATGCTCCAGTTGGTTTGTTTTCCAAAATGCAAAGTAATCCCAAGCCAGAGAACCAGGATGCTATTTTTTAAAGAGAATAAAAATGGAAAGTTTCGATCAATGAAAAATTCTTCCAGATTTTTCATGTCAAAAAAATGCACACAAACCCTCTTCTGGGGGGAAGTTTCATTTTCAACCAACTGGTATTTTTATAAAGATCCATTTCAGTAGAAGTTTGCCATCTAGTCTGGTGAGTAGTACTACTTTGTACCTGGGTACCACCAAACCTCTGTTGGGCTCTCCTCTGATGCCCAGGGAGCTGAGGTCAGGTAGGAGACTCTTTTTGGGCTTGATGAGTTTCTACCAGTTCCTTGATACCTAGGAGACAGCACTTTGGCGCAATGGCAAAGCCAGCCTGAGTTTAAAATAAAGGTGGTTCCTGCCTTTGGTTAGGCCACTTTTTTTCTTTTTTTCTTTTTTTTTTTTTAATTTTAAAAACATTTCCCCTTTATTTTCATGGTAAAAGGTATTTTCAATATTTTACAAGAAAATACTGAATGTCCTTATTAGCTTTAGGCCATAAATGCCACAAAACAGATTTAAAACTGGAATAAGCCCAACATAAATGCTTACTATTGGTGAATATAAGGGCATACAAAACAGGGCAGTAAAGTCACTATACAATATCAGGAAAACCATTAAAAAAATCTGGAAAAGCATCAAGATGGCTGGCCTCTTTGTAGTTTCAGCACAAAAAAATTGAGCCTTATTTCTAAATATTTTCCCTAGTGGGAAATAACAGCTTGAAAATAATCCCAGATGTATTCATTTGTGTAACATTTTTCTGCTTGCAACATATAGGCATGGAAAAATTATTGAAGGTTTCAATTCTGGACTTGTATTTTAAAAATGTCAAGCTTTTGAAAAACAGCATCATTTTTCCTTAAAAGCTATTCATTTACCTGGAATGTTGGCCAGCAGGCGTACATTATGGACTTGGTTTAGTTAAGATTGAAAAATTGCCCAAAGGCAAAAGAGAAGTAGGCAATTTTTGTGGCTCAGACTATATACCAACACAAAATACAACTGAGTTGATTTTTGCACTGGCATATAAAAGCATTTTGCAAGTATGGGATCTTAAAAAGTGATCAAAAGCTATCTGAAGTTTTTAAAAAGCTCAAGGGCTTTTTTTTTTCCTGTTGTCTTCTTCACAACCAAAATCTGTATCCTGAGGTACAAACAGCTAGAAAGCTCTTATTAAATGGCTACTGAAAACAATAAAAATAAAAGCAATCCAAGCCCATAAGTAATAATTTCCAAAGACGAGCAGATGAAAGTATGTTTCTGTTCGCTCTACAAAACAAGTTGTTTACTAAAATGTTCCCATTTTGGGGCAGATATTAAAAAAACCCAACACACACACTCAAAGCTTCCAGAAGTTGTCTTGCTAAAGGAATCACAGTTTTCATTTGTATCACACTATCTAGACCATCATCTTGAAAAGCTATTTGTCTGGATAGTATTTACAGCCCAGTATTTTCTGTGACACGCAGTAAGTGATGTTATCATGATATAGGTGGCTACAAATAATTTTAACAAGTTGGACTTACCAGGGTTGCTTTTTTTTTTTTCCCTCTGTGTATACAAAATATCTTTCTTTTTTTACAGGGAGACTCTTAAATAAAAAGAAATAAAAGTCAGTGGAAACTCAGGGAATTAATGGAATTAAACTGTTTTTGCTTTCAAGCCAAAGACGTGGGAACAGGTATAGTGGTCAAACCAGTGCACATCAAGTTGGATATTAGGAAAATGTTTTACACTGGAAGGGTTATTAAGCATTGGAATGGGCTGCCCAGGGAAGTGGTTGAGGCACCATCCCTGGAGGTATTTAAAGGACAGGTAGACATAGTGCTTAGCGGTATGCTTTAGTGGTGGTTTTGGCAGTGTTAGGTTCACGGTTGGGCTAGATGATCTGAAAGGTCCCTTCCAACCCAGGGAATTCTATGATTTGATAGGGCTGAAGAAAAGGCCTGTACTCTGAAAGGAGGAGCCAAGCTTGTGTTGAACCAGCCGGCTCCAAGACCAGGGAGACTATTGCTGTATCAGCACAAAGCTCTATGGAAGTTGAGTAAGTGAATCACAGAATCACAGAATCTTCTAGGTTGGAAGGGACCTTAANCACTGCACGGCTGGCAATATCCAGCTGGCTGGTTATAACATGAAAGGTGGTCCTTTTCCTTCTGAGGTGCAGACTGATGCTACATGTGCAGTCTTCCTCAAATACAGAAGATTAGGAAGAGGTTCAGACACAACCTGAGTTCAGTGAGAATGACTCAGAGAGCTCCTGGGCTTGTGGTACGACATGTCAGCTTTGCCCTCATGGAGTGAATGTTCACCCTCAGGTCACACGTGATATTGGAACGCGGTCCATGTGCTGGGTGAGCGGTGGTGGGAAGTGCCATAAGTGGTGTATTCTCTCTTTTCTTCACTAGATTCAATAACTCCCTAATGACAGCAAAATTTATTTGTTAGATACTTCACACTGCCCCATTGTCCTACTGGCAATAAACAGCGGCTCACCCATACCTCTCCTCCCCAGCACACTTCAAGGAGTATTTGAAATAGTCCGTCAGACAAAGCAGGAGGAGGGAATTCAGGGACAGAGCTTCTATACCCGTAATACTGAATCTGGATTAAATGTGAAAGGAAGGACTTCTGATATTTCTTCTAAACACTTTTCATCTTCCTTAACAGGACTACGGTCCTCTCTCTCTTAGGAAGACAATGTGAAGAAGACATGCTGCTGTTTCCGTGCTACTGAGCATAGTCAGAGAAGAAAAAACACACTGAAAAAGTGTAGTCAACAGGATCTTAAAGTACAGCTGGTGAAGCTGGCAGAGAAGTCCTTGATGCCCAGGGGAGCAGTCAGGCCAAAAACCCGAGATCTATAAAAATGCTAGGTGCCCACAGCTCCCAGCTGCAGATAATTAGCATATCTGAAAAGTCAGATCAATAAATATCTCATTGCAAATTAAAGAGAATTTGTGTAGACATCACTGTTGTCCCCCTGCAGAGCAGTTGCAGATGTCTTGGCAGATCAGGGAAATCAGATACGTGGCCTCTGGTTATATTCTAAGTATAACTTGTTTTACTTGCACGTATAAATAAGTCCTGGAGCAGAGATAATCAAACAGCATGCAAGCAATTCCCTTGTTCAGGAATCTCAGCTCATCACTAAAATTGGGATTACAAGCAACAATTGCACCTGAAGAACAGATTTTAATATGAGATCAAGGCAAATAGGAAACTTGCCTTGTAATAACAAAGCTCCCTTCACGCACAACTGCCTATAACGCAAATGAGAGAAATGAGTGTATCTTCCCATGAATGAATATTTACTTGCATGCAGAAATAAAACAAAAAAATTTAAAAAAAAGAGTCTGGAAGGTTGAAATGGCACCACCTGGTGACACCTGCCACACAGTATGAATGGTTGCACATTAGTACTCGTATTGTATTATTACCCATACATATTAGTACTTTGTTGTTCGAAGTTTTGTTGAGTAGCTTGGTGTATGACATAAAGGCCTTCAGTGGGAAAATCTGAATTAGCCACTGCTTTTTTTCAATCCGTTGCTCTAATTTGCTCTAAAGACAATT
Organism: Arenaria interpres; assembly: GCA_013399435.1. NCBI lineage: Eukaryota > Metazoa > Chordata > Aves > Charadriiformes > Scolopacidae > Arenaria > Arenaria interpres. The sequence goes on along the minus strand of VXAK01000367.1, from coordinate 101,615 downwards.
GTGGACAAGGCTGTGGATTCAGATACTTCATTCAGAAATTACCAGAGTAAATCAAGTTATATATAAGACTCACCTCACTCTAATTTATAGTTCAGCTCAGACCATTGAACTTGCAAGTAAAATTTATGGGGGAAGAGCAATAAATTAAATTGGGTAGAAACATAATTTTAGTCCTCCAGTTACTTGTACAGTTCGATTTAACACATAAAAAATGGAGTATAATACTAACTTGTTAATAAAATCTGCACAGCGCTGACATGTAAAAACAGTTTTATAATTGGTTGGTCCACTCTGTTAGCCTTGTTGACAACACTAAATTTTCAAAACCCTACATTAGTAACATTGAGCTAACATTATAAATGCAGAAAGCTCATAAATGCATACAACAGAAATTCATTTGGCCTTTGATTTTTTTTGGGGTGTCTTTAAAGTGAAAACTGTAAAATTACCACATAATAAAAGCCAGTACACTGAACACTAATTGCCCATTTATAAAAAGCTCTTTTCCTCCAATCACGTAGGTGTGAGGCATAAACTTCTTGGGTTTTACGGAGCTGCGATTTATACTTTCAGCTCTGCTTCTCTCTGTTGCATTTCATCTTAAGCTTATAAAAGACGAGCTGGATTTTATTAATCGGCATCAGCATCCATTGGACATTAAATCTACGAAGATCCCTACAGGGTTTTAATTGTGGCTGAATTGCCAACAATAATTGGGCCTCTGACTAAGCACGGCGAGCAGCCCACCCTCGCTGCCGGGCACAACTGCTCACTCCAACACCGGCCACGATAGCCCACTTTGTCAGCCGCCCGAAGGGAAGTTGTCAAGTCTGGGACCCTGCTGCTTTATTCCTATAACTATGTTTTAGAAAACACCTCACAAGTGGAATTGTGGTTGCCTCATCCAGAAAATGTGGAAAGGATTAATGTGGCATGTAAAACAAATCACTCCTGAGCTCAGCTGAGAAAGTGGGTATTAAAAGCACTCCAGTCAAAAGAGCTTTAGTGAAAGGGTCATGGTGATATACAGTCAGCACATGTTGGGCTGGTAAAGCTGCAGGGTGTTTGGAAATGGTAATGGTCCATGGGTGTAAATTCTTTCAAGACCTCTTAAAGGCACATGTGTTTCTTGAGCATGTTCTCCAAACAAGGACCTGTTATAGGTTAGATTCACTGGAGCTTTTAAACTTTATTGATTGGTTTGTGGTATTCCAGGTTCGCTTACTGGTTGTTTTCTGGTTTTTTTTAAATGCTGTTGATAAACACAGGAAAAGATCGTGGTTTAATCTAAATCTTATAAATCTGTAAACTATGTGGTATGTAGCTTTATTGTAACATATTTCAGAATGTGTTGTTTCTTTTCTTTATGCCAGTAATCACTGGCTTCACAAGAGTTAAGGGTCTATCAACATTTCTTTTATGAACGCAGGTTGGTTAAAGCGCCTTTAGTTTTGAGGTTGAAAAAGTCAGACCCTTAACTTTGACATAACGTTTTGTGTGCCTTTATATATGTTTGTAACATTTGTAACATAATATTTCCTAAAGTTATTAAAAAGATGGCTCATGGCAGCTTTTCTTGTAAAGCTGGGAAGACTTGCAGTGCTTAGCGAAAGCTTTATTTTACAAGTTGCACTATTCCTCGTTCATTTTTTTCATTAGGATTTTCACTGCGATTTAGCATAAAGAGTAAAAATGCGATAACATAACATGTACCACGTCGCCCTTTTCTACCCAAAGAATCTCCGCTAGAAGACAGAAATGTCCAGGAAGGGGTTTTTGAGCAATGACCCTCCTTGTCTTCCGTTAGGAACGTGAGGGTTCAGTAATTTTGTAAATTAGGCCTTCTGTACAGGGATTGCTTCACTTCCACTTGAAATGGAGCCATTTCTGAGATGCATGTGTCAGGTGTTGAGCAGAACACAGCCACATCTTTATACAGACTGAGTGGCTGAGAAGTGGAACTGCAAAACAAAGAAACCCTCATGTATCTAGGTGCTACAGTGCTTGCCATGATCTAATTAAAATCACTAATAATCACTTCCAACACACGCCATTCGGTTAACAACACATCCCTGCAACAAGTGGATTCAATTCTAGAGAAGCCTATCACAGTCGTGGCCCAAAAGCCAATATTTTAAGATTTGGCCAGCAGAAATGCTGCTCTGGTTAAGTACACTAGAGATTACGATTTTTCAGCCTTATTTCTGAATGTATTTGTTTTTACACAAGGCTGCTGTTAATTATTTTATGTTCACTATAACAGACTTAAGTAGAGCGGAATCACAGATTGGAGTTACATGATGCAGTAGGTGAAAACATTTGTTCTGACTAATTATATTTAATGGAAATTATATTTAAAAATACTGGAGAGGTGTTTTCTTGCAATCCCCCAGGACTGTTTTGAACAGGGATCATGGTTAAGTGATCAAAACCCTACTTAGTCAAGTTAAATCAAATAAATAAAATAATATGTGACCTTGGAAAAGTTTGGGTTCTATGTAGGTTCTGGTTCAGTGCCGCTGACTTTGGCTCCAGCTACAACCATGACTACAAATATTTTTTCACAGGCTTCAGCAATGACACCATTTGTTACTTTTGCTTCGTACAGCCCTGGTGAAAGTCAAGATCAATCGTTCTCCTGCAACATTTCCACCATGCAATGAAGTTCCAGCCATAAAGCAAAGGGACACACAGTAGATATGATGTCACTGTCTGGCATCTTTATGGAAATCAGAAAGCTTTGGCAATGCTGAACTTCAAAATTAAGTTTCCTGTCCTCTTCCCCTTCAGGAAGGTGAAATGTGATGTGCCTGTAACCTATCTTGAAACAGATGTCCTGTAGCTACTTAGGTAAACAGTTGAGGTAACTGGCCAAGACACATTTCAATGTTTTGTGAAGAGACACACAGTCTAAAAAGACCAAGGAAAAAAAAAAAAAACCCAAGGTTAGTAGCAGACGTGGGTTGTTGTAATGTCATTGTTCCACACTGCAATAACGTGCAGGAAACTGGACAACCCTGTAATCTGTAAACCAAATTATTGGTGTTCTGCCCAAACATTTTAAAACCCAAACACCTGCAAGGAGCAGCCAAATACCCTGAACAGAAGACTAGTCCTTCTAGGCTTTTTTACCTTAAAAAAAATAATAATTAAATTTTAGGCTTAGGAAATGTTTTTCTTTAAGCTTGCCATGAGGAAAGGCATTTTTTTTTCCAAGAGTATGCAGTTGCTTTGCTGAACTAAGTAAAAGGTTCCTGTACCCAGGAAAAAAGACACGGCTTACCTTTTGTTTCAACTCTCATAACAGAATCAGTCTTGCTAGTCTTCATATTAAAACCTCAAATCATCTCTTTTGCTGAAACACTGGGGTCGTTTTAAATTGAAGTCTTAATAGCACCAACTTTTTATCTTAAATTCCTAATTGAGAGCACTGGTCTCAAGTTTTGCTTCATTTTGAGAAGATTCTGCTGTGTCTCAGAACAAAACCTGTAGATTCAAATTAAAGGACTTTCATCAACATGTTCATCATCAACTCTGCAAGACCAGACAAAGTTGGAAAATAGGGTAGGAGAAAAAGGAGAATATTGCAGAAGCTCTTCTCCTGTTGTTTACTTTTTTTCAGTTAGCAAGGCTATAATAGTTTGATTCTATTTTAGTATAATTCATTGAAAACCCCAACGTTCCTATTAGAAGACAATCCTGAAAATATCCACTGAAGGAATACAAATATCAAGTAGATTTAACAGGATGCCAGTGGTTTATATCCTGAAGGTGATCTCTTTCTTATCCAGAGCCAAATTTTAACTGTTATGTAAGTAACCTGAAGGCCTTCATCAGACATTTCACTGACTAAGAGTTCATGTCGACAGAAGAGGAGCCCAAGATAGGGAGCTAATGACTTCTCTGCGCAGCTCATTACTCAGCTGTTCCAGTTCTGACCCACCACTCTCAGCCCACAAAAACTGGTTTAGTGCAGTAGAGAAAGGTCTAAAGCACCAAGACGCCCCTAAAATTATCCATCCTCCTGCTCTTATGTGGAATTGCCTCAAACACTAGTAAGAACTTGGGCCTTGCTGTGCTAGGGTATGTGTAAACATCAAAGCAAGCAATATCTGTTTTCTTAAAGAGAAGAAAAAATGAAGAATCTTCCGATAATAGCAGTCAGTGAGCTTATACCCTCCTAAACAGAAAATTGGGTAAGAAAAAAAAAAAAATTTCAGAAACCCCACAGGATCTATTTCCCTCTCAAATTAAGAACTAACTGGGACTTGTTTGATCTGTACCTAGTGAGCTTCATCCAGCTTGTTCAACAGGGCTTTGACATGGACAGACCAAGAGTCAAGACTGACTTTTTGGTAGGCCTAATTAAATCATTTACATTTGGAAGTCATATATTAAAAAAGAGAAAAATCTACTTAGTGCATAATTTCTCCAAAAATTATCAAAATGCCATGTTTCAGTAAGGCTTGGTGCTTTGTTTTAAACAGATTCTAAACAAATATCTAAATATTCTTTGCATTCCTTTTTTTTTTTAATTTTAAATTTAATATTTTTGACTATTTCTTCGTCCTTCTTTTAAATTTTTCCCAGTTAATAGAGGAAGAAAAAGGCAGACCTGGGGAAGCCTTCATCCAAAATTGAAAAATACCCTGTATTCAGGAAACAGCCCACTTTTTTTCCCCACGAGGTTGAACAAAACCTTTTGTTTCTTGGAAAACATGAAAAAAAAAAACAGGCCAAGATAAATTCATATCATCACACAAGCAGCAAAATGCATGAGCCGGCTCACATTTTTCATTGCTGACACAAGACTGTCCATGTGTCAGCCGTTTCATGGAGGGCATGGACACCACCTATGAAGACCATCTAAGCCAAAAGCGGAGAAAGGGAAATGAGAGAGAGTCAAACGTGCACTTCCTTCTCTCTGATTTTGCTCATAAGCTGCTGCCAGTGCTCACTTTCCAACCAGTTTTTCTACGTGATCTTTTCCGGAAAACATGAACATTTGCCACATTTTCCCCACAAAAACGTCTCTCTGCATTTCTGCATAAAGTGCTACAGAAGGGACCACGAGCACACATCACTTTCAAAAGAGTCTGATAATGTATGTGCGTACATCTGTGCACACCCACGTGTTGAAAATGTTTATCAGAGTCTTCCTGGGGCACTACTGCTTTAATTTTCACAAGTGCCATATACCAACCCCAGGCATAGTATCAAAATTAAGTGCTCGCAATTGAATTACCTGTATATTCTGCTATTCATACTTTAAATACATCAATACTGAAGCGAACTCAGAATGTCATTTTCTACCTCCTGTAGCTATGGAATTTGCCATCTTAAGAAACAAAAACCTAGTTAAGACTACGAACAGACTCACCAGCTCCATCTACTAAACAAAAGAGAGCAGATACAGTAGGCAAGTGCCCCTAACTAACATCTTTAAAGGGCAATTTTCAGGCAAACAAAAGGAAGCACTTTTCATTACAATGCACAATTAAATCATGGAACTCATTACCACAGGATGCTGCAGAAGCCAAAAGTATAACAGGGTTCAAAAGGAGATTAGACTAATTCATGAAGGATATGTCTATCAATGGCTGTTAAGCACGGTGATCCGGATGCACCTCTGGCGAAGGAAGTCCCTAACCCACTGACTACTGGAAGGTGGGAGGGAGGCCGTGGAAGGACTTTCAGCATAGTTTTTATATTCATATAGAGAAAAAGATTATTTTAATCGAGCAATTTAGAGAACTGTTTTGTTCTCAGACTTATGGTTTTATTCCTACTTGACTCCTTACATTTTTGCAATTCTTTTTTTTTTTTTTTTTAGGGCTCCTTTTTCAGCAACTTGAAGATTATATTAGTCCTTTAGAGACAAAGCAGTAACGTCTTTTAACAGATTTACTTGATGTTATTCATCCAACTTGTAGAACTCTCTCTACCTTTGTAAAGCTGCAACATCAGTTCCCAGAAACCTGGGAAATATAACTGAAATAAAATGTGATATGTGCACACCTGTATAGCAGATGACTACGTTAAAAGTGATTAAACAGCATTTCTTTTGGTTTCTTTTAATTTGAACCTTACTCCCTTATACTTCTACCAAGAAAATGTTAGAGCCAGGACCCCTCAGTGCAAACCAATTTACTGAAGCTGAGGATGCAGCCCTTGGTTTTACAAACTGAGGACAGATAATTGTTAAACCTCAAAGAACACGTGTCATTGCAAAGCTCTTACAGTAACACTTCTCTTCCCGTCACCTTCCATGGGTTTGTGTCATTTATATTGCAATTATGTTCTAATGCAAGATACATTTGGGAGTGTAAATATCAAGATTAAATCTACCTTGAAAACTCAGGCTGAATCAGGTTTATAGCCTAGAGGCAAGTTGTGAATCCCATAAAGCATTGTTCGAGGGACCTGGTTAGTGTTCTGTACACCTGCTTAATGTTTTTTTTTTCATAGTCACAAATGTCAAACTGCTCAGTAACGCATTGGGGTTTGAATGACAGCCATGCACTTGAGCACCAGTTATGTTTTTTCACTACCAAATTGGACTATAAATGATGAAAAAGAGGTCAGAAAGGAAGTATGGAAGCATACAAATTTGAAAGGGGAAACTGCTAATAGTCATAAACCGTGTGCAATCAAAGGACTGGCAAGTCATTGTGAATTACCTGCTCCATGAATTACTGATCTAACTGCATTATGATATGGAATTTTCTAACTCCTTTCATCTGTGGTGCAATGGCTCCTAACAGCTCCCAGATCAAAAGCAAGACTGCCAGCGAAACCAGGGATAAAAAACCCCACAACGCTGACTTTCATTATGAGCACTTATTTGTTAAACTTTTCTTAATACGCAGGCTTCATTATTTATTGATTCCCTGATTGGATGTACTGTAAGTGTGCCACCTACCAAATTTGAGGAAATAGCACAGAAATGATCAGCAGGGTGACACCTCGGTGCAAGTCAAAACTTGTAAGCATGTGCACATAAACACTCGTAGCTTGTGCCTTTCTCCACAGGTGGTAAAATGCAGAACAAACATTGGGTTTATATGGCCTCCCTATTTATTTATTTTTTTTAATCCAAATCACCCAAAATACTTTACAAACAATTAGTTACGTGTTAGTAGTTTTACTGACCAAATGAAGTTAATGAGACAATTAGCTTGCACATGCCGATAGCACCAACACAAAGACACAGCCTAAGGCATATACGAGCGATGATGAGACGATGGATTTCTACAGGTGGCTGTCACACATGCCCCGAAACAGAATCCTAAACTCAAGTTATGACCATGACAACAAAGCTCAAGCCAGCAGACATATTAGCCAAAATGTACAAGTGGTTCTTTCAGCTATTTCTAAGAATTTAGAAATTTTTACGGCGTGTATTACAGTGTTTAAAAGACATTTCTAATTAAACTTTTTTTTTTTTCTTTTAACCTGTTTTCCTAGACTGGATGAGAAAAAATGAGGTTAGTTGCTCACCTGAGCAATTTTGAAAAAATAAAAAATAAAGTAATAAATTACGTATATATAAATATACGTACCTATTTTGACAGATACCTGTTTTGTTTGGTATGTTTCCACTGGGACAACTCTGAGTTCACCCAGAGATGAAACTGTGAATTTGTTTCATCACGATGACAGTCTGCACAGTGAATATGTCCTTTTTCATGCTTATCTTCAGGCACTGACAGCTGCATCACTATTTCAGTGTGAATGTACCGGGTACTTTCCACCTAAAACGATATTTGTAAATATCTGATGCACAAGCAAAGAGAAAGACAGGACTGACAGTATCACTTCGCTGGTAGATCAGCCTAGAAAATAGAATTTCTCTCCTGGGGAAATAAGTTATGAATTCTTCAGGAAAAATTACAATATTTTTGTAAAGGAAAGAAAGCTTCCAAAGAAATGCTACTGCCCCCCACTTCATGTTTCCCTCCCCCCAGCCACCCCACTCCCAAGGCAGAGGCCCGGTGGGGGTGTCAGGAAGCTGGAGGAGCAGCTGCCTGGGGAGTGGGGAGCCAGGGGAGCCCAGGCTGGCACGAAACCAGGAGCACAGGCTTCCTGGACAGCCTGCCTGTCTGCTTTCCATTGAAACTTTCAATGGAATCAACATGTTCCTGTGAAATGTTTCAATTCTGTAAAATCAGCATTTTCCAACAGAGAAGGGTTCCACTGGAAAATTTGCAACCAGCTCTAATAATCAGGGCATCTTTAACATCTCACACAGAGGTGGAGCTGAAGGACATTAAGTTTCCATCTGAGAGACCGTGAGCCAAAGGTTCTCCTTGCCCGAGTCCTACGCTGCTGCCACGGTCGTCACCTGAGCTGTCTGTGACAGCGGGTGGTGGTTCTCCCAAGAGCATCACTATACGACAGCATATTCTTATATTCTTGTTCCATCATTACAGCTTGACCAAAACAGTCAAACAGCAGGCACCATACTTGATGTGGCCAAACATTGCCATAGCAAATACAATTTCTGAAAGACTTGGGAAAAAACAGTATTCTTTGAAGTTTGGAAGAAAGTTTAACAGTTTTAAACTATCATAGGAACCACAAGGAACCATTCTCAGCTCCAGTCATGCCCAGGGTTGGTGTGTTACACACACACGTGTATTGGAGCATTTGAGCTTAAATCAATTTGTTGATTCAATTCAGAAAAGATTCCATTCAAGCAAAATTTTAGGAGAAGAGCAACAAGGATGTCCAGCAAAACACAGAAAATGAATAGTTCCTGACACCCATCAGTCAAACCACTGGTTAGAAACCTCTGTTGATGATCACACCTCTCTATGTAACCTACCTTGTTTTCAGTGAGAGATTTTGGGAGCTTGTTCTATTAAGATAAGTTACAAGTTCACTAGACAAAGGTTTTCAAATATAAGATAAATCACAATAAACAATTATCCATCAAGATTTTAAAGAAGTAAATCAGATCACAGGAAACAGCATAATGGGCCCAAATACGTTTCTTTACTGCAAGAAATAGATAAGATAAATTATATCTTTCTGTAGCTGGTGTTGGAACTCAAAAAGAGAACGCAGAAATTATTGTTAGCAAGTGTAAAACAATCAAACTGCATGATGGCAATCAGATCAAACCAGCTCCTTAAATTCTATTTTACAGCTCATTTTTAAGGATTGGGTTTCAAATTACCAATGTCCTTCAATTTCAGTTTTGTGCAGCTGTAATATTTAGGAGTAAGAGTCGTTTCACAACAAGTCATCCAATAGACCCGATCTTCTAGGGTGCAATTTCTCCTAGTCTAAAATCAGCCAAATAAATGTCAGGAAGAATGTGCCGATCACACTATTTTAACCACAAAAGGAGGTTACAGTGACAAGTTTGGGGTAAACATCTACGCTATAGATGATATAAGCTAGCTGAGATGAAACCAACCCAACTTTCTTTTAAGGTAAGTCTTCACAGAATAAATTACAGGTAAAACTTAGGTTGTAGATGACTAGTCTTTATATTGATTTTAAGGTTTGCAAGAGCAAGTTTTAATAAAGAGCATAGTGACATCTGTGCTTTAAGATCTTGTCATGATAGAGGAATTTTTAAACAGACCAGACTCTGAGGCTCAGTAAATATTTTACTAAGTGACCTCAAATTTAGGGTTTATGTATTAGAAGTCTCACTCATGTCAACCCTTACAGGAGCAGGGCAAATGAAAAAGAGAAAATTAAAAAGCATAAAGGAAAAAAGAGAGATAGATATACCAAACAAAAAAAAAGCCACTTGCAAACAAAACAAGAAAAGAAGCCAAAAAACCAGAATATAAAGAGAAAAAGAAACAATCTACAGAATTACTAATCTTTTTTTGTGTCTTAGAATAACATGTATAAACCACAGCAGATAAGCTTCCCAGCATTACAGGGGGAGGCCCTGAAACAAAACTGCAGATTTTGAGAGCTCAGCAGCTGGGGAGGCTGAAGGTGGGGCTGTGCTTTGTGTCTGTCACAGCCCTCGCTGCGGGGCTGTGCTGAGCCCCCAGACTCAAAGGCTCCTCAGGGCCACAGCAGGGGCACCGGGTACCTGGCCCACCTCCAACCCAGCACCAGCTTTGCCAAGAGCTCCTCAACCTGGAGACACACAGTCACCTACATATTGAAAGCCATATATCACAGACACGTTCAACATATAGAGTCACTTGCCCTCCTGCACGTTTGGGGGGTTTAAATTATTTTCAATTTCAGTAAATTTTACATGCTTTTCCAAATTTCCCAGCTGACGCCTCTCAGCTAACCTCACCCCCAACACAAAGTATGGGGTTTTTTTTAATATATATTAAGACAGGAAAACGTAGCAGCGTTGCTCTCCCTTTGGTGAAAGAGAGCAACACCACATGCAGGCAGCTGGGAATACTGGTGGCCACTGCTGTCCCTGCCACACAATAAGAGAGGTTATGGGTTCAAAAGGCTTACATTTTGGGAAGTATTCCAGTGCCAGCCATAGGACATGTGAATATACATGTACAGTCATAAATACTTTGCCTCTCTATATATATTCATACATACATATATGTGTGCACATCATGTAGGGTGTGAGGAGCTTGGGAAAGAATATACACTTGAATTACATGCGTGTTTGCGTATATATGGGAGAGTGGGTAAGCACAGCTGTGCACATGTGCTCCTCATGTGCCCCCGGAATGCCTTGTATTCCTGCTATTTTGGCTTGGTTACCTCCGTGCCTGAGTCTACAATAACGCATGTCACCCTTGTGGGTAACATTTTGTTATAAATCTAAGCATGCAAATATTTGTGTCAAAGCTGTCTACGCGTGCAACCAGTTGAGAAGCTGAAATGCCTTCAAGTTATGTAGCAACTGTTTTCATTTTCTCTCAAATGGTGTTTCTGTTATTTTCTAACCTCTGCCTTTTTTTATTGTCTTTATTCTGCTCTAAAGCTTCACTGCCTTTCTCTTCTTTGCCTAACTTCTGGGCAGTGAGAAGAATGCGTAGGAGCCATCTCCAACTTTTAATACAAAGAGAGCTAGAATTGCAGTCTATATCAAAACAGTCCCTTGCAGAGCTGCTCAGCATTTCTTTTGTCTACACAAACCCTCTCAGAGAAGCCATAATGCAGCCCTAAGAAGCTACCAGTGATCCTGTAATAAGCACTTTCCTTCTAATGTGGCAAGGGCTTTGAAATTTAAGTTATAAATGTGACAGAAGGATTGAATTCAAGTTTGTCCTATAGTTATAGGTGCGGTATGGCTGATGGGAGACTATGGACAGGCTGGAGAGATGGTGATTGACTGAACTCCTTCCTGGCCACCTTCACTACAAAGTACTTCCAGGAGCACTCTAGGGAGCACATTTTCAGAAGTCCTGAGATGGCCCCAGGCAGCTCCCACTGTTTTTTGCTTTCAAACAAAAATATGAGTCAACATACAATGCTACTTAAGTGTAGGAATCCTAAAAAAGAGATACAGGAAAAGGAGGTTTCTGCTAAGCATCTATCTACATGAAGCAACAACAGGAAAATGTGGACTACACTGGATTCAAGGAAAATAAATACGAAATTGGCAGGACTCATTTTGAGTCCACCTGTCTAAGGATGACTTCAACTGTAAACACTTTGGGGAACTCGGTTACCACCCACAGTGAAGAGGGCTGAAGGAACCAAGATTAGCTCATCCAAACAGTCCTGACCCTGAGTTCCCCCTGTCCTAGCACTCCTCTTGCTTATTCTGTCTAAACCCACTGGCCAGTTTTTTCTGGAGACCGTGGCCCAAAAGGGCATGTGACTATGGCCTCCTCAGCTTAACTCTATTTATTCAGAACACAAAGGAATAATAACAACAACAATATTTATAATAATAATCAGTTTTTCTTAACAAAGATCAATAACATTCAGTTACCTGAATGTTCATTTCAGCCTTTTTTCTGCAAGTTAAGGGAGCTTGTGCAGAATAGATGAGCACTGAAGGCAGAATTCTCATCTTCGTCTTGCTGCCGTAAATTTGAAGCAACTCCACATACCTTCAAAGAATTAAACCAAGTTTAGGGTTTCTAAAATGAGGTACAAATTTGTCCCATACCATGTACAGTAACAGACTTTTTAACAAACTGACATTAAGAGGACCCAGAGCAAATACACAAAAATAAGTAGAGCATGGTCCCTATACGAACATCAGTAGTTAAAGAAAGGGTCTTCTATGAGCCTATAGGAAGGGATAAGCATTCATAAATCCTTGCCTGCTGCAAAGCAATGGGCCAAATTGTATTTAGCCACATCAGCAGCAAAGATTCACATAAGGAACAGCAGGAGCAATAAAATTCATATGGCTAGCTTTCATAGATATAAGGGTTTCTTGTACCACGTGTCACATATTCAGTTTGTAGGAATAAATATATTAACTATGTTTTTCTAACTGAAAACATTTTCCACATGCGAACAGACTTAAAAGCACGTTTAAAAAGAAGATGCAATAATCAGATTTTAAACTTTGACTTTAAATTCAAAACAGAACTTGAAGTAACCCTTTGGGGATGTTCCTCTTTTTGAAGGAATGCACAGTTCTTGTTACCTATCCAAGCAATGAATGGCAACACTCAGTCACAAAAATGCAACAGAACTTCTTGGGAGTGGGAGGAGGCTCCATAAAACAGATTTAAACACGAAGATTGTAACAGCCAGCAAGATATGGAAAAGTCTGAGGCAAAAGTGGATTTGAAATTTTAAATAATATCTTCAAATCTTTGCTTATCAATCATTACTTTTTTCCAGAGAAATAAATCGTGTCAATTCCCCAGCTACCACACAAATGGGATAATTATTATTGAAAATAACTTCTCTCAGGAAAACAGGATCAATTATTTCACCGAAGTCACGGCCAATTAGGCAACCCGCAGAATGTATGTTGTTGATTGGATCTCTTTGTTCAGGACTGGCAGAAAACAGCACGCAGTAATGGCTAAACTGTGGTCAGATGGTAAAAGAAAAAAACAGTTCTTCATCAGTGTTGTGCCCTTGATTTTAAATGGAGTGTGTGCATTGGGCCCACACGGCATGGGAGCCAGGCAAAAAGCATGAAGAAATGAAGCAAGGAGCCCTGGTGATGAGCTGCACAGCACATTTCATTCTCTGGAAGATGCCCTCGCAGACCCATCTATGATTCCCTTCTCATTTTCCTGTTGTAGGGTTTAGCTTACACCTTGCTGGCTTTGCTGAGACGCGGGCATTTTCAGGAAAAATCAACCTCTGCTCACAGATAGGTAGTGTAAAAAATGCAGGGCATGCTTTGAAGAACAACAGATGTTAGAGAAGCAGTTACTACTGCGAGACTAGTAGTTCCCACTTGTAAGTAACATTTTGTTCTTCTTTGATGTGGTCTGTGTATATCCCCTGCTGCAGAAGCCTAGCTAGCAATAAAATACCAACAGAGGTAGGTCCAGGGACTGTAATAAGACAGTACAGGTACAAACTGAAAGGAGGTAAAGGAAATCTTTTCCATCACTAGACTGTTTGGACTGGTGCCACAGCAAGAATAACTGGCTAGGCCAAGAGACCTTGGTATCTCTTATCGAGGAAAACTGGATGGGAGAACAAGCAGCAAACTCATCAAGTGCCTAATTATTAAGCTACCAATCAAAGAGTGCCAACATGCAATGATTTCCCTCTCTCTTCTGTTTTCACTATCGTGATCATACGCTACTGAGCTTCCTGTGGCACTTCGGAACCGTTACACACCACCTCGCCCCGGCAGCGCTGGGAAGAAGAGCACCCTCCTCTCTCCTGTTCCGGTATAAGAACAGGATAAACATGTTGGGATATTTCTCACACAACATCCTTCTTACATGATGTCTTTAAGGAGTTCTCAAGGTGGAGTTTTTACCTTCATGTTTCATAGCCCTGGCTGGACTCTTCTTCCCTGAATTAACTACTCTCCTTTTTAACCTGTGTAGAGTTTTGGCATTCTGTGAGAATGAATCCCACAGACTGATGGTAAAATGAAGTGCTACTTTTTCACTGATCCAACACAGTCAAAATGTTATGTCACTTATTCTGCCTTCTTTGGCTGACAGTCATTAAAAGTGCGTGCCTGCCCATTGGCCTCTAAGATCGTTCCAGTTATATGTTGACAGTTCTTAGTAGGACACTCAGAAGTAGTACAGGCCTTGTGATTTCCATTTCTTCTATCCCTTTCCAAACAATTCTAGAACGAGTGAGAAAACTATCACACAGGCTTTTCATAACATAATGGAATACAGAATGTTATCATATTCTCTATTGTTTGTAAAAATCAGCGTTAAAATAGTTTTTGCATCTTTGCTGTGTTATAACTAAACCAATAGTTATAACAAATAACTATTGTTACAGTGGTGGGTTGTTTTGCTGGTGTTGGTTTATTTTTTATTTTGCTTTTTCCCTTTTCTTTTAGATTGTTATTAAATGTAGGTAACAAGCCACAGCAAGAATTCCAGCTGATGTTTTCTTAATGTAATTATTTGTCTTGACTTTTGAGACACTTCTTTTCAAAACCCTCCTGAACTGCACTGCCCTTAAGTACACAAAGCAGACAACCTGCATGAATACATAACTGGGGTATAGTGAAAATTAAAATAAAGCAAGTGCCCTTTGGGAATACAATCAGATCACAAATACCATAACAGCTGGCACTGGTCGATCCAGCTTTTGGCAGTCTCTGTAGCAACGTCAAAGATGCAATGTTTCAGAAACAACTGATGAGTCAGCTGCAAAAGGTTGAGAGATTTAGTTCAGAGGAGCCCATTTATTATATAATGAAATATTTCCGTAACATCCCATATTTGACATCCCATAAGAATACCAGTTACAGGCTGAGCTAATAATACCACCTATTATTGAAACTGCAGTAACTTACCCCAGTTTCTGACCCTCTTGCCAGCTGCTTATAGGCTTGTAAATCTTTAACCATTTGGGGATGTAATTTTCCATTTTTTCTGTTTTCCTATGACCCATTTTTTGGTTGGTTTTTTTCAAACTAACAAAATACCGTGTTTCTTTCCAAGAAAAGCTCTTGGGAGGAAAAATGTTGTTTTGTTACTGTGAAATAAGGCCTGATGAACTCTTATTGAGAATCTCTCTGACATCCATGCTTTGAAATAGGAGTATGAAATTGGGGCTTTAGGGAAGTTTTGAGGAGTTCTTTCACAAGTATCATTAAGATCTTTTATAATTGAGCCATCAACTCTTTTGAACTTCTTGAACTAGTTCCTGACACCTGCAAAGTTTTCTTGAGCTTCACACAGACAAAAAAAAAAAAAAAAGGGTGTAGGAATAATTTTTTAACAATTCTCCTTTCACTTTTGGAAAACAAAAATATATACAAAATAAGCAGTGTAAAGATAGTGAAACGCTCACCAGCAGAGGATTTAATAACAAAAGGAAGAAGTATTGTTTCGCTTTTCATTATCTCTACAGTAAAACTAGGAACACGTTTGGTCACACATCACATAAAATATGCTTCAAGGGAATGTTTCCTCGCCTTATACGCAATACCCTGTGGAAGACAGACAGACATGCTCTCTATTGCTCTGACCTCTCAAATTTACTGCATTTTCACTGGCTAGACATTTT
Source organism: Arenaria interpres (assembly GCA_013399435.1). NCBI lineage: Eukaryota > Metazoa > Chordata > Aves > Charadriiformes > Scolopacidae > Arenaria > Arenaria interpres. The sequence goes on along the minus strand of VXAK01000367.1, from coordinate 86,021 downwards.
CAGCACTTTTCCTAAGCTGGCAATTAAAGCCTCATTTGCAGCTGTGCTTGTGAAGCTGAGGCTTCTATTGTATCATTTTTGAAAGCCTGGGATTTATTTGATCTGTGGAATAGTAAAAATCTGCGTTTGAGAACATAAAAAGTACATAAAATATTAAAAACGTAAGAAACAACTACTATCCCTGGACAAGACCTATTGCCCCACAGCGAGTTGATCAACACAAGCAGCAAACATAAAGAAAGGAAGAGGAAGAAAAGCAATAGTAGTTTGCCCTTTTCTGGAAAGTCTGGCTTGCTAACTGAGCGCATGGAATGAGTTGCAGGGGAAAACGAAACTAGAGAATATGTGAGGCTGGGAGATGAGATCATCCCCCCAAAACAATCCTTCAAATTCATAGACACTTCTGGATTCATGAGGTGAGAATAACCAGCACGAAGGACTGTAAAATTCATTTGTAGCATTTGAATTTGTTAACATGCATTTGCAAGCTGTCTCCTCCTACAAGGGGGAGCAGGAGATGCCCTGGAAACCGAGGGCAGAGAAAAGTAACCGTTTTAAAAAAATGCTTCTTAAAATAAGAGTGACAATAGTTTGCATCCAGACAGCCTCTTTGCTAACAGTCTACACCAAACCAGTCGAGTGTTATAGCTACCTTTTAAGTTTTCAGCAGCGTATTATTTTGCAACAGCCTGATCCTGCAAATGGTTGTTCCCAGGTGCATAATTATTCACGCATGGAGCCCACTGAAAACAATGGGTGTCAGTGCATGAGTAACTACCTGGAGCACTGAGAGTCCTGAAATTGTTTCTGCACATGATAGGTAAGTTGCATATTTTGCAAGGGGATTTTCTTTCTTATGTGTATTTTGGTTGGGTTTTTCTTTTTTTTTTCCAAAACTAAAATGCAGATAGGCCCACGTCAAAACACCCAGACAAAACCTTCTGAACTTTGAAAGTGGATAGAGTCCAAACCTACAGCAATCTTAAAATTTTGCATGTATAGTGGCTCTTTATAGTGGGCTGGATCCAAACCTCACATTGAAAAGAAAATCCCCAAGGCAGTAGAACTTGGATCTGTGCTTTCCGGTTTGAACCCAAACTGAAAGTGTTGCAAGAAATGGCTCATTAGTTTATTCTGCAGCATTCGCCTCCAGAAATCTGTCATTGAACAAAGGCCCATCAACATTTGAAAAAAAAATGATTAGTTATTTTTGGATAACCTGAAGGCCCTCTAAGTGTTGTAGCTCAATATTTTTTTGGAAATCGAGGTCTATTGCAGAACTGTTTTAGATCTCTCTATCAGTACAGACAAGGCTGACTTTTGCCACAATGAGAACATCAACATCACACTTAGGGTGGCCAAAAACAGGTCCTCCCATAAGGTGAAGGCGAGGGCATGATGAAAAGAGTCAGCGACTTTCACTAGAAGCAGTAGCTGTTTTCTTCCTCTTTTAACTCTCTTCCTTTATTTATGGTATGGTATTCCTCTAACCCCCCTGCCATGATAGGAAGAGTCCTTCCTCTTCCTCCTGTAGTTGTCCATCCCCTCTTGGTCTCAGGGAAGGGACAGAGGCTAAAAACAGGGTAGGCTAAGAAGAAAAGCCTAGAAAAAACCACTTGGTAACACAGAGCTTGCTGTCCTCACATCCCACCCTTACACCTTGGTAACAGCAAGCAGCTGTGCAGGCAAGAGCTGGGAATTAACTGAAAGAGCCAAACTTTGTCATTTCAAGAATGGGCAAAAACAGACCACAGATAAGAACGACAAGCTGACAAACCTGTCCTCCTCCCCAGACCTCCTTCCTAGAACCATAGGATGGAAAGTGGAGCTATTCAGCCAGGTGCTAGCCCCTCATGGAAAAAGAAAGTGAAAAATCCAAGTATTTGGCTGATTTGTTGTGAAGGTAATTACAGATACGTGGTTTATTTCATCTTTTCCTTTGGTTCAAAAGCTGGTTGATGTCAGAGCCAGAAAGGTATCTTAAAGCACCGCATCCCTACATTCTGTATGTCTTGAGCCCTCTTAACAGACAAATGCAAGGCTTATCCTGACTTCATGAAGATATTCAGAGACTAAAACATGGAAAGAGGGAAGGTTTTTTTACCTCATGTTTATGTCTTCACGCTCTTCAAACAGGCTATAGGTCTGTCTGAACTCCTGCACTGGTGATGGCCTCGGTAGCATCAAGGCAGTTTGTCAGCAACCGAATGCTGTAGGGGCAGAAGTACCTCTCAGCTGTGCCTCTTCATCCACTGATGCCATTCAGAGATTTCTCTTGGCTGCTCAAACCATCACCAGGTTCAATAAATTATTTTAAAGATCACCCCCTGCCAACCAGAAAGCAACGTCAGGGATTTGGCCTATCGCTTGGCTGGGATTGGGTTGTATAGAGACTTCTGGGAATTTATTAATTTTCCTCCACTGAACTGAACAGAAACAAAGTACAACACTGCAGAGCAATGAAGAAGATGTTGTCCTGAATTGACAGCCCTTTGAATTTTACTGAAAGTTTTCTACTAACCTCAAGCAACTTTGTCCCTCGTGTTGACCCAGAAGAGACTCAACTCTTCGTCAGAAATTTCCTTTTCTCGTCAGGTGTTATTTCCTTCATTTTCTAGGTGGCTAATATTTTTCTCCCTTCTTCCTCTGTGGGTTCACACTTGAGAACTAGAAAACAGAAAATAAATTAGTATTGTGAAATTTAAGCACATTTGCCTTTTACACTGTTGTGCAATTTTCTAAACAGAAATTTGGGCCTTATCTGTCAGTTCAGTCATCGTGCTCGGTGAAGGAATGCTGTTTGCAAAAATGGATTTGGTCACATACTGATTACAAGAGGGTTGATATTCTGATTCTGAAGCCGTGCGTTGTGTAAGGGGTTTGTTTGTTTTCTGGTTTGGGGCTTTTTTTTTTATTTGAAAGGGAACCTTAAATAGACTTTTGTAAAACACTAATTGCTTTTAAGTTTTGGCATAAAGCCTACAAGTGTTTATAACTTGTGTAAGGAAGTCATCTATCTTAACCAGTGTAGGTCAAACATATTTTCCATGTTAATTAGATGTATTGGATGTGATATGTCAATGACAGTGCTTCATTTTAATCAGCAAAGAGAGGGCTCTTTAACATACACAATGCAGGTATAGCTTCTCCCAAACTAAGTGTAACAAGTCTGGAAATTATAACATCACAGGCACTCGTTCCAAGGCCCTAGAGATGCCGGACGCTGGCTTTCTCCATGGGCTCTCACTTGCGGTAATAGAACACTGGAATTCTACAGAGTAATTATCACTAAATTATAATTGCAATAATGGATGTGTTTAGTCACTCTAGCAAGACCGGTCTCCTGAATATAATCACCTAAAAAGGATGTATAGTTATTTTTGCTTTGACCCAGTGGAAATGTTCAAAATATCCCCGTGATTTTTGAAACAGTTACATGCAATTTTTGGTACTTTCCAGAACAGTGCTGATTAACCCAGTAATAACCAGAGGTTTTTTATATCGTGTGCTTTTGGACTATGCTTCTCTGCACTGTAGTCTCTGCTTTTAAGTTACATGCTGCCAGATGAAGGGGGTTTTTTTTAAATATATTTTTGGAAGTAAATTCCCAGTGTTATGACAGCTGTTCTGAAATGTGTTGTGACAAAAATATCCACACAAAATGATTTTTTTTAAAAATACATTTTCCAGTTATTGGGGAATAACAACTGGGCTAATTTCTTTGGAGCCTGTACATTTTGCAGATATACATCTGCTACACTTTGGTATCCATGTTTATAGACATTAGCCCTTTTCTATGCATATTCTACCACTGTAGAGATTTAAACTCTACAGACTCAAGACAGAATAGTCTTCTCAGGACTGAGCTGTGGTAAGTTCAGTACTCGGTTCAGCAGCCCAACAAATCCCAGCATGTCCGAGTGCTGTGCCTGGTGTCCCAACCCCATCCACCTCTGGGGCAGCCAGCTGTGCCTGGCAGAGCTCCGCTGTCACCAGCATGTCCCATCTACAGCCGGTTCTCCTTTGGCTCACATTGCTCCTCTGTGAAGGTCAGGGCTTATCAAGCTGCAGCAATACCTTTGGAAAATATTCATGGACATTTCATGCTGCGTCCCTGGCACCCTCCACACCGAAAACCAGGGTTTTACACTCAAAGAGTCCTTGGGGGTATGAAATAAACACTGCCGTTAAAGGCTCCTATCATAGCAAACTCCTCTCCCAACTTTTCAAAGGTAGGTGGCGTATTAGGCAAGAAAGCATCACAGCAAAAGATCTCCCAATCATTTTTTTAAATGAGACAACACTTATTAAAGGGAGATGGAGACAATGGAGATTATATTAAGCCACTCCAGATGCAGACAGGCCTCGTCCTGGTCCTTCACACCTAGAGGTCTGATTCCTTTGACTTCAGTTGCTTACTGCCATTACTGCTAACTTCTGTTACCTCTGTTTTATACTAGTGTGAGCCTAAAGGAGCCAGAGAAACTGAATATCGTTACCAAGGGCAGAAAACCCTTCAACAGATGGGAAAATGATCCCACTTGGCAAGAGGCAATGTTTGGTACTTAAAAAAAGGAAAAAGCTTTTGGATTTCAGCCACCAAATCCAGTCCCCAATCTTGGGCTGTGCAGAGTAATTCCCAGAGCTCAAAAATGTAATGTACTGCTGTGGATCATCCATTAAACTGTCTATTGAATGAGGTATAATGCTAAACAGGCTGAGGAGAGTCTATCATTCAGATTAATGCAACTCCAACTCACAAAACCCTCAGAAATGGTTTTTGTAGGCAGGGCAACTTGGTGCTAAATAAGTTTGTTTGCTTTGAGAGCCAAGATGTTAGAGCATTAGAAGCCCAGAAGAATATGGCTATTTCTAGGGGTCGAGTCATGACACAAGTATGCAACAAAATGGAAACAGAGTAAACACTAAGAAACAAAGAAAACTGCATGAATTTCTACCTCTGTAATAAAACCTTAGCAACAACATACAAAGTCTTAAAAAAGTGCCTCCGATTTTTGTTCTGAGGGCAATTTTTAAAGAAGCATTTTACTCTAGTCAGAAGCCCACTCTGATTCTGTAATTCCTTTTGCAATAGTGTGAAATGTGCCCTTTTCAGCTGCTGTCTGGGTGAAGTTTTAAGCAGCCACCGAATGTGTCTCTAATGTTGTCATCACAGTATGAAACACTACGCGCACTGTATCATAAAAAAAAATGCATCCTAAATGATTGTGGAGAAGATGGATTTACTTAAAAATTAAGAAAAATAATATGTATCTCAAGCTTCTCGAACACTTAGGCACTCAGAAAAAAATTTAAAAACCAGGTTAGCATATTGAAAAGAATATCTTTCCTCCAAAGAACTTGAACTATGATTGGAATAAAACACTGTCGTTAAGCTGGTTGCCCTCACGCTTCGGCTTATAGGTGCCATAGGTATAGAAATGATAAAACATTCATTACATGAAACAATGAATTAAGAGCTGCATTCCTCTGTTCTTTGCATTGTTCATGCCCCGAGAATAAAAATTTCTTACTTATTAGGTGAGTCACTATAATTTTAAATCATATAGTTATCAATTTGCATATAAATAGTGAAAAATCATTTTGTACTTACTCTCAAGTGCTGAAAGTCTGTAGGCAGGGAGCAGAAAAGGACAGGAAGAAGGAAGGAGAATACACAGAACTCTTTATATAAAGTATTTGCTGTTGCTTGACATTGAAAACTCCATTATATTCTTCGTGGTCCAAAGCCATAATCTGTGACTCCCTAAGAGCACAGTCTTACTCCTCTAAGATTCTGTTGGACTTAATTATTCAATCCCTCAATGTCCTGTGGCGCCTAAAGTAGAAGGGACGCTGTAACATGTGTCTTAAAGACTTGGCCCACTTCTCTGTAATGGACTATATAACTATCATTTATTAGAATATTATTTCATGGTTATGCTTTGAAGTGAGAAACATGTGGGACCCAAAGACTATGTATATTAATTCAACTTTTTTCTTGCTGGTATTTCAGAGAGAGAGACAGATATGGCTTCCCCAGTAGCTTCCTCAGTCTCTTTGTACCTCATGAGTCTCATTCTATTTTAGTACAGCCCGAGGTATCTGGGTGCTGGGTGTTTGTTTTGTAAAGCATTGAAAATGAGTGTACAGTAAGTGAGAGTTCTGGCCTCAGATTCCTCCCCTGAAAAACAAAATTGTTCTTTTTGGATGGTGCTGAGAAGTGTCGAGACAAAAATTAGAAGAACTTTGTACCTTTGCCCTAGTGGAAGAAAATAGTAACAAGACAACCTGAACCAAACATGGACATGAGCAGCCTCAGCCCCCAGTGGAGATTCACATCAAGGTCATCTGTCAAATAAGCAACAGTGAAGTACGTGTGCAGACTGTTTCTTGTGACATATGCCCTTTTCTGGCACCAAAAGTAAGTAGTCTTCATCAGACTGTGGGACAGTTTGTTTTAAATTGCAGCTAAAATAGATACGTTGAATTTAAAGTGATAGGTCAAAAACAGAAAGGAAAGGTCTTACAAGCATGATTTGTGTGTGTAGCGCAGTGAAGGGCTAATATAAAATCTCTTTCTCAACCACCATGTGGAATCACTTACTTAAGACTCAGTCGTTTGCTTGAAACGGTAGGCTCTATCCCTCAGCTTTCTGAATGATATTCAAATGGCAAAAACCTGTATAGAGAAAACAATGGACAATAAAGGTATAAAATCTACATCTCTAATCAACTTTTAGATACACACTACAGTGCAACAAGAGGACTCCACCATTACACATCCAAACCAGAGAGTACTCTGCCCAGAAGCGAAGAGTTTTGCCAAAAAAACCTGACCCATCTCTCATGTGAGAAGTGTAAACCAGCAATTCAGGGGCCATTTGCTTTTATGTGACAATCTCAAGAATCTTGTGTTGTGACTATACACTTCTGTTTCACACTGTGACCAGATACACTGCTTTCCCAGTCATGTAGGAGACACTGAGAAAAAAATTCAGGTTTTGTGGTGTTGGTTCCCCCACACCACCCTTTTTTTTTCTGTAAAACTACAATGATACAAACATTACTATTGATATCTCATAGCTGCTCCTAAATATCACATTATAAGAAACAGACCTCCAAGGAAGACTGAGGGAACAAGGAAGACTGAGGGAATTTTTGCTTCCTCCAGCAAAAGGCTTGAATAATGAAATATTTTATTATGTCTATAGAGACATTCTTTTTATAATGGTCTCTCTTAAGAATCTTCCTCACAAAGAACTCGGGATTTCAAATTATTTAAACATCATTAAAGTAATCTTTGAATTTGTAGCTCACTGGGTTCAGGCTGTGCTGTATAAAACTTTCGAGTAGCTCTCCAAACAAAACAATTACCTTCTGTCAGTGAGAGCTATTCAACACGGAGGAAAAAAGTCTGATTACTAAAAATAGGTGTCTACTGGCAGCTTAACCCCAAGATATCAAAGATATTTACACTGCAACAGCCTAGGTAGCTGAAATGGTATTAGACACATTTGTTTAGGTACCTGAATTGTTCCCTGAATACCCAAGGTCTCATCCCTACTGAAGATCCATGAAGCAGATAATTATCCACAATCCATTTATAACTGACAGTGTGTAGGAGACTGTGGACGGATGCCTTTCTGGAGGGTACTGATCTGCCAACCAAAGATGCTCCCAGAAGGCTTGGGGTTCACCAGTGTGAAGCTGCCACTCCTGGGCCCCCATCAGAAGACACTGTAGGAGCAATACTTCATGTTCTCCAGCACATCCTAACAGCAATGACCAGAGCTGATGGTTTGAACTACAGCCAAATGACCTTGCCCCAGCCTGACTTAGAAACCCAAGTAAAGCCTTGCAGAGCTACAGGGACAAGGGTCTTCAGGAACACGCTGGTAGCAAACAGCTGGGGATAGTAACATTTTAAACTAACACAGCTGTCTGCAAATTGAACATCTGTCCACAGGCTAAGTATTCAGCTATATAATAAATGGAACAAAAAAAGATACACTTTCGATGACTTAAAAATGTGATTCTTACTAGTAGATATTCTCTTAAATCTTACAAATCCCAGTATTTCTTGCATTACAAATATGCAGCCCTCATTTGCCGACTTTGTGTCATGATTCTCTCTCAACTTGAAAAGAAATAAAGGAGATGCAGAAATCCTACCAAGCCACTTGTACGGGATGTTACTTGCTAGGGATTAACACCATTTACTTTCAAAGCAATAATGGTAATGACACACACATACATATATATATATGGAGACACACATATATCTTCAACTAAGTCCTCTTAAAACCGAGCAGCCTGTGTTGGGCTACAAATATGCAATAAACGGAAAGTAAATTGAATGGATTGCTCGCTTCCTAAGACATGTTGCTGAGACTATCCCAAAGCCTATGCCAACCTTAAATTGAGCCAAGAGTTTGTGACATTAGGGTAGTGGAACAATTCTCATACAACGTCATATGCCAAGAAAAATTATATGTAAAATCAGCAGCATCTTTTGATGAATTCCACTATGGCACAACCGTATTTGTGATGCATAAACATTCTGCTCCTGCCACATTGTGTGACACTATTACTATGTGACCTCTCTTTGAGATTAATTCTAGGAACTAGGCTGATTCCATCACAGACCCTGAATAGTATTCACAAATAAGACCTTTTGGTGATGAAGAGACAAAACGGTGAATATCCCATTATCGATCCCTGAAACATCAAGTATTCTTATTGTTTGCTACACGTGCAAATCCCAGTAAAGGATAAAAAGTGTGTACCAGCAAAATTTTCAACATACAACAAGCACATAGAAATTCAGTAATGTGTGCATCTCTATAAAAATTGGTGATTCAGTCAAATAACAGCAATAGCATTCTTTGCTGAGTATTTTAAGGCCATCTTGGATCTGACACATATTTATACACATATATATCTACTGCAGTTAAATTCCTCTTTGTGCTACTGAAACTAAATTAATTGAATGACATTTGGGTGCCTTTGTCCCATTCTGATTACTTATGAAATATTAATAAGAAGGATTTCATAATAAATGATGTGTAATTTTTAAACTATTACTCATTGGTAGTAACTGCACTTGTCAATAAGATTTCTGTCCTCAGAGCAGTCTGTACACATCAGCCCTCACGACATCGCTGTGAAATGGCGGTTTATGGGAGACTTGGACAGAACTCCCTCCTTGAAGGCAGAGATGCATGGGGTTGTGCTGCTCTGCAGAAACAGTCACTTCACACAGTGAAGGTGTGTCCTTCTCTTACCGCTGTGACCAGTCCCATGATGTGGGTACCTCTTCATTTGTCCCCTGTGATGGCAACAGGACCACAGCTAGAGAGCGTCTGTCCTTCAGACTGACTCTTACACACCAAATGCAGAGTGGCTAAAGTATCATCACCATTCCTGTGAAAATTATGACTCTACTAGAAGACTCTAAAAGGCATCAGATGTGCTCGCTTTATGAATATAATCTATTGCCAATGTATTATTATGTTAAATGTGGTGCTGAGTCTTCCTGAAACTTTGGTGAGATACGGAAAAGCTAACCTTATATTAAAGGTGGGAACTGAAGATCAAGACAGACAGTGACCTACCTTGAAATCATTCAGAAAAAACAGTGGTGAAGCAAAAGATTACATCAAGATGTCCTGTGTGCTACTCCATTTTCACACTCATCAAGCTGTCCCACACCGGAAGGCAGAAGGGGAATTAAAAAGCCCCAAAGCCCAAATTCACAGGACTAGCTGGTGTTCCCTGGAAGAAATGCATTGGTTCCATGATTCTGACTCTGTATGTTATTTCCCCTTTCCTAATGTCTACAAGGAGAACTTTTCTTACACGTTTTTCACAAAGGATAGCATGGCAGTGAGGGTGCTACATACCAGCAAGGCACAGGCAGCCGTTCTTGTGACTGTGGCTTGTGAGGGGCTGTGTGTTTGTGAACAGCGAGGTGGACTTTCTTAAGAGACTCTGTTAAGCTTTGACGCAGAGCAAGTTCCACACATTTTGCCAGGATGTCCCAGATTTAGGCCCCTCACTGGCTCAAGTTGGCAGCAGAGCTTTCTGTTGTGTCTTCATCTCCCAGCCTCCTCCTCACCAACCTGGCAGGATTTTCTGCTTTTCTGGGAAAGAAGCTCTTCAAGACTGCCCGTCAGGGTCTGTGGAAAATTAGCTCAACTCCATCAGAGGAAGCTGCTGTCAGTGCCCTGCTGTCATCTTCTCCCTTCAATGCTGCCCTTCAGGAGGGAGTGTTGTGCTTTGGAGGCTTCGCTTGCTACAATTTTCTTCCAGAAATATTCAGCTTTCTTAAAAAATATTCTACCATATCCTTCAGCATTGCAGCTATTTGGTTTTGATTCAAATTACTCCCCAAATATCCAGAAGGCTGGGACCACCATACGGTTGCTTGTGCAGTTGTGAAAGAAAAAGCTCGTAGTGTGTAGTTTCTCCAGCTTGAGTTCCTGTCAACGTTGACAGGCAGGTATGGGAATAGACCTGAAATGTGAGAGCTCTGGAGGAATTCTCCTTCCTAACTCTCTGAGCATCCATCCGAGGTTCAAGCAACTTTTGTTAAACCAAGCAGCAGGTGCCTCCTGCAATAAAATTTCAGCTTTAACAGTCGGAATCCACATCCTTAGCTGACCTCCAAGGTCAGCCTGGCAAAATGGTCAGAATTAGTCCATACAGTAGCCCACAAGGGGAAGAGAGTGTGCTTGCACTGGACAGTAAAGCAGGACTGGGAGGTCTATGTTTGCCAAAATGGTGCCTGGGGACAAGTTTCTCTGTTCCTTGCTCCTGCATATCCTCATGTGAAAAGTAAGGACAACAATTGCTTTCCCCACAGAATACCATGAGGTGGGGAATAAAGTCCATTATATAATTCATGAGACATAGACCAATAGACTTAAACACAGGTGGATCGGATAATAGTACTCATCCTGAAAAAGTCCCATGGGATGGGGCCAGGGAGGCAGGATCAAACTGGGACCTTTTTCCAAGGGATCTATACTTTTTCTAAAGAAAGGCAGCAAGTACCACTACATTTCCTGTCAATTAATATCTTTTATACACTTTCTACATCTTGAGGAGCCCCTGCAGGGAACTGCCCCAAAAAAGTAAAGAGTTAGAAATACAGAAGATGAGTTCTTATGATTCATCTCAGAAGTGGCTGAACTAGTTTTCTCACCAATGCTAGGCTTCTCGTTTGAGCCCTGCAGTGTTAGTTTCTTACTTGTAGCCGTTGCAGGAATACATCATCAAAACCAAGCCTTCTGAGGCACACCATAACAGTCATTGGCAATTTCCTATGATAAACACCACACGATTCATTTTTATTAGCCATGGCATATTGAAAAAAAAGAAAAAAGCACACAAAGAACCCCCACAAAAAAAAACCCTCAACTCCTTCTCCAAATGTGGGTGACAGCATAAGGAGGAAGAGAAAAGTCAGCTGGATCCAGAATAAAATTATGTTGTTGTCCAGTGCTTTAGGAACTGTACTTTTAATATGATAAACTGGATGGCTGGAATGTTACTAGATAGAGATCAAAAAGTTCAGCTGATGAGACCAACTGGTACCTAGAGACCCTTCAAGATTCTTTCAAGAAACACACAAATGTGGGAGCTCAGCATGCCACATTTTTGCCCTATTTTGGATTTAGCTATAGAAGAAAAGTAGCAAATTAAGTATTTTTACCAGCAGAAAACAGTATTTGTTCCGCGACAAATGTTAACCACTGCCTATGTTTATTTCCCTCTTTTGCACTTGAACATTATTCATTAACACAGGAACAGAAGAATCTTTGAGTACCAGCCCAAATTGTCTGAAAGGCTTTCTTGGTTTCCAAAGCATGAATTCCCCAGCATTTACTATAAAGAAAAATATTTACAAGCTGGGTGGTAGGAGACACCTGGGCGGAGTGAAATTGATAGTGGGAATAGAAGTCTGACTCAACTGTAGTTAGAGTGAAAACTTACCCAGGAAATACAAATGATAAGCCATTAATAGAAACTGTGCTCCTGAGATTCATTCCACGAGTATGATAGTACAGCAAGGAAATAGCACCAGCAATGCCAACCGGCAGCAAAAGAGAAAAACAAACATCAGCAGGGTATTAGAAACTGATCCGGGAGAAAAAATGCCATTTACAGGTAAGATATATTAGGTGAGATTTGTCCTGTGACTGCAGCTCTTTTGTGCAGGGAAAAGGCCCCAGTAGTGAAAAGAGCCTCTGAAAGGTCCAGATGCAACCGAAGGAGGATTTCCCCCAGCAACCACGAGGAAGGCTTTTGGCTGTCCCTCTAAAAGTCACCGGCGACCCCAGGCATCAAATCGGCCCCCAGTGGGGGTGGGGGCTGCAGAGCCAAACCACATGCGTTTCAGACACATTGAGCAACACTGTCAGCAGCAGAGCACACGAGGCCTCTGGGCTACGTAAATTCTGCAAAAATCCAAAGACTGGCTCAATGCTTGCAGCAGCATGGGCTAGGGAGGGGGCTAAAACTGCCTTTACTCTCTCCCGTGGGGGTAGGAGTCCTGTGCTCTTTGGCAGGTGACCCAGGCTGTCACCCCTTAGCTTTTCTCACTGACACCAAGATTCACATAGAGTTGCCTTTTAAATTTAAAGACAGGTATATTTGAAGAAAAGAAGTGAGAATGATAAAGCCAGAAGTTGCACCGAGGAAGACGCATGTGTGTACATGCTCTGGTATCCCACGGGAATGCCATAGAGCCCACTGTGCATCTCCTTGCGTCCCCATAAGGAGCCAAGCCATAAAGAACTGCTCCTGTTGGGCCAGGCCCCAGTGCACAGCACCTTCCACATGCTGGGTGCTTCGGCCATCACTGGGACAGCGTAGCCTCGTGGGCTTCAGAGGCTTTGGCCACAGAAAGAAAAGGAACCGTTTATCCACCACCTTAAAATCTCATACTTTAAGACTTAGTTCATGTCAAGTCACTTCCCACAACCATAAAACAAAGCCTAAATGGAACAAGGAGAAGGAGAAATAGAGGGATATTCTTATTCTAATGAAAAAATTAGTAGGCACAGAAACCCGAAGGGGTACATGAGAAGATGTCATAAGCATTTCTTTGCTCTGACAAACTGCTTTAGCAGTGAGAGCATCAGAGAAGAGGCTGTCCGTGGCTAAAAAAGAAAAATCCCCAAAGCAGCCACAGCATTCAAGGAAGTGTTCAGGCCTGAGTCAGCTGTTAATTAGGTAGCTTCATATGGGAGAAACCATTTATAGGAAGCCCTGATTCTGAAAAAAAGTCCCATGTACTTCATCTGGCATTATGACAGGCCAGTGAATGTTATATAGAAGAGACAGAAAGAAATGAGGCAAAAGCTTTAACAGTGGCTGGGAAAAGTCTTTAACTCCTTATCACCTTCTCATTAACATCTGTCTTCTCCATCGGTTCGCAGCCTATCTAGATACACTAGATTAGCTGGTGGGATGACTCACTCATCGAGGTGAGTAAACTCTTTCCACCGAAAACGCGGAAGGTGACAAATAAAATGGGTACATTAGTGGCCATGATAATCATTCCCCCAGTGTTGCAGGGGCAGGGCAGAGAATCAGAAGCCATGACAGGCAGTTTTGTGGTGTTAATATGGTTTGAAACCAAAGTAAGCAGGGACAGTGACTCTGCAACCTTCTGATTTCAAATTTGTTGCTGCTGGTGTGATCTTATCATTCCAAATTACTGGATTGGGTAAATAAACTCCCCGAAAATGCAGCTGCTTTGATGGGTTCTTGCATTCTGTTAGCTTGTATCTAATTTATTTTATTCCCATTCAATTTGTAGAACAGACTCTTGCAAGTATTTCCCAATAACTTTTAAATTTCTACAATTGCTGAGATAGTGTCTCAGACAAAGACCTATAGGGCTGAAATAAAAATAGTGAAGGGTTCAAGATGACATCATGTTTTATGAACACAAGACGTGACCACAAATAACCTACAATAACCTTTAAAATTAGTTTTTTCCTGACTTCATAAAACAATATTTTATTTGGCAGGCCCTTATTGGCAAGCACTTTGAACAGTTCTATTTGTTTTCTGTAACCAGGAAGACACAACCAGTGTTTTCACATAGGTTTCCTCAGTACTGTGGTTTTGCCATTTTCTGCCTCTTTATTACTGCCTGCTGCTGTTGAATATTTTTCTTTGGGATGTTTATTAAGAACAAGGATATGAATTAAAAAAAAAAGAAAAAACCCACCAAGCTTTCCTTATAACAGCACTGGTGAGTTTCTCCCACTGTAATATTACTGTATCAAAAACACAGAAATAGATCTTGGTATCTAGAATGATCTGGTTGCTTTAAGTCTAAAGTTATGTAATAACATACAGCTGGCTACATGTATATTATGAGAAACTGAAGGAAATCAGCCCATATGTCCTTTGATGCATTAACCAAGACCAAGATTTAGAAATCCACCATAACTTGTAACACCATATGAAATGGAGGAAAGGGGCTTAGCCAGTCACTGAACTAAATAACAAAATAAAATCCAAGCGTTCCAGTTGAAGTAAATTCGAAATTAATATCACGGAGTGCAAGAAATGCTCCTGGTTTCTTAGGGGATTTTACCTGGGATTAGTTGGAATTTCGTTTCGCTATCACCAGTTATCCTGGTTGTGAGAGCAAGGACTCGAGAGGTGTGTTTTTCATAGTGCTGCCTGTAACCGAACGGGATTGCTCGCTGTATTTGACACCGTTCAGGCTGTTGTTGTTTTGAGTTGTGCTGTTGTGGAAAAATGGACCATTTTCCCGCCACATCTGTAGGAGTAGTTATGCTGCTCTCAGTGCCTTCAATATGTAATTTTGGGGCTTGTGTTTTGTTTTTTTTTTTTAATATTCTTTTAAAATATCTCTATAAGATTTTTATTCAGTGTAATTTCAACTAAGAAAGAAATTTAGTCTGTAGTCCAAATTGCACCATTCAGCAAATCCCAACCCCTCCAAATGTTTTGTGTGTTTGAGCAGGGGCCATGCAATTAAGATGAGCTTTTCAGCTTCTGTACACAGTTCTGACTTCCCTAGTAATCCCTCTTTCTTCTGTACAGCATGAAGCTTGAGTGAATAAGGAAAGTTCCAATAATTAAACTTGCTCTATTGACCTAACCAAAATTAACTGGCTATGCAACAATGTAGCTGTCCATGTAAAAACAGGAAGTCAGATTTCCCCAAGTAACCCTTATTCACCATGAGAAAAACAGCTGGTGCTCTCCCTTTACATGCAAGTGTGTGGGGCATGGATAAAAGATGTATACTTCTGATATCCTCTCTTTTAAAAGGGTGTGTTTTTTTTTCCAGTGGAAGTTTTCCAGCACTCAGTTCCTGAGAGGTAGGGCCCCAAGATAGTCTGGTCAAAATAGTTAGAATCGTATCTTTGTAGGGAGAAGTCTGTGAAAACGAACAAAGCAGCCACATTAGTATAACATGAATAATCCTCCCTGACCTCCAAAGAGAAAAATAATAAAGGATTTATTACACTTTTTTTTTTTTCTCCCTAAGAGAGAGTAATAAGAAAAATCCTCCTTACAACAACAATAACCACTGTTTCAGAATCAGAGCTTTTGTGTCACTGTTTTTCAGTAGTTACGCTACATTTCTCCCAGTACACTGCTGGGATTTTTTATTCTTTATTTTGCTACGCATGCTCGCACATCTGCTCCACATGTGTGATCGGCAACTGGATTTTCTGAGCTGAACGTCCTGTTAAATGGACAGAGTGGGCAGATCATTCCTTAGAGAGCAGAGAATCTGCCTCTGGTGGATTGCCGCCAAATGCAATGGTGTAATAAAGAAAAGAAAGCTGCTCATTCGGATTGCTCTGAAATGAACTGTGTCCTCTCCTAAAATACCATCTGGTTAGGATCCCTGGAGGCGCAGTCCAACACACCTAGGTCTGGCAGTCTGTATGCTTGATGGCTGTAAATGTCTCTGCGTAGGTCGACTGGGGGAAGGCAGGATCATTAAGAATTAGAAGAGGTGAAACAATTGTACTCTCCTTCCCTTTCACCCACCCAGACAAGATTACACACGAGGGCGGTGGAGGTGATTGGACTTTCTGTTGCTGAAGCTGACAGCTAATCTTTAAAAGAGCTGTCTCAGGCTTCAACTTTCTATGTATTGTCTAAAACCTTTGTTTTCAGCTGGTGTAAACCAGCAGCAGTCTGGACTGATTGTCTCTCTTCGGATTTGGACCTCAGTGCATTAATCAAGGGGTTTATAGTAGTAAACTCTATGAAGGAGATTGAAGTGAGCCTTATGCTGGGAGTGTGAGTGTGCAAGGCAATCCAGCTTCCAAAAATCAAATCACACCAGGGACTGATAACAGATGTACAAAGTAAGAGGAGAAATTAACAGATGCTTCCCAGTTTGGGCCATTATCACCAATGAAACCCAACTCAGACGGCCTATAGGTCACATTAAAGAGTCTGCTGCAGATAAATTTGGTGCTTTCCTGATGCTGGCAAAATTAAGATTGCTGGGACCGCACAGTACTGAATCTATCCTGAATACAAGTTGATTTTCTGAAGTACTAGCGCTGCTGCAAAAAGGATCCCTCTGTGTGTTGAGCAGCTAGTTCTGCAACCAGGCAAATAGTATCACACTGGTTTCATCCATCTCTGTAATGGATGTCTTGTAAAGCAGGAAACGTGACAGTTCCATTCTCAAGAAACCAAATATTTCATTTTAATTTTCTTCTCAGTCTACATCTATCCTGGTGAATTAATCAGGGCCTGGGAACATTCCTGGGCACTGGATTATGATCATCTCTGGTGTTAAACAGATAGGCAAGTCTCCCTAGCACCCTCAAGGCCGCTGCCAACTACCCTTCAAACCGCTCCCAGGCACAAATCAGAAGCAGGGGATTTCCAGAGCCGTTCCCAATAGGCAATTTGCAAGCAGCCACCCAGTTTTGAAGGTTAAGAGTGTTTACTAGAGCTGAGCTGGCTGCTCTGTGCTTCTTGGCCTTGGTTCCTGGGAACTCTCCGGGAATGTCTCAGCCGCCCATCCATAGCCCTGGACTCCTCTCACCAGTGAGACTTTATTTTAAGCAGGGGCAGAGTCCACCACGTTTTTGAGGCAGAGGGGGTTTTTCTGCCTGGGGAGACCATTTTCTTTGTAAACAAGCCCAAATTATAAAACCCTGGAGCTATTTTCAGGGCTTCCCTCTGCAACTACCACTTGACAGGATTTTGTTTCAGCTTCCCTGGAAGCTGTTGGGCGATCGAACCCCCGCGGTGATTTCACTGACGGGGCAGATCTCACATCCCCTAGCTAATGCAATCACTCTACCCCATTGAAAGCACCCTAAAAATGTTTCATTTTGGTTTTGTTTTTCCAGAGGTGTTTTAAAAGAACTAGCTATTGGATATATTGTGAGTTTCTATTGTTCTTTTTAACCATCTGCTTGTAATTGTGCTGGGTTTCATTCAAGACGATTTTTAACTAATTTGAAATCATTAATTTGATTATTGCTTACCACTCAGGAAAGAAATGGCCAAAAAACAGTATTTGGCCTTTGCAGGACTTTTCAAGGACTTGGATTCAGCTATAATAATTATTATTATTATTATGTATTATTATTATTATTATTTCTCTTGAGCCAGACATTTTTTAAAATTGCTTTATGAACAATGACAGAGGGTGTATCTTAAAGAAATTATTCCTTTGGCTCAAGATGTTATTTTAGTAACTATGAAACTGAGAAAAACTTCACTTTCACTAACAGCTGTGCTGGCTTATTGGGTCTCACACCAGGTATTCCAGGGAAAGTCTCTTGTTTAACTGGTACTTTCTGGGCTTCCCTGCATGAAGCTGCAGCCTGGCAGGAATTCCTGGCCAGACTGGCTTCCAGACCCACGGAGAGCTTTGTCTGAGCCCAGCGCTTCCAGGCTCCAAGTACCAGGTCCAGGGCCACCAGGTGCAAAGAGCAGGACTAAAGGGCTGGGACTCAAAGGGCTTCCAGCCAGCTGGGAATAAGCCCTGATGCACAAAACTGTGGAGCCAGAGGCTTCCAACCTTGACTTTCTACTGCTCGGGGTCTGAGAACGCAAGGCCTTTGGTGTTCAGCATTCTAGAGTCAGTGAACCAGCTTTCTTCAATTTGCAGTTTCTGACGGACCATTCCATTAGATAATTTCTAATAGAGATCAGTGGAATACGCATAGGGTAGAAAAGAAAACAGTGAGTGGAGCTGTTTGTTAACTAATCACTATGATTAACTGGTAGTATATAAAAAAGCTGAGCTCCTAAACCCAGGTGAAGGTTTTTCAGTCTGGCAGTTGGAGACAGCTAGGGAGGAGGGCTAAAAGTTCTCAGCCAGACCTTATATTAGGTTCAGCATAAGGCAGGATGCATCTAAGGAAATCATAATTGCAAATTAACACTATTTAAGTAACATAAAGAGCTCTCCCATTGTTTCAAATGCAGATCCTATCTTGATCAATTATTGTGTACAAAAAGATGATTTAGCAAAGAGGTAATTGAAATGGAACAGGAGCATTAAGGCAAATTCTGGGAAAAAAAAAGGTTTCATTGATTATAGAAATCACAGTGACAGAGTGATAACTAAGAACGAGGTGAAGCCATTGAGGTGACGAACTAGATGATCAAAGCCCACCATTTGAAATTAACCCATTTTGAAGTTTGGTTAAGTTCATTTAGAGGTTGTCAGTATTGTCTGGTTTTCTTCCTGCCTTTCTGGGTCCCCACTGATGGTCAGCTCGGTTCCCCACAAGCTGAAATCTCCCGGGAGTGTGGTTCCCTTGTTAGTGACCACGGCATCAAGTGGCAGTGACGTGGCTCAGGCCACAGCCAGGCTGGGCAGATCTGCTCCCACTGCCTGCACTAGCTGGGGTCTGTAGGACCTTCTGTAAACCAAACCTGTGGGGCAAAGAACCATTTGGAAGTGTATGTGAGAAATACAGAGTTGGTTTGGACAGAAAGGATTCCTTCTTTGACACATTCCTTATCAGCTGAGCAAGGCACTTTGTCCTACCTGAGGATACTTTTCCTCATTGTAAGACAGGAGAACTGAAAACCAGCGACTGCCTGTTCAAAATCACCGAATTGGAGGCTAAGTATCTCACCCACCCTGGGAACTGATCTGCTGCCCTTTGAAGACCTGAAAATTCTTCCTGCTGGCTCAGGTGGGTTTTTGGATTGGGTCCCTCCTATAGGTACAGTAGAAAGCCCCTAGCCAAGCAGATAAAGCTTCATGAAATCAAACTATTATATTCTCTGCAGTTCTGCTATAATGCATTTAATAATAATTCAGATCTTAGCCATTTTATAGGGTCACATACAGAAATGGAAAGGGATATAGAGAAGGACACAGTGCGAGACAGAGTAATGCATAAGAAATCGGCTCTTTTAGCACACATGGTGGTACAAAGGCAGACCTCTCCAGAGCCATGCAATAAGCCATGGCAGCAATCCTCCACTCTACCTGGCATATGGCTTTCTAGGTCTCACGAAGCTTAAGAAAAGGACTCAGCAATACAGCACTGTGCCATACCCCACCACACACCTCCTCATTTTGCAAACACTGTGACAGCACTATGGGCTGGCGAGAGGAAAAAAACACTACTGCTCGGGAAAAAAACTGTTTGCCGACTTTGTCCGCTCAGTGTTGTCAATACAGTTTTTAATTGCCTCAGCAAGTTGTCGTTAGGTGAAAGATAACAGCCTGCCAAGTCTAGAGAGTAAACATTTTGTGTTGGTCCGCCCACAAAGCATTCAAATAAGAAACTGGAGCTTATTCAGCGTAACTCAGGTTTAACTATCTCATTTTCAACATAGTTCACTCTTCATGGCCTTTCAGATCCTGGTCTCTTCATGTTTGTTCTCAGCCTCCTGAACCTTCCTGCCTGCTCTTTCATGTTCGACATCTGGCTTAATCAGACGTAGGTTATCATTCTATTTGTGAACATGGCTGATGAAGGTGCCTCTTTTATTACTCACCTGCAGTCTGGTTTTAAACGTTAACATCTTAAATGTTGATAGGTTTTATTCTCATTCCCCAAACTGCATATTGTTTACACGTGTTTCGCCTGGGTTCGTAATATAGATATTAAAATGCAAACAAATATATATATGCATATATTTGCATCCACACAACATACATTTTATGCATAGATACACATGTGCATACTATATATAATGTATGCAATCTTTGTGCTTATATTTTTTACCAAGATTTGGCTCTAAATTATTTCTCCAGTTATAACAGCACCTGTTGCTATATTTGTGAGTTTACTTAAAAATCAGAATGGACTTACGTCGACAGTAAAGCAGCCCAGAAGCTCAGGGCACCATGTAACTGAGGACCCTCTCCACGTGTAGTTGGTAAGTAAGCTGTGCCCGGTGGAAAAGGACTTCTCTCTCATACTGTAGGACAGGGAAGGAAAAAAAACTAAGGGTACAGACAGTATTGTTCTAGGAAATAGAAGAGGGAGTTTCTAGAAGAGGTTTCTGATCTCCTGGGGAAACCGGGGTCAATGAGATTTCTCAGTTCAAAGAAGATCAGAAAAAGGAAATCAGGGGTAGGAAAGCATGGGGAAAGCACACCTGAAGCTCATGAAAGTATGGGGCTGGAGAGGCTGGATTTGAGGCTGACAACAGCTGCCTATGAAGCAAAGAGGAACTTTGCAGCTGGTGCAGCAGAAGGGAGTTTGGCCACCAGGACAGGCAGCTGAGGCTGAGATACAATCTGGAAAGAAGAGCACCTGACCAGGAGTCACCAGGTGGCTCTCACCATTCTTTGCCTCCCCCATACATATCCCTGAAGCTACTTTTACTTTTTACCCCTGAATTGTGTATAGATCTCTAAAGTATGGAAATCCGTACAGTGTGGTAAGTCAACCAAAATAACCCATGAGCCTTTATCTTAGGACTTTTGCTCTTCTTATATTAACCTGCTCGGAGGCTACTGTATGTGAGACTTCATTCTGTTCCATTTCAGAAGACAAGACTGCAATGTTTTCACTGCCCACTACTGAGCTATAAAGTTTCTTGGTCTCCATCCCGTAGGAATAAATCTGATAAAGCATCTTGGACTATTTGTCAAAAGTTCTGCTCCAGTTATTCTTTTGGACCTGAGAAACTAGCCAAAAATCAAGGGATTTGGACTGTTCCAAAGAGGAGAAACTGGTGCAGGAATCAATATTTCTCTCAAACAATTTTGTAGATTTACAAGGAATGGATTGACCCTCTGTTCCTGAGGAGAAAAACTACAGTTATTTACCACATCAATGTCCTCCTAAGTTACCTCCCTGTGAGGACTCTCTCCAGGCTTTTCAGGGTTGCGCAACCAGCTGTTAGTTGGTTTCTGCTCCTTCTATACCACGTGAAGGAACATGTTGCAGAGAGATCACAAGTAACAGAAGCCAGGCTAATAGAAGAATCAAATTAGCGCAGTCGTGTCAGACCTGTGTTGCACGTGAGCTAGTAAGATTTGCAGAAGGTAGTGCTTATAAGTGCAAGCCCAGTACGATATGCAGGAAGCTGATTTGTTTGGCGGACATTGTTTAAACCCTTCACAAGACAACCCCTTGTATCATATGGCTGGACCACTGGGTTTCTGTGGGGTAACTGGGCATGTCTTCTCTTTGCTTCCATTTATTTCTCCTGTATATGCAACCCTTTTCAGCCCTGCACCGAGAGCTGAGATTCCTCGTTTGTTTTCACTGTGTCCTTGTGTTTGTGTGGAGACCAGCAGAGCTCCATGAACAGCTTGTTTACTTGACTCCAGGTGGTCAAAGCTGCCCACTTCAGGGGACCTTTGCTGGACTGTCAGTGACTGCAACTACTGGAAGAAGCCGCAACTTCAGCAGCTGTTTTCCCTTTCTATGAATAGTATATAGGTATGCCATGCACTGCTTTATGAGTTAAATCTGGAGTTACCTTCTGATCTTTAATGTGGACACTATAGGTTTTAGTTGGAGTACCTAGGATTGAAACATAATAATTTGGGGGGGGAGGGGTGTGGGGGGATGCTGTGTTTTGGAGGGCTTTTTGCGTAAACCAGCTGGACTGTCACAGCCTTCCATAGGAAATAGTCAGTGAGCTATTATGGAGAGGATGGTCACTAGAGAAAACTATCGTAAGGAGAGATGGAGGCAGGCACAGTAGCGATTTTTGAGTGTGTGCTTCTGTCCTGCAGGAGAGGTGTAATTGCGTTATCTCACTGTCAAGGCTGTGGGTAAACAGAGACTAAAAAATGATGTCTCTCAGCAAAACAGGAACAGCTCTCCCTAGCTATTCCACATTGCTCGCTGTCACCTTCAATGAATGTTTATAAAGAACTTGTGGATCTTAGCATGCAAAGTGTCACATACGAGCCACTGATAATTAAATGTTTTATTATGTACTTGTTTAAGCCAATGCTAACAGTAACTAATGGAAAACTTCAATCTCTATGTCTCAAAAAGGTCAGAATAATTGGAACGAGCTGACTGTCTGGGTAAAATGTGTGAAATCTGAAAAAAAGCCTGTCTGAAGAGTGTGGTGTGTTCTCACAAATGGGTGGAGAAAAGGAGTCTTTTTCATTTATCAGCACTTGTATTTAATCTAACAAGAATAGAGCAAGCTGATACAGCCAGAATATTTCCTATTTTCAGAATATTTTCCCTGTTAGTAGTCAGCACTTAAACTGGAGGCAGTGTCTAAAAGGATCTGTTATCTAAATAATATTCAAACATATTACATGTAAGTCATTAGCCAACTTGGAAATTCGACAAATGAGTCCAGTCAACTTGTTAAGATCTGTGAATCTTCTCTGAACCAGGGTGAGGGGCTTGTTATCCATATCGCTAGCACTACTGCTTAAAGCAAGAGGCAAGCGGATGCAACAAGCAGTGCCAAAAAAAGAAAATAAAAAAAAATGAAGAGGTTGGTGACAACTGAGAATAAAACCAACTGGCCTTGGCTTAAACACAGGACCTATAAATTAACATGTGTGCAGGTGCAATTCTGAACGTGCCTTTGTGCATGTGCACACACGCTCAGTGTCTGCCAGACAGAGATCACAGGCAACTATTGCAGCTCCCTCAGTCTCTGCTTGGCCCTGGCAGTTGCGGAGCTAGTAATTGTTTCCCAAAGCTATACACCAGGTGCAAGTCCCTTGGCTTTAGCCTGTCATTCACAAGACTACACTCCACTCACTTGGGAAGAGCCTACATAGTCTGCTATCTTAAAAAAAAGAAGACAAGTGAGAACCAGAGAATAAGTACTTTAGCATTGAACAAAAATGTATCAACAGCCCTTGTTGGCTTTATTGCTAGCCATGAATATGTAATTGTATCACTTTATTTTTAAGATAATTTATTATCATAAGTTTCATTTAAATTTATTTTTATTAAAATCAGCATAGGATTGGCTGAACACCACACTAGTTTCTCCACACTTTAAGCTCCGTCCAGCTACCTGTGAAGCTTGGGCTTGACGGACTACATCAGCCAGCAGAGATTTTAAGCTCACGTTCTGCAGCTGGAAGTCCACATCCTGAACCTTGCTACATGTCAGGAGACCTTCCCCCCACTACCTCCTCCTACATATTCACTTCATAATATCATAAACTACTTTACATTAGCTAAACCCATTAGCTAACCTTTATCATACACAGCGTATATATCGTGCCTAATAGAGTTAAGTTGCTAAAAAGTTCAATAGATGGAAACGTGTGCGTTACAAATGGCAGTTACCTGCTGCCGAGCCCCCGCAGGAGCCAGGCTGCGCTCCCCCGCCATTCCTGGTGTTATACTCCCTCTGCTGCCCGCAGCTCCTCCGCCCCTCTCCTGCTTCCAGGCATCGGTGCTTTCTGTCTCCTGCTTCCACCGCCCCGTTCATCAGAGGAGCTGAAGAGGCTGTGAAGGAATAACAATGTATGTTTATCGCGGGAACAACCTTAATCCCGTCATCGCTTATTTTTTCTCCTCTTGCTCAGTGTTTTAGAGTTTCCCCCCATTTCTTTACGGATCTCAGGTGCTTCCAGGGATCTGATTTTTCAACCTTTCCCCTCCTAGAGCCCCCTCCTCCTGCCCCCAGCCCACTTCTCCGTCATGTCACCTTGTTACCACTCTGCAGTAAGAGCAGAGGGTTGTTCTTTTTTCATCCCTCCATGAATTCTGACACTTGAATATCTTCAACCTAAATCAAAGCCAAAAAGTGACATTTGCTTTTTTTCTTGGTATGAATAGTGAGAGAAAAAGGAAATTTCGAAACATCTGGTTAAGTATTCTCAATCAAAGTAATGCATAGTTCAGCATCTAAGTGCAGCTGGTTTAAAAAACCTGAAATATTCCAGTTTGGTTCCATAGATCATTTCAAATGTGTAGACACTGTGTTTTCTTCCTAAAAAGTTGTTTGGGTGGAAGATTCCCAAGAGTTTTCTCCTCCTCATGTTACTAAGAGAGGCAGAGAGTGGTGAAGAGGGATGTGGGGACTGTTCCCTGCTGAGGGCCATGCAGGGGAGTGTGATGCTGAGCTCAGCTGCCCTCCAGGCCGCTGGGTTGAGGATAGGGATGCGGGTATAATCATAAATCATCTAGGCTGGAAGGGGCCTTTAAGATCATTGACTCTAACCATCAACCTAACACTGCCCAAACCACCACTAAACCGTGACCCTCAGTACCACGTCTACACATCTTTTAAATACCTCTAGGGATGATGAGTCAACCACTTCCCTGGGCGGCCCATTCCAAGGCTTGATAACCCTTTCAGTGAAGAAATTTTTCCTAATATCCACCCTAAACCTCCCCTGCTCAACTTGAGGCCATTTCCTCTTGTCCCATTGCCTGTTACTTGGGAGAGGACACCGACCCCCGCCCTGGCTACATCCTCCTTTCAGGTAGTTGTAGAGAGCGAGAAGGTCTCCCGTCAGCCTCCTTTTCTCCAGGCTGAACACCCCCAGCTCCCTCAGCCTCTCTTCACAGGACTTGTGCTCTAGATCCCTCATGAGCTTCTTTGCCCTTCTCTGGACTCTCTTCAGAATCTCAATGTCTTTCCTGTAGTGAGTGTCCCAAAACCAAATACAGTAGTTAAGGTGCAGCCTCACCAGTGCCGAGTACAGGGGGACGATCACTTCCTTAGTCCTGCTGGCCACGCTATTCCTGATCCAAGCCAGGATGCTGTTGGCCTTCTTGGCTGCCTGCTGTTGACTAAAATCCCCAGCTTTCCAGCCACCCTTCCCCAGGCCTGTAGCCCCGCATGGGATTTTTGTGACCCAAGTGCAGGACCCGGCACTTGGCCTGGTTAAACCTCGGCCCACTGGCCTCGGCCCATCAATCCAGCCTGCCCGGATCCCTCTGCAAAGCCTTTATGCTCAAGCAGGCCTACACTCCCCACAACTTGGTGTTGTCTGCAAACTTACTGAGGGCATGTTCGATCCCCTCGTCCAGGTCACTGATAAGACACCAATAGTGCCCCTGCAGTGTAGGCCTGTGTGGGGATCGAGAAGGAGGCTCACCCTGGAAATGGCTGCTGGCCCCCAGCAGGCCCCGGGCTGCCAGGGCTGGTCACACACTGCCTGACAGGCCTCGCTCCCTTGACAGGCCTCGCTCCACTGGCACTCAACACAGAAGCTGGAAGTCCAGTTTCCTCTATTAAATGCTTTTCAAAAAAACCCACAGTTCTTAAATAGCATAGTAATAGGTCTGAGTGACAATCCCAGGTCTGTCCACGAGGGATTTCAGCTCAATTCACACTGCTGACGCTGAACATAAACAGGGATGAGCGCTGGTAAATCTATTGCACAAAATAAAATGAGTCAAATGAGAAACATGGCTGGATAATTTTAAATCACTGATAAATTCTGCGGTCCAAGGTCCTTGCCTGTATTTCAGGTACATGAGTAATACCACCTATTATCTCTAGAGCCACTGAAAATTGAATGCAGGCAAAGAGAGATTTGCGTGGTTCAACTGGTTAATCAAGGGTTCCCTGATACACAGAGGTGTTTTCATCACTAAAATATCATCTCAGCAGTAATCAATTTTACAAGACAGCATTTTTAAGCTTTTACAGTTTTCAATTTACAAAGGACTTCATAAATATGAATGCAATCACTGCACACGGGCTGCTGTGAAGGAGCCATTATTCACATTGCACAGAGGGATATGTTAAAGCGTAGAGATGTTTCCTAAGCTTCCAGCGCCCATCTTCCCCCGAGCGGGACTAGCACCCAGCTCTTCTCGCTCTCCTCTCTGTACTTTAAACATGGGACCATGTGTACCATATGTGCTTTCCCCTTTTATATGGGGAAAACAGAGCAGCGAAGTACAGTGGGGGAGATACTGCGATCTAGCATTGGCCTCACCATCCTGGGACCTTGTCTTTCCTCAAGAAGCTGCTGGTTTCGTGGCTTTCTCCAGTCTCTTTTCAGCACCTGTGTCCAGCCTCACTCCTTGTGTTGTTTAGTTGGACTATGAAGTTCCTTGGAGAGGAAGCACTGTTTCAAAA
The DNA here is from genome assembly GCA_013399435.1 of Arenaria interpres. Taxonomy (NCBI): domain Eukaryota; kingdom Metazoa; phylum Chordata; class Aves; order Charadriiformes; family Scolopacidae; genus Arenaria; species Arenaria interpres. The sequence goes on along the minus strand of VXAK01000367.1, from coordinate 59,519 downwards.
GTGGCTGGCATATTCTGATCAGTCAAGATCAGAAACCCAAAGTAAACCATTCATAGGGACATACTAGTTTCCTCAGAAAAGACTTTGATTAGAGCACCATCTGACTCCGAGTGTTGTACCTACCAGTGAACATACATGACAGTGACAGCCATTGCCCAGAGGGCTTACAGGAGGTGCTGTTGTTCAAATTACACACATATATGCAGAGAACCTGAGGGAATAGGCAAGAAATCACCTGTTCTAGTCCAGGCTGGAAGTCCATGCCAGAATTGGTAATCAGCAATCACTCTTATGTCATTGGTAGGAAAAAATAACACATCTTTGATGTTTTAAACAGCAGATCATCTCAGCACTGCTGAATTTTTTGCTTCCTCTATTGTTATTATTATTAATGCTGCTGCTGTTATTGTTGCTAGTAATTCTTTGGCTTAATTAGATCATACTTGTTCTTTCCTCTCCAAAAGTCCTTTTCACTGGTACTTCAGGACTGGCCTTCTCTGGCACTGTAAAAAAAAAAGGAAGAACATATTCCTGAGACTACCTTCAGATGTAACTTTTATTTTCAGGCACATGAGGCATCTCCATGGATAATGAATATTGCATGCTTTGTTATGTATATGCTAAAATGCTTTGCCAGAGTAGAACCTATAAGAAAGGAAGCTACAGTCCTTATTTTCATCTGTGTCACCATTTCTACTCTCATCCAACGAAATTTTTTATGCATTTATGCACATCTGTCTTCAAATGTAAGGGGTATGATTCACTATAAAAAATTCTGACTGTATTTACTGCTCTACAGGTTTTCATTAACCCTAAGTACAACATTCCATAACGAGGAAAAAACACACTTTGACTGCACAGACACGAACAGCATTTTAACTGCAGAGGGCATGAAAGAGCTACTGAACAGCACTGTTTTACTTGCACGGCTTTATTACTTGCAACGTAATTTTCTACAAGTTTGATTTCTTCTACCCTGAGTATGTTACATATTGCATTTTAGCCATGAAAGATCCTCTAAGAATCCATCTGATACAATTCTTGTTTTCTTGGGGTAAAATACAAACCTAAGGAACATAAATGATCAGATTCATTCTGGAGGATATTTCCTTATGATAATCATGGACTAGAAATCATTCTGTTGTCGTCACTGCATCTAATGGATGTCATTTCTTGCTGAAAATTTTTTTCCCATTTTACTTCACACTCAAAATAACTTTTTTTTTTTTTAGATTTGCATATAAGGCTGCTAATACAGGATAAGACGACGTTTACCTTTTTCCCCACCTAATCCCACTTTGAAAATCCCCAGACATTCACTAATGCTCACTAGAGTCACTGACCACATCCAGCATGGCACAGTGCAGCTATTTTCTAAAACTCTTCTGATGCTTATAAAGCTTTCATCAAGTTGGGCTTAAGATTCCAAAAAATTAATAATAAAAAATGAGTTGAAATTTTCATTAAAGAATAATTTTTCATTCAAAAAAGCAGTTGAAGATCCATAATTAGAACACAGAGTTGCCCAGAAACTTGCCCGTTTGGCCTGTCTTTTAGGGCTTTCTGGAAATCTGAAACAGATCTTACTCGGGGTGTGTTTTCAGAGGAACGAGAAACCGCTGCAAAAAAACCGCTACCAAGAATCCAGCCCGAGGCAGGTACGTGCTGGCAGGAGCAGCCCCAGCCGATAGCAAAGGCTCTGCCATCCTCTGCCCACGCAACCTGATTAGCATGAGTCCCCATTTTTTTCCATTAACCCACATGTTCAGCGTGTTTTCCAGCCTCCTCTGTAAGCAAGTCGCATCTTTATTTCCCTTTCTAGTCGTACGTAGGGGCTGATGTGGGGCCGATGGCTGTGGAGCCCACCACGCTCGGTATTTTTTCAGCCCACCTCTGTACCCCAGCTTGTCACTGCCAGGGTGACAACCCCAGTAAGTATTGGCTCTTCCTCTGCCATCTGCAGTGATCGTCTTTAGTTAGTTTGGGGAAGGTTTTGAATAAAACATTGGTGGACACCACCAGAGGGTGCATCACTGCCGCTGTAGTGCCTGTTCTTACGCCATCAGTAACCCTGCTCTGCTGTGGCAGAGCTTTGGATGGAGCCTGCACCTTGGATTTCTGTGGGGCTGCCTACACAAAGGTGCACAATGGAAAGCAGGATTAAATACCAAAGTCAGGGAAGCCAATTGCTTTAAAAAAAAAAAAAAAATAAACAAACAAGGAGAAGTAATACGCCCTGTGTGCTATGCACTCAAGGCATTTTGCAGCTTTTCTTGAAATATCCATCATAAGAGCACTGCTTTGATCTGCTGCTCAGCAGCCACTCCCAGAAGGGGTGAGAGACACCTCGTTTCCTTCCTTCCTTCCTTTCCTTACCCTGACCTACCGGTCTGGAATGCAGTTCACCTCTGAGCATTTTCAGATGTATCATTTTCAGAGAGGCTTTGCAAGTCACAACACACAACCCGGGGCTTACTTCACTGCCTACGACGCCTGCACACGACAGCCAGAGGAGCCACGTTCTGCCTCGGACCCTCCTGTGCTTCACCTGCAGAAGGGGCACAAGAGTGTTAGAATAACAAATACTCACCTTGCCATCAACACAGGGAGGACCCCAGACCGTGAAGGTCAAAAACTAGTGCCCCCAGGGTGGAGTTGAGCGAAGGTTTGGGCTGATCTGTGCCTCTGTGGTTGTCGCCCTATGTGCCCCCTGGCCCATCCCTTTCTGACAGGATTGGTGATGTACCTCCTCCCCCAAAGTTGTCCCACCTGGTGAGTGTGGTGAAAGCAAATCACGTCCAGCTGGGTTAGTTTCCAGTCAGGTAACAGTTTTTCAGCTTCCTTGAGTGACCTGCTGCACAGCAGCACAACCCTGCTTGGCTAACGCACAGGAGAGGGGGACAAAAGTGTCCAGAAGAGGCCAAGACGGTTTCTAGCCCTTCAGACGAGCTTCAGCCAAGGACAAAATCATCCTTTTAGGCTCACTCTGCTGTCACTGGGTTCAGAGCGAGTCTTCAAAGAGAGATGTTAAATTCTGAATTGCCGTTGAGGAGTGCCCCGATCACCCCACGTACCATGGGCCTTATGCTGGAGTCACGACTAAACTCCAAAAACGTCGCTGGCATTCATCAGGACCATAATGTTCCCCCCCCAAATGGCAAGGGAGTTGAGCACGGCATAAATACATGCTTAAAACTGCAGCACAATAATAATAATAATACTAAAAAAACCCCAGCATAACCAGCATGGTTATGTGTGAGTTAGCTGGGGATGGCCGGAGGGAGGAGATGCCGCGCATTCTTGAGTGCACTGCAAGGAACTTTCGGTCCCATTGACTTCAATGGGGTTTCAATCAGGCTGGGTCTCTGCTGTGGAAAGGAACTGCTTAACACAGCATCGTGGGGTTCCTCGGTTTTTGTCTCCGAGCAACTCCTGGCAAAGCCACTGGTTAGTAAGTGAAAACACACTTTTTTCCAGTCGCCAGGGCTGCGAGCCGTACCTGCGTTTGGCTTCTTCCCTTGCCTTTCGCTTTTCGCCGCTGCCGAGGCTGTGATGGGTTTGCGAATCTGGCCCCTCGACTAGGTGCTGACTTTACA
>VXAK01000367.1:42285-55774 GCA_013399435.1 Arenaria interpres | reverse complement strand
TTGGGGGTGGGGGAGTTGGAGGGGGGGGGAATCGTCTCCTTCGACGATGGTGGGCTGGGAGGAATGGAAAGAGAGTGACAAATAGGGAGAGAAAGAACAAGCAACAGAAGTAGGGGAAAGGATGGGAGAAGAGCGCGGGAGAAGACAGGAATGGCTGAGACGGAAAGGAAACACGAAATCTGAAGTGACGGGGCCGGTCTGAGGCAAGGAAACCAAGGCAGGGAGGCAGAGTAATAAAAAAGAGACGCAGAAGTAGCAACAAAGAACTGTCCGAGGAAGGCGATTATCTCAAAGGGCTGCTGAACAGGCAACGCCTTATCGAGCTGCCATCTCGGGCGCTACCGAGCCTGGAAGGGTTTCTTGCCCACAGCCCTTCGCCCTTCGTGCCATTCCAGGGGTCTCCCCTGCAGATTTTGCCTTCTGTAGGAACTCTGATATATTCTCTCTTGCCTCCTTTCTTCACCATCTTATTTAAATTCACGTCACTTTTTTTGCCCGTCCAAGTCTCTTACTCTCTCATTTGTCTTTGTAACTGTGTTATAATTCAGTGTCGTGGCATTTTAACTGAATTATAATTTCAGTTTCTGAGACAGGAATATGTGCAGGATGAAGGACAAGATCCGTTTCAATCTAAAGACGTAAAAGCACACTGAAATGGACCTGGGAATACATATATTAAGAAATGCCACTTTGCTCCCCGGGTTGGCGTGCGCAAACCGAGTATATTCTATCATAAATGTATTTTCACAGTTGGGACTGTTTCCTCAGCACAGGCACTGAAATTGGCTGGTTCAGATCTCAAAAGGAATGGAGTATTCCTGGAAGAAATAACCCAGGAAAATGGGCTCACAGGGCTTTAGAGCCCTGTCAATCAAAATCAACTCACACTGGAGAAAATGCAGTGAGGGTGACTGCTTCTTTCCCCTGGTGCCTGCCAGAAGCAGAAGAGAAACTGAGTTGTGGTTATCAACAGGGCTGAGGAAGGGGCCAAGGGAGACAGACCTCATAAAACCTCACCAGTCTGAAGCGGAAAGGGCAGGCACTGGGCAGATTTGAACTCATTTTGAACCACTTTACTGTGGTATCTTACCGGAGGCAGCCAGAGCAGGGCATTAGTCATGGAACCGGGTGCCATCGCAAAGTATTCAAAACCAGGTGCAAAAGATTGGATTGATTGAGTTGGGCAGGAACAACGAAAGCCCTTTCTTAGTTTCTCAGAATTCAGCTCTTAGAGATTGGCTTTAAATAAAGTAGTTACTGTTGAACTTTTTATATCACAATTATACATTTCTATAAGATATAGATAAGATACATATTTATACCTTAACATTTCATGACCGATTTTGCCAGTGGGAGCCCTTTCAGATACTTACAGATATTATTCTTTTTACAAGTCTCAGCAGCTCTCCCTGTTTCAGTGAGAATTAGTTGTGGTTTTAGTAAGTGAACTCTGAAACAAACAAGAGGAAATTCCTCTGAATACCATTCTTTCACTACCTACACAAAGAGAAAAATCTACCAGCTAGTAAACTATGCATCTGAATTAATCCATCTAATAACTACTTTTTTTTTTTCCAGACAGGAACAAGACCAGCGCATCTATCGCATGGACCAGAGAGAATAATCAGAGATCTTTAAGAACAGAAGGGTGAGGCATTACTAATGCTCTGAAGGGCTCGATTCATCCCTTAACACACAGTTTTTACAACCACCAGCCATTTATACGGCCCAGTCGTCAGAGCAGTCACACTGGGCCGGGTCAGAGGTAGCTCTTGCTCACAATTCTGGCTCCTGCAGGGACATTGTTACTATGAGGCTATGCCTGAACCCCAAAACCTTCCTTAGCCGGGACAGAGGGAAGTGCGCCTCGTCTGCACACCTTGGGGGATGCTTGATAAGATGAACTAGCATTTTTCAGATCAAAGTTACGGATGAAGAGGAAGGAGACAAGAATAAAAAAGCTTTTGCATAGAACCACAGAATCACAGAATACGTTGGGTTGGAGGGGACCTGTAAAGGTCATCTAGTCCAACCCCCCTGCAGTAAGCAGGGACATCTTTAACTAGATCACGTTGCTCAGAGCCTCATGAAGCCTGACCTTGAACGTCTCCAGGGATGGGGCCTCCACCACCTCTCTGGGCAACCTGTTCCAGTGTCTCGCCACCCTCATTCTGAAGAACTTCTTCCTCATATCTAATCTAAACCTACCCTGCTCTAGTTCAAAACCATTGCCCCTCATCCTATTGCTAAGTAAATGTGAATTTCTTCAGAAATAAAACCCGAACAAAAAGCAGTGACCAGTAGGAAGTGCCCAAGACAGGCAGAACAAACTATGATCCTTCTCTGGTAGAGTGACCTACGGACAGGAAAAGTTGCTGTATCATGAAGTGCTAAGCAGGAATGGGGAACCTTGTGTGTCCTTGGAAGCTTCTCTTTCAATGGCACCTAGAAGAGCTCTGTGGAGACAATGAGGGTCTGGCGTCACACAGAAATATGAATCTGAATGCACCAAAAGCTTCAAGGCATCCTGACACATTTTTTGTTCTGCAGCCTACATTAGTGATAAGATGAGCTAAAAGCTTCATCGTGATATTTTAAAGTCAGCTAGAGCTATGCCACTGATTACGACAGGGTCACATCTCACTTTGTTTCTCTTTGCTTTCTGGTGTGGTTTGGTGTTTTTGTTTTTAATTCCACCATCTTCTTTTCATTCTTTAAGCCTTTTTGAGAAGACCATCAAACCATCTTTTTCAAGCGAGGTAGCCTGGAAAGCTAAAGAGAAAAAAGAATTTGTAACTAGAAATTCTTCTAGACTGATCTAAGACAAACGAAGTAATTTACTTTTCAGATTTTGCGTGAAGTGGGTTGGTTTCAATATACAAATCTAGTTCACTCAGCTTTGCTGCTATGAAAAGCCATATTCTGCATTCTCTTTTCTGATGAATGCTACCCAAGGCATACTAATTAGAGTGCTTGAGGAGTAAGGTAAGCAAGGCTGGCAGAGTCTGAGCTTTTATTTACTCCGTGTTATCTCTGTCCAAATGTTCAAAGCAATATGGGTGGTGACTGATTCACTCGTTAAATTCAAAACAGCATGTGTGTACGAAAGGCTGCCAAGTTTCTCATGTATATAGCTATTTGTGAGAAGCTATGCACAGACAAAAAACAATCAACCAGTTTCTTAATTTCATTTTATATCTTTATTCCCATTGTAAGTATTAACAGTCATCCAAAAGACCATTTAACTTTGGTTTGGATACACAATAGCATTAATCACAGCCCAGTTTCTTTTTTTTTTTTTTTTTTACTGCAGTTCTAGTATTTCGGGGCCTGTTTTAGTAGTTCTGTTGTTAGTATATTTGCTTCCAGCAAAATAGATATTTTCAGTGTCTGTAGATTATTTTAAAAGACTGTTAAAGATAAAAAAACCATAATGCAATGATTAACAGTATATTAATAAAGCTTATTGTCTTCCATTTAAGATTAGTACTAGGTATGTCGGATGACCTGAAACTTACTTTTTTTTGTGCATTGTCTGTTCTCTTTTCAAAGCAAGTTCATAAACAGCCACAATATTTTCTCATTACAGCAGCTCATTGCAGTAACATTTTTAATTGGATTGAAATCCTTTTAAGAGAAGGAGGTTAAGTCAAACAACCCTACAAAGTAAAAGGTTCAAGTAAATGACAAGTTACACACAATCCAATGCTAAGGCAGCATCACAACGTATAAATTAGCGTAGATGGGAAACATAAAGGATTTTCTAAATTCACTTCCTTATTATTATGTAGGGAGGACACATCACGGATTGTATTTTAGTCTTCAAGAGAAGAATAATCAAAGAATACAGTCAAAGAGACATCTTTCATCATGTCCTTTAAAAGCCTGTGAGACAAATTCCTTCATCAAATTCATTAATGTAAAAGCGAATTCAGAAAACTTATTTGTGGAAGCTGTCCTGTTTAATTATGAATACCAATAATAAATTCTTCAGTTCCTCATTTATTTGCGTACTCTGCATGACATGAATATATATATGAATAAAATATGCCTATTGTATAGCCATCCGCAGAGCTAATATGAATGCTTCTCTTGTACAATGTCAGAAAAGGACAAATTATTAAAGCGGAGAGGAGAGAGAAGCAAAGAAGAAAGCAGATGATGCACAAGAAGTTTGTTAGTTCTCTTAGGATGACCTCTGTGTGGAAGAAAACATGTGCTTTGGAGACAGAACAGTGAGCTAACAACTGTTTTATCATGTAATGAAGGAAGTTTGGGATGGACATCAGCTTCTATAAGGGATGTAAAATGGAGATAAAGATAGTCACGTGAAAGGTAAGAAGGGGAAGGGGACCAAGCGTGGATCTTGCTATCCTGAGTTTTGTCTGAGCCCCAGAGGGAGTGGAACATGTTTGAATAAGGGGAGGAATGCTGGTTTCAGGAGGAAATGCTGAAGCTTGCAAGTGGTCTCGCTGAGGACAGACGGAGCAGCGGGCTCCTGGACACTTCTGGTGGGGATGTTTCCCTAAGACCCTGTTCCAATCAGGACAGGTACATAAGAGATTAACCCAACCCCTTCACAAGTTCCAGGAAAGCTGGAATTCCTGAGTCTGAAGGGAGGGAACAGGTGTTTTTAGGGACTGTCCTCTTCTTGTATTGCTCTTAGTGGTTTTAATAGCTGGAGATACTCCACATAACCATCCACCATTTTACCCTCCTGGCCCAACTTTCCACACTTGAGTATCAATGTAGCATGTAACTGAACCCATAACACTCAGTTCTCTTTGCTACTATTTAATACATACATATGTTAACCACCAAGAGATGAAAACTGTATTCTTGTAAACAAGCTAACAGAACCTTCCTACTTCTCCACTGCCTACAGACTGGGTTGTGAAACATATTTTTCGGTCCTAATTCTTCCTTAAAGTCTGCATATGCACATGTGCATATATCTACACACACAAGCGAACACAAAGAGTATGTGTAACACGAATTGGAGCTACTTCGAAATGCTGGCCCAGGGGTAGTGGAAGAAGCCTAGCAGCAAGGAGTGCTACAGCCAGAGCATATTGCATCTGGAAAACTGGGGTTTAGCACCTCGTTGCCCCCACGTGCATCTTTTCTCTGTTTCAAGGTTCCCTTCATTACGTGGAAGATGGGGATCTGACCCTTCAAAGACTTCTTGCCACGTGCGTTTCTGTTGATGTCAGGAAGGCTACACTCAACAATGAACTCTACATTCACTAATAGGTACGGCAGCAACTTTTAAATAGCTTCTTATAAAGAACAAGAGCTGTGCTTTAGGATTGTTTTATCTTAAATTAAATTTCTTTCATGCAGTCCTAGAGTAAAGCACACATGCATGGCTAAGAACAATTCTGCATGAAGACTGGACGCTTCGGTGTCCTCTATGCACCCTCTTAAGCGATCAGTACCACACAAAAACCTTTCAGTATCGTTCCTCCCAGTACGTACCCAGTGCATCTCAGAATGATTTGTATTTTACACTTTATAGATAATATCAGACTTGCATTTTCAGTATCAAAAATATGTTGTTAAAAGATCTTAATAATAAATGTCATAAATCCAGAGTTTTCATCAAAGGGTAAAATGATTCAAGACCTTTGGTGAGTGGATGATGAAAAAGAAACATTTCCAAAAGCTACACGTGATTTATGGTCTTATGCTACCAACAGCTGCCCAGTCAGCTCCGGGTTTCTGTCCTTTATTAATGCCATGATAAGAGCAGCAGCAGAATTTACTGTCTCCTGAAGCAGCAACTTTTCCTGGGGAAAAAAAAAAACAAAAAAAAAAAAGGAGCAGGGGAAACAGTATATTAACAAAGGTGGAAAAAGTAAATATTTAACAACAATTTTCAAGTATGCAAAATTACAATATGATTGTTGAAAAAAATAAAAACATTTATTTGCACTTAGAAGAAGAAGAACTTCTAAAACTTAGTACTTTAAGGAAACCCAGTTTCACAGTAACAACCATTTTCCAATCTCCATGATGATTTAAAAAGCAAAATTATTTTTCTTAAAAGAATATATTTAAACTGCTAGAGTTTCTGCCGCCTATCCAGACACCAACAAAACAGAAGCTTGATTGTGTCACTTGCTTCCTAACTGATTTTTAAAAATCTAAAAAGCGGTCAAAATTTCGGGTTTGAAAACATTGGAACAAAATTGAGGATTTAATTGAGTAGCATAGTTAAAAACCTATAACTCTAAGCACCCACTGAATCCCATCTGTAGTCTACAAACTACTTAAACTCAGAAAGGCACTTAAGCACTGGGACTGCAGTGGTTTGGGATGATCTTTGTATCAAATAACTTTACAAAGTAGTCTGGTTTTGATAGGCGAGTAGAGAGACCAACACAGGAAGAACTAATAAAATGAGACTTTGATTCTGTGCTTCTAACTGAGCGCTCCAGCTCCCATTTGAAAGAATCCTTTGTCTAATTGCCAAGTTTTCTTAATTGTATTGACTATAAAAGGTTGGCCTCTTGCTACCAGTAACATTTTAATTTGCGCACTGGGACAATATCACTAGGTGTAGCCAGGGCATAGACACGTCCCTGGGGAGAGACATAGGAGGGGACAATTTCTGTGAAGCAACAGAGAAAAAGAAAGGTCTACAACACTCCATGGAGAATCTAGAAGAGTTTCAAGTACAGCAGGGGAGCTACAAAGAGAGAGCAAGGGCTGTGCTCTGTATCCACAATGGATAAAACTGGAAGCAATAGGCTTAAGTGAACTTAAACTGGGATGTAAGAAGTCAGGAAAGTGTTTTAACAGTAAGGACTGGTATAAAATGGAACAGATTATTGGACAGACCAAGGAAACTCCATCATTAGGGTCACGCAATGTGGGACCTGCGTACATGTAAAATGGGATGCAGAAGCGGCTTCCTCCCTGGGGCAGGGGGATGGAGCGGTTTCATTCTGCATCTTTTCTCCACAACTTTTCTAAGATGCTGCATCAAGCAATAATTTGTAGACGACATGTTTAAGACACTTGGATTAATGGAGAAAGAGGAAACGGTTTCAACAACTTACACAAAAACATAATGTTAATCACTGCTTTTTAAGGAATAAAGCTACTGCTGAGGGGAGGTACCCGTGCAACGAGTACAGAGGGGAGCTGGAGAGCAAGTACTTGGGGCTGAAGGAAAAGCTGATACTGGAAAAGTATCAGTGGAACACTAAAATATGTAGCATTATATTTTATAATGCTCTTATTAACTTTTTGCTTTATGTAAATGACTGGAAAAATGCTAGAGAGGTAAACGGATAGAGTTAGAAATAGCTAGTTTATACCTGATTCTTTTATCATTCCTGGAAAAATGGTATTTACATGTAACTAGATTTTTATCCAAAAAATGATAGCAGCATTCCAGTACCTAAAGGGGACCTACACGAGAGATGGGGAGGGACTCTTGATCAGGGAGTGGAGCCATAGGACGAGGGGTAATGGTTTTAAACTGAAAGAGGGGAGATTGAGATGAGACCTCAGAAATAAATTCTTTGCTGTGAGGGTGGCGAGACACTGGAACAGGTTGCCCAGAGCAACTGTGGCTGCCCCATCCCTGGGGGGGGTCAAGGCCAGGCTGGATGGGGCTTTGAGCAACCTGGTCTGGTGGGAGGTGTCCCTGCCCAGGGCAGGGGGTGGGGACTGGATGATCTTTAAGGTCCCTTCCAACCCAAACCATTCTATGATTCTATGATCTAAGTAAGCTGTTACAATTTGTAAACCCCCAAAAGATTACACTCTTCACAAATTCATGTCATAGATTCTAATATGCAGTACAATTATTCAACAGTGGTCTAAAAAATGTTCACCACGGCTGTGTCTTGCTGTTTGTGAGCGACACCTCCCATTCAGTTGAGCGAGGAGCACAGGAGCGTACTCAGGTCCTGCTCCTCCCGTACCTTTTCTGATGGACCGAGGAACTCAGAACCCATTCTCCTGATTTGGCAGGGGTTTCATGCCCTCCTTTCCCACGGGTATAGAACGCTGCAGAGCCCATGAGGAGAGCAAACGTCATGAGCACACACTCCCACTCAAGACGGCAAACGCTGCAGTCGCTTTCAAGACCCAGCCACGCGTTTATTGACATTCCGCAGTGCCAATCTCTTTGCGCCCCTCATCGCTTTTTGTGCGGTTTCTCTCGAGAAGCACTTCACATTTACAGACCCTGTTTTCCAGAAGGGCTTCCAGCCATATCTGAAGTTGGCTGGAGATGTGTATTTTTTTTTTTTCCATTTCACAAAAAAGAAAAAAAAAAAAAAAAAAAATACACCTGGCCAGGAATGCTCTTAATGTTTCTTCCAATAAATCTTTCCACATCCTCTGTTGGTTACTGGATTCAGTACACATTCCTTTGCAGTAATAAATTATTTAAGTTTTTGAACATAAAAGGAAGCAAGAGAAAGAAATTTAACTTTCACGGGAGAGAATGAAAGTGACACCGTGAGATTCCTTTAGACTGAAAAAAAGCTTTTTCCAAAGCTAAAGCTAAACCTAAACCTAAGGCTTTAGTGCTAATTTCCATGTTCTGAAGGAAAGACATGCAAAAAATTATGAACAGTATTTGTAACCCAGGCATGGTAATGTGTACGAAACCTGTCTATAAACCACACTGAAATCCACTGGTGAATTGCAATGTGTGCAAGAAGAGAAGCACAAAAAGCAAGCAGCACAGATTAAAATAATTAATAATCTGATTATTAATACTATTATTACAACCATTCTGGTTCCCGCCTTTCTTAGAATCAAGCCATACAATGGCAGGAACCATGAACTGTCACACAGGGTTGGCCCTTGGCCAGGATTGGTCCCTGTAAGTCCAGGTTTTTGGAAATAACCAGAAGTGTATTCTTTAACTGAATATACATTATCTTATTTAAGATAAAAAATGCAATAGAAAAATTATTCTTAACTTTATAGTCAGAGCTGATGGTTAAATGACATCGTGAAGCATGTACTGAAGCTTTCAAAAGGGCAATCCTTTAAGATATTTATCATAGGGGCTACTAATTTTTAGATTTTTGCCGTTGCTCCTTCCCGGTAACGCTGTCCCAGTTTGATCTCGGGGTCACCTCTTCATTGAACAGTGTCCAGCACCTGGACCAGCCTCTGAGTGCAGGAGAAATCAGTGCCACAAAGGTCAAGCATGTGCTGATTTTAACTTGCTTTATTCTCACAGTCACAGTCTTACTGGAAAGGGGTAGTAAATAATGCAAAAAACTCGACTCTTCCAGGAATTTCAAAATCACGGTATATCCTGTATCCTTCTGAGAATCAAACCTCGTTCTTATGGTAGGAATCACAATTGATGGTCACAGCCCATACATAATTTATAACTTTTGTTGGTCACTTCTAGTCCTTGTTATCCAGAAAATGAGAACAGAAAAAGACATTTTAGCAACTGACAGAAGAGACCTTGTTCAAAGTGTAGGCATAACGCTGACTGACACAATAGTTAAGCTGTATCTTAAGTATTCTTTCCTCTCCTCTGAATCCTAACTAGTTATAGGTGATTTGGATGCCAGCAGCGTTTATGGAGAATGTTAAAAGGATTTAAATGACAGAATTCAACAGCAGCCCAGGAAAGAAAAAGAATCTCGTGGGTCTTTATTAATTTAAAGTTAAACAAATAAGCGAACGCTTCAAGTCGCCTGGCTTTACCCTTAAAACACCCATGTTTCTGACACTGCCATGTTATTTCTGGCAGCAGCGCCGATTACAGCTGATAGTGCCTACAGGGAGGCTTCAGTAAGAATGCCAGGACAAATTTCATCTACCACACCTAACTCCGTTGCACATACAGGCCTCCGATCCTCTTTTATATTCAATGGCATCGCACTAAATCTTTCAAAAATCTCATTATTAGTTGCAGGAAGTCAAATAATCAAGCAGACCAGGTCCTCACACGCCTAATTGCCTGACGTGTTGGCGTATATTGTAACCACGATAAAAAACAGGATGTAAGAAGGCAACGATCAATACAAATCCTCCTGTAGCCCAGAAGAGCTCTCGCACGTTATTGCCCACCCACCGCTCCGCGCCCCCAATTCCAGGCGGAGAACACACTTCAGCACGCGCTGGATGGATCAAACACGAATAGTTCTTCCCCTCACCAACGAAATCCTTAAAAAAGACCGTGACCTTTAAATAAGACTCGGAGGCAGTAACGAGTTTAATGGATTAATGACTTGAGTTCCCACATGATCGGCTGGTGTGCCACGATCCCCCCGAAACCATTGTGATATTCACTGCCTATTCATTTCATCCAGTTGACTTAAATGAGTCTCTTGTAAAAAAGAAAAAACCAAAAACCCCTAACATTTCTTGGCCATTAATAAATTGAATTTTTTTTATTGTTTGAACAGATGATTAACTGCATTTATAAGCTAAAAACAAAACTTTTACCACTTTATATTTATGTACTTTGGAAAAGAAAGTACTCAGAAACACTGCCAACCTTATAAACCATAAATCCACATAACAGCACTTTGATTCCAAAATAAAGTATCCACTTTGTCTGTTATTAAATAGTAAAAATATTCCAACATAACCATATTGTGTGATGGTTGTAACTCATATTCAGAATTTATTTGATGTAGAGTTACTGACTGTAGGGGTTTTCTGGTCGGCAGAAGAAGACTGGGAATGGATACAGGGACAGAGTTAAAGTTGTGTTTGGAATATGCAATCCGATATTTTACAAATGTGCATTTATTTAGGAAAGTGTGAGGATATCTGAATATTTACTGACATTCCCCCAAAGATTCATTTCCTTGCTTCAATCTGTTTAGGATTTTTTTTTTCCCCCCAGATGGAACTTCACATTTATGCATGCTTCAATTTACATATGTACTAGTTCAGTTTAAGCATAGCTTGAAAAACACGTAATACCCTTTTTAGCTAAAAATAATAATAAAAAAAGGCCTCTGCAGGTATTGCCTCTGCCTTTTACTGCATCCCTCCGAAAGAATGAAACAGCTGTGTTCCATTATTTGCATTGTTTTGCTGTAATATTATTTGACTTTCTGTTTAATACAGTTTCTTAAGAATGAACAGAACTGTAATGTCAGCCCAGATTATATGGCTGATGGGAAATCCGAAAACACAATTTAAAGATGCCGCTGAACTTAGGGAACACGGATGTTAACAGGGTCAGGTTTGTACCTGGAAGGGAGGGAGGGCCAGGGCATGCTCTGGCGTGTCCCTGCCCCGGCTGCTCCATCCCGAGCCCGCTCCCTGGCACAGTTTTGGCTCCTGCCAGCTCACATGTTCCCAGACAATGGCTGGGCATGGTTCAGGGGACAGCACGGGCCAGGGACGGCTCCCAAGGGACAGGCGGGATAAGGCCACCCTCTTCAGGAAAAAAAGGAGCACTCGGCCATATGGACATGAGGCGTGCTGTGCCTTTCAGCCCCAGGACACGAGAACCATCCCTGGACTGTTTTACTCAGCGCTATGGACGCAGCCTGAGCACTGCTGGGAAGGGACAGTCATGCTTTTCCCTGCCTTCCCAAACGCATCACGAAAACATTGAACGGCAATGAAATAATCCCCCCAGAAGTGGGCACAAATCCCATGTAGCTCCCACATAAACACAGTCATTTAAAAAAAAAAAGATTAACTGCTGTGTGGACACCTTCCCAACCAAAACTGAGAAGGAGAGGAACCAGAGCACAGGGCAGCACTCACACTGCCCTGCACATTCCTCCCGCCTGACAGAAAAAGGCTGGAGCCAGCAGAAGGACCAGGTGATGGAGCATGTCCACAGCTCCTCTCACAGGGTGGGCCTGGGTGCAGACCAGGGACACCAAAAGCTGTGAGTGCAAGAGAAAAGGGCTGAGATAGTTTGAGTTCATAGAATGGTTTGGGTTGGAAGGTACCTTAAAGATCATCCAGTTCCAACCCCCCTGCCCTAGGCAGGGACACCTCCACTAGACCAGGTTGCTCAAAGCCCCATCCAGCCTGGCCTTGAACCCCTCCAGGGATGGGGCAGCCACAGCTTCTCTGGGCGTTGTGTTCTGGCAAGCATCTTGCAAAAGACTGCGTTGGCAGTACAAGAAGAGCTGTTATTAATTTAAAACTCCACGGGATGCTCCGACTTACACTAAGGCTATACCAGGTGTCTCCAAACTCGCCTGATGTCATATACTGACACTCAGAGAAACTCAGTAGAGAATCTAGCCTCAAAAACCCCAATACTTGAAATTTGAACCTTCAACTTGTTGGGTATTTTTTTATTTTAAATAATAACCTGAGGAGGCACTAAGTTTCTTCCACTACTAAAAATCAATCGCATAACACAGTTTGGTGTTTATTCTAATCTCACCACTAGGAATTCTTTGGTAGATTCACGAAGAAGCATTTTTTCCTACTCAAGATAAGTAGTGGCATGCATCTACAAACTAAAGCAACCTCCGTTTCTGTAACAGTACAAATTAAGCTGAAGGCTCCTTTCTTCTTAAAATGCTTCCACATCACATTTTTAAATCCCTGTGCCAAAGGCTCTATTGATAAGTGACATCTCATACATAATATCAATGCAGCAAGTTACCTCAATAAGAAGGTAGCTATGCAGATCATTCCAAGAGATAAGAAAACTATTTCTCTGAATATTTTTGGCTTTCCTTTCAAGTAATGCAGAAATAATTAAGGTAGCATTTGAGTTCAGATGGGTAGCTGGGTTCAAATTTACTCCAGTAGGTTCACAATTGAACCTCTCTATACGCAGCCTTGTGTCCTTTCTGAACCAAGAAAAGGCAACCAATTCTTCATTAGTGGATATTCCTCAAAAGAGGAATAATTTAGAAATCTAGCTATTTGGGATGCGATGGAGAATTGAGAAGAGAGATGAGTGGCACTGGAAGAACTGAACTGTCTCTGTGCCAATGGAGCCCAGCAGACCTCTTAATTAACGAACGCTGACAGATCTGAGTCAATTCTCTGCAGTGAAACGGTTGTGCATCCGTGATACAGTCAAAATCAGATAAATTGTGCATAAATATGTGATATTGAACTGCATCTCTCTCCTGTACCATTGCTCAACCATGCCTCTTAATGGTTTGTCACAAGAAAATGGGGAGCCATAGACATTTAAAATGACTGTGTGGATACACTGAGGCCAGAGAAGTATTTTAAATCTCCTGGAGCTTTAAATCTCCAATGCTGTCGTATGTATCTTTTCACCCAAGACTCACAGATTTTAAACTGGAGGTAAATATCATTCTTTTGTTAAAAACAACAAAACAACAAACCACCAAGAAAACAGCACAAACAATCAAAAACCCAAACAGGATTAATTCCTTTCTCTAGTATGAATGGAATAGCCAGAATTCCCCTAAATCAGCAGTTTTAAAACAGCTCCATTATCTACATGTTTTGCAACAACAAGTTAATCCATCCCCAGGCTCACACACTATTTTTTTTTTTTTTTTGGTTTGGGGTCAGAATTCCTGGG
>VXAK01000367.1:699-42258 GCA_013399435.1 Arenaria interpres | reverse complement strand
TC
Organism: Arenaria interpres; assembly: GCA_013399435.1. Taxonomy (NCBI): domain Eukaryota; kingdom Metazoa; phylum Chordata; class Aves; order Charadriiformes; family Scolopacidae; genus Arenaria; species Arenaria interpres. Next base: position 42,256 of record VXAK01000367.1, on the reverse strand, counting down.
CTGTGGAGGAACACCCGTTCTACGTACAGCCACTGTATCACAACGGAAAGATGACACAACTCCAGCCTAGACACTACTCCAGACCCCTGGGGAACAAGGGAAAGCTCTGTTCTAAATTTTGCTCCAAAAGTTTCTTCTTTTGATATAAAATAGACAAACGATGTTTGGAACAGACATGAGGTTGGTGCCAATGCCTCTACCATCTGTAGACCTAGGCTTTTATAGTTCCATGTTCTTGTCCTCTCCAAGTCTTTTATTTATTTATCTTTTTCCCCGTAAGAAGAACTGTTGGTCTGGTCACACTGAATAATCAATAAAAATCCCTGGACCAAAATTTTGTCTTGTTACAAAGAACATTTTCAGTGCATTCAGTCATTGCAAGTTAAGCAAGAGTTTTCCTTCAGCACCAACCACTATCTGATCCGAGCTCTTGGCAAGAGTGAGTGTGGCAGCAGTGATTGCGCAACCAAAAATGGTCTGTCAACCATTCTTCCCTCTAAGTTTTTCAAAACGCTACCTAACGCTTGAGCTAGCAGCCAATTCTGCCACCTGTATGGGACTGGTACAAAAATACTGGCAGAAATAAGCCATTTAACAGATGTGGTTGTCTGCAAAGGTATATTACGTGTTTTGAGGCTTCTTAGAGGTGGTCTCTTAATACAGTATGTTACCAAATAAGACTATAGTATGAAATGTATTCATGTTAATATATGTTCCTGTACTACTTACAAGCCCTACAAGGTAGCCCTCTGGTAACCTTGTAAAACACACCATATGGGTTTTTAGGGGGAAGGACAAAATATTTCTTACCACCAATATAGGAAAAGTGAAATGCTCCTGAGGCACAGGAGACTCGCCTTCTTCTCTGACAACCAGCACTACGAGATGCTGAAAAATCTAAGATCAGGGCAAAGCTGCGTGAAGTTGTGACAAGTCTTTCCTCTGGTTTCAGAAAGCTTTGGATCAATGTGCTAGCGCTGACAAATTCAGGTGGGAGTGGGATTCAAGCTTTCCAGGCGGCAGCAGCAGCAGGAGAGCACAACAGCGTTTCCCTCAGTCTGGCGGACCCTCTGCTGCCTGTTCCACCCAGAGACTCTATAAATACTTTGATGGGCTGCGGCGTTAAGTTTTGCAGGCGGCCGGGAACACACAGCAGACCCACCACACGCAAACACGCAGGAAAAAAAGAACGGGTTAAGTAGTGCTGGCCTCCTGCAAACCATCACACCCCAGTCAGGCAAATCATTTACAGACCAGGCACCCGGCGAAGACGGAGCAGCTTCGAATCACGTGTGAATGCATTTGGCACATGGGGCTAGTCGCAGAGCAAAAGGGGTTCGGCACAGTTTAGCTGGTTTTCTCCTATTATAAGCTGAGAAATCCAGCACTTTCGAGCTCAGTTTCACTCGACGACTAGTGCTTTAGCCCCGGTCAGCAGAAAGCAGGAAGGCAAAAACGCACGTGTAGGGAAGACTGAGAGAAGTGGTGGGGAACAAGGGAGGAGAAACGGGAAAAGAAGAAATAACAGAGATAAAAGATTAAGTACACTACTATCTCAGTCCTCAAAATATAAAAAGACATGCCATTGCTAAGGATCAGGAGAGATTAGTATCAGTGCCAGAGGCTCTATCTGATAGGCAAACTGTCTCATACACTGCAGGTAAAAAAATAAATAAATCTTCAAAGAACCAAGTAGGACGTGGTTTCTACCCCGTGAGATCTGAGGTCATCAGAGTAATCATAAAACTGTAAGTAGGTAACTAGCCCATATCTGAACTTTTCTCTTCACTTTTGGAGCACTGTGCCCTCCTTGCTCGGGGTCTGGCAAAACCTACATAATGGGGACAGAGAGAACAACACAGCACTTCTTCATATAAACTCTTGGCAAGGGCAAAAAAAGTGCCTGTTTTATGGTAAATTTAACACAGTTTGTTTTGATATTACAGGTTTTTTCCTTTTTCTCCCATAATATATAAACAACATTGGCTGTAGCACTTCTCAAGAAAAAACAACCAATACAGTAGTTTGCAAAGATCTGAGTTGCTAATGTGCAGTACGTGCCATGAAACATCTTAGTTATCACAGGATACAGAATTCTGCACATCAACGTGCAGGAGCAGCTTCATATAATTCGTGATATACAATTGGTGATTGTGATTATCAGTGTTATACAGAAAGACTGGGCAACTTTTAATTAGTGACTGTAACAAAAGGGGAAGGTTTTCGGGAAGCATGGGTGATGCATTTGAATCTCCTGGGGGATGCTGAAAAGTAGCGCAGAGGAAACGTGAGCATTTTTTCCACCCTTTCAGTCCATAGCACACTTTTGTCCCCTCTCTTAGGTGCTACCTTCATATGGAATATTATGCATAATAGACATCCAGCTCTTGGTAATAAGAAGAGGGATCCTTGCCTCCATTTCAATATAAGCATTCTGTTCAGTCATTAAAATCTTCATTATACAACTCCTACAGACTGTGAATAATCTGAAATACAAGCACACGGCTGCAGTAACTAATTGATTGGAAACATTCCTCTTGATTACAGATCATTTATTTGGGATGGTTCAGAGGAAAAGCTGTATAGCCTAACTAAAAAACAAAATTAAAACTTCTCCTTTGGGGAAAGAAATAAACAAAACCCAAGAGATTCTGAGGGGCAAAGTATGCGCACACATGTGCTGGGCTATTGTTCACATCCCAGTCTTGTGGCTTCCAAACTTTTAGGATGATAATATCAGTTCAGTGGGGTAAAGGCCACATTCCAGTCTTGGTTACAGAAATACAAACCAAAGTATTACGAGCCCAGTTGCTGAGACTGAAATTCAGCTTTAAACTCTGTATTTCACTGCAGAAGACCTACTATTTAACTGTTTCAAACTGTCCTCTTGAAGTCTCAAAGGCAGCTTTAAAGAAACTCAAATGTCCGTGTTCGGGGCAGTGAGACACACTGAGAGGGCATGGTTGTCCTGAGACTCATTGTTCAGCAGTTGCTATCACAGATTCCCCTAATTTGACGCTCTTAATTGAATCGAGCTGGCTGCTTGCTAGTGGCTCTTGAGTTGCATCATCTCATCGTTCTGTGAGGGACTGATTCCAAAATAAATCAAAAACTTCATGTTTAACTTACACACTGAAATTTGAAAACAGCCTCAAATCACACCTTAACATTTAAAATTGAATGTTCAGCCTACATCTTTCATCTCATCACTCAAATTCTACTTCTTTGACTACATTTGTGTGAAGTTTAGGCATAGTTTATGTCCCATCTCTGATTTCTTTTCCTGTCTACAGCTGAGGGTCTACAGCTGAACAGAAGGCAAAAAAAAAGAATTTCCCTACAACTCAAGACTTTTATATAAGGTCAAACTAGTCTACTTTTCTCCAAAATAAAAATACCAGACCGATGAGGAACTGTCCAGAAATGAGACAAAAAGTTACAAGGACATAAGGTGACATCTCTCTTTGGAGAGTAACAGTAGTCAGCAGGGATAAAACAAGTTACAACACAAGTTATTAATAGAGTCATTCCCTTTGTCTCTCACACCAATATCCCATTTTAATACATCAATTTTGCAGTAATTCTGATTGTTCTCATCATCTCTTTGCACAGAACGTAAGCTTGTTCCCCACTCTTCATGCAGTGGATGCAACAAGCAGGAAAGGAACTTGCAAACACAAATAATTCTAAGAGCAAAGGAGCTCTAACCACACTCAAGTACACTCAAATGTGCTCAAATACACTAAAAACTGCCATGAGTGGAGAAAGTGTATTTGCCTCTATCTGTCGTTTTCTTTCAGGTGTGTTGCCTACACAATGTTTACCTACACACTTAAGACTGGACAGTTTATCTGAGCAACAGCCAAGGACATGAACTGAATGAAACCCTACCCCGTATGCATGAGGAAATAATGATAATTTCTAAAAACCTTGATCCAACCTCTCAATTTCTCTATTTTCTATTTCTTTGTCCTCCTTAGCTCACAGCCTAAAGCCAACGCAAACAGAGCTCTTGCCCATGTTAAATTTTTCAGCCAAGCAATGGAGAGAGCATATAAATTTTGAATTATAAATCCTAAAGGAAAGACGGTCCTTGAAGCCTGATGTGAGCAGCGGTGGTAGGTTCAGAAAGCAGCAGCAAACAGCCCGAGTCCAGTCCAACAGACGGGGTGGAGAAGAGTCATAAAAACACACCAGGAACCCACTTGTGGCAAAGTGTTCTCTTTTCAGAGAGTGGCTGAGAGGAACGGTGAGCACCAGACACAGCGTATCTCGCCACGGAAGCGTGGATGATAGCAACGGATGGACAGGACTGAGGGATATAGTGCCATTTTTAAAGATACAATCAAAGTATCCCAGCAGTGTGACTGGAGCAACCCAAAACGTCAACAGGGACTAACCCCACGTGCCCTAACTCACTTTCTCAGCTGGGTTTTGCAGCCCTGAGGTAGCTCATGCTGCGATGGATGTTCTGAGTCTGGGCCTCCACCCGATCATCCCTCCATAGCTTGAATCCCATGGAGGAATCTCTCCTGCCACTAGCTACTGATTAAACCACCACATAGCTGGGGGGCAAATAGCCAGTTTCCAAAAAAACCGCTTTGAGTAGAAGCCCAGTGACAGGAAGGCAGAAGAGGGGCCATAACTTAGTACCTTTCCTCAGGGTTCACCAGTAAATCCTTGTCCTCAAACTCAAAATGTATAATCCTTACAATGTCAAGGGGACAGATGTGCTTGCTTTTAGATTCTAGTTTTCTTTTAGGCTATGAGAGTCCAGCTACACCACAATGATAGAGCTCGCAGATGTCCTCTTACATAAAAATCAGGGTTTGCCAAGACAGGCTTCTCTTTCCTTCTGCCAGCTAATATCAGCCCAAACCATCTAACACAATAGCCTGTCTATATACAAACAAAGGCACTCAAAATGAAAATATATCCAAGAGATAAAACTCTTGTAAAATACCAATAAAAAAAAAATAATTGTTTTGTGTTTTTAGAAAAATGGCTATTTTAAAAGTTTAAAATGAAATGGAAAGAGTAAAAAGAAGTAGAAAGAAAAAGAATGAAGAAAAAGAATAATGAAATAAAGGAACAAGTTTTGCTTTAGCAGATGGCTGATTCTACTCCATAATTAAGATATTTTATTAAAAATAGAAGAGATGAAATATTTTGCTAGCTATGAACACATCTCTTTTTTTATGAGATTAGCATTCAAGGTGAAGTGTACCCTTCAGGTATGTTGTACCCTGAGTTGCATAACAGAAGACTATGTTTTACAGCCTTTAACACTTTCAATTAAATTGTTATCAAAGCTGCCTTTCAAAACATCCCAAAACCATCCTGTGCCTACTTGCAACTTTAACTATGTCTGTGACTGTCTGCAAAGATAAGTTCAGTTCTCCATAGTATCTTCTTGTAACAGGCATTCGATTAAGAAACTATTTATGATGCTTTCCAAGGGCATGAGTAAACACGATGTGCAAGAGTTTCTACCACATCCCTGACTCCTCCCTCACTTTAAAATTGGGGTCATCCCAAGCTAATTGAGATCAATGGGCAGAGAACAAGTGACCACTGCTATTTTAACAGTGATGGGCACTAGTCTTTATGGTCAGAAAGGGGATTCCTCCAAGCCAGTAAGCTAAAAGAGGCAATATTAATGTCTTGTAGACTACCTGCATGGGGAGCGTTTGGGTTTTGCAGCTTTCCCTATACAAGCTAAATATTCAGCTAAATACTACTGTTGCCAATATTTAGAAGTGATGCAAGAACCATGATGTTGAATACTAAGTAAGTACCAGTATAATTCACTTGCAGGACATCTAAAACGTTTTAAAAAACATTAATTGGTAATAATAATTTTAAAACCCTCAAGAATAATTAAGAGGGCTTAACAAAATTGTTGGATTACTTTTCAAATATAACTGTCAAAACTGAACAAAAGCAGAACCACGAGTAGTTTTCAATCTGATCGTAATTTTGACAGCAGTTAATCATCACAGATCCTGGACATAAGATTACAGAGGAATTTTATGTTGATTTTTTTCACTTTTTTGTAAAAACTGTAATGTAGTAACAACATTTATGTTTAAGGGAAACATAGTAGGTTAATGTTGTTGGGTTCTGGTCTTGATATCCACAGCTAGTGAGGAATTAACTCCTATGAAATGGTCCAGTTCCTCAAGTGAGAACACAGGTATGAATCTGAGCAGCCACTGTGTGAGCCCAGCTATTACATGCTGCTGAGGTGTTACATCATGGATTTGTTTGGTTACAAAGAAAAGGAATGTAGCTCTGTTTAAGCCTTATGCAGAATTAAAAACTAGTTCAGCTGCTCAATTAAGTTAGGTGTTAGTTAAGAACGAATCTCCTGGTGCTTCAAGTAGAAAGCACAACTTCTGCTCTTCCTCTGACTTCTACTCACTTTTCCTTCCATCTTCAGTATTTGCTTCCAAGTTCACAGCTGCATCCAGAACTGCATGTATCTTTTTACATGGGCAATGATTTCACATTGTTCATCTCCTCAGCCTGTACTGATTAGATGAATGTGTGGTTTAGGCTTTTCGTGGGCATGTTTTAAAAGTGTCCTCTGGACAAAAGAAGCAATCTCAAACTCCATTTCCACTAATTCCTCTCTTGACTCAATCTCTCTTTTGTCTTCAACAGACTCTATTCCCCTGTGCCTGCTCTTGGCCTCAGTTTTTAGCCTGTGTGCTCTGCTCCCATAAATCTGCCGTCTATTCAGTGAGCAGAAGTACGTCTGCAGCACTACATACGTGCCACAGCCGCGTCTCCTAACGCTCCTACTTGTCCTCAGTCACAATGTCTCCTTCACATCAACTACTGAGATTAACTATTATTTTCTCAGAGCTTACCCATTAGGAACTTTTGCTGCTTGATGCCCTTTTATATGCACAGAGCGAAATTCCATTCTTCCAAACAAATCTACTTAGAGACGGAGCTACGTGTTCCCTTCAAGGTCCATCACCAAAACACAGGATGTCTTGTGCTTGAGACTGTCCATGGACCTGCTCCAGCCCAAAGATGGGCATTAAAACCCCTTGTTCCCTCAGTTACTGCTGTCTGATTATTTCCTCCACGTTTCCACATATCCTCTAACCAGATCCGACCCTAGCAGAAAGGATTTCCTGAATTGTTTAGACTAACCTTCATCTGAAAAAGTATTCTTTTCTTCACACCTCAGTTATTTTGTTCTTCTTATAACATTGATATTGCAGCACATATTTTTACACAAGCTGCATATTAGAATAGAAACATGCATTAGGAAAAAAACTTCCTGTCTTCCACTCCCCTTAAACTTTTGAAATATTTTTCAAATCTTTGATCTCTACCAATATCCTGGACAATATAAGGAAATAGTGCAGTTTTTCCCCAAGAATTCAAAACCTACGCTTTCAAGACATAGACCTTGCTTATTTATAGACACCTGGTAGGTCCAAACCCACTAGTGAAATATTCCCTAGTGGTAACAAATACACAACACATCAAGAGTATTGTTCTGACTGACACTAGAGCATCCGACTTATTTTTCCCTTTTTTTTTTTCCTAAATGTTTTCAATAAAATTTATAGGATTCTATTAGTGGGATGGAAATTTGAAGCACAAATTTTAATTTTTGTGTATTTGTTTCTAACAAATCTCAAAACCTTATGAATATACACTATAATTTATTTGTTTAAACAAACTCAGAAGAAAAAGTATGGTTGTATAAAATAGTAATAAGTATCAGTTAGGGGCATTATTAATAGTTTTGCAATGACATTTAAAATTATTAATCAGGAAAATTTGTCTCTTTAAAATTCATCCCAAATATCAGAAAGAACGTATTTTAAAATGCAGAGCTATTTATAAAATAGAATGTAATTAGGCCAAAATCATCTTTCCCAAAACACTTCTAGATTCACTCCATGTCATTAGGATGCATTTAGGGAAATAATGAATTTAAAGAGCTTTGCATAGCAATCCTTGTTTCTGCAGCTATCACGATATTGAGAAAATACATGCGGCAACCAAAGTCATGTTCTGCAGTCAGCAAATATCAGGAGCTCTAAAGCCAAATCAGTCAACAGAAGCAATCCCTTAATGTGCTTAACTTACAATGTTCCGAGAAAGCTGCCACAGACCCTACAATTTTCTAAGTCCTAGAGTTGGCCACTGTGCTGTTACTTTCTGCTGTGAGTTTAGTATGTGTTTAAAGGAAACAATATTGTATTTACACAATAGATAATACATAAACTGTAATATGTTATGACAAGCATTGTATTTCAAGACAATTATAATTTGCCTCTAGTAGCTTTATAAGGCATGAGACTAAATACCTATTGAGTTTTACCACCCAAGAAGTACTGGTTTGGACTGAAATGCCTGGATTATATTACTGATATAAAATAGAAAATAAACTTCAAAATAAGTAAAGCAGGCTACATATTTATTTGTGAATGATCTCATTGCGCACCAGCTCCAGAACATTAGTTTTATCAAGAACCCTGAAGCTATTTGTAATGGCAATTGCTATCAGTTCATTTTCAAATTCTAAACCTGTTAGGCAAAGAAAAACACAGTTCTGATGAAAAGAACTAGAAAAGATTCTCATAAACACTGTTGCAAAGCAGAACTGCTGCACGATTGTGAGATTTTGTCAGGGCCTACTTTTTATAGATCATGCACTCAGGTGATCTGATTTGTTAACTTGGAATCTGAAAATAAAAAGTTCAAATTTACAAAACAGTGCTAATTCATGACTGAAGGGTCAAAATTCAAGAAGGACATTCACATGCATTCATTTAAAAAAATAGTCCATGAATCCTTGTATTTAAGTGAGACTTCACGAAGTAATTCAAACTGTTACGCAATTTGCCATCGCAGTTAAGGTTTGTTACTTGTGAAATCTCCTAAAGTTCATTTGGGGATCAGTTCCTTCTCTTTCAAGAACTGTAAAAACAGCACAAATCACCAAAATAGATTATTTCCTTACTGCCCTGGTTGCCAGTTCAACCTTATGTAGAGGCACACACCCAAGATTCAACGTCAACAGAACATCATGACTTTTGGATGAAACAAACTACCAGCAAAGACTGTTGGCAATAACACATTCAGTCAACCTTACGGTAGGTAGATGGATACTCTCTGAAGTAACACGTAACGAAGGCTGCAGTCATGTACCACAGGGACAGCAACTGAGGATGGATTTGGCAAATGCATTGCAAGGCTCTGAGGGTATCCCATAAACATCAGCTTTCTTGGAAAAGAACTGTCACAAGTATGTCCATACTATACTTTAGCTTGCATTCTAAATCTCTTATTGGCTTTAAGACACAAAGCATTATTGTTAAGTGTCTGTACCTCAAATATATTTTAAATTATTCTTGACAAAACATGTTAAATGCATTAGTTTCTACTATAAAGAATTTCTACTGCATCTTCAAATGCCAGCTCATCAAAAGGAGATATCAGCACGAAAGATGCTGTGTTCACCCAATGTACCTTTTGTTCGCCACTTCTGCTAGTTGTCTACTCTGTCCTCTCTCCTTTGCAAATGCTGCTTTGCAACTGTGGCTTGAGACATCATATGAAAACTAAAGGATGAAAACCAGAAGGTAGAGCGGTACTGTGCAGTATTGGGTGAACTGTACAATCCAACTGCATAAATAAAAGTGGGAATCAGATTCCAAAGGCAGCATAAAAAAGTGAGAAATCTGGCTTGTATACCAGTCAGAGGTACTCTTTCATATTTTATTTAATGTGAAAGGAGTTGAAAGTAACAGTGAACTCCAGCCTCCTGGGGTACATGCATAAACAGTGAGACTGGATGACAGCAGAATTTACTGATAAGAATAATATATCCATGCATGTATGTATCCTTAGACATGAAACAGGTTAATAGATGAATTACAGTAAGAATAAAGTCAACTTTTGAATACAAACCTGTCATTATTTCATAAGGATACCTTTGTTAATATTTATTCCGTGTCCGAGATCAGAATTGTTTGTGATAGTATTTGGGAGAGAAGGTAAATAACTGGATTAATAAAGGATAGATTAAGATAAAAGATTAAACAGATAAAGGATTAATACTGAGTCAACACAACCTCACATATAATCCCTAACAAACCCTATGTAATAATTTGATCTGACATACATGGAAAAATGCTTTAAAATAAAGGTTAAAATGTCCTTCTGTGTAACATAAAGAGCTCTCAGCATCTATTGTGATGAAAGAAATATGTGGCTACAAAAGCTTTATTTAAAATCAGAGAAACAGATTGACACGATCCACAAGAAAGTCAGAATTACAAAACCAGGCAATGGGAGAACAGCTCTTGACATAGTTTCTAAAATTCACCCCTACATCATATGAAAGGATCAAGAAACACATCAGGTTTGGACACGGATTCACAGAAGAGCTTTATGACTTTCAGTAGATCTTGGACAGACAAAGGGTGCTCAATTCCAGAAGTGTAAAGGACACCTGAAATTCAAGTCAAGTAGTTCACACATTTTTGACACTGTGCTCCTGAGATACTCTGGTTTAGAAGCATCAAACTGCTAAGAAGCAGAATCACCAAACCTTAAATCTGCTAATCCTCTGTATACTTCCTCTGAGTTGCCTGAGTTACTCTATTCCAACATTACATGGAGTAATGGATAACTCAATCAGGAAGCCTGTTTGCTCTAGACCCCTTTGCAGGTATAAAGTAACCTCTCCTTCCCTAGAAAGCGATTCAGATGAGGAGCCTGCTGCCCACAGATTTGTTTCATAAAAACTACATTTCATCTGCCTGTGGTAATAAAAGGTAACTTATGGAATTATTACTTGAATAGTCCCTGCAAATAAAAGCAATATATGCAAAAAATGTTGTTCCATTAGGAAACTGTGTGTAATTCTGTGCCTGCATTCTCCCATGCAAAGAACATTACAGTAGAACTTGATAGATTTAAATTGCTATACATGATACTTAAGAAGAAGGTGGTTTTTTTTAATTTTACTTCTGAGCAGTTGTAATACCTCCTCACTAAAATAAGTTTCTATTTGCTACCTACCTTTGTCTTGCAGCTCTGTTTTCCCATTTACTTAGTGTCTGGGTAAAAGTACTACAGGTTAAGTAACAGATATCTTCTTAAAGACCTGTGATGAATTATTTGCCTTCAATTTATGTATTTATTTTTTGTTTAGAAGCTTTGTATATTATGTAAACATAAGGAAATTTGAACACCAGGCTACCTGGTTCCAAAGATGTTTTGGTTTAGTAAAAAAATTTCTGCAACACAAAGTGATAAATTCAAATATACCGTGGTTTAGTATATCAAAAAAGAGAATTCTTGAAGAAAATTTTATATTTTTACAATTATATTCTGTTATTTTTACAACTTCCACAGACTATCAATGCAGGAAAATTTTTAATTGAAGACTTGACTCAATCAGAATTGAGTGTTTATATCTAGTAAGAATTAAGCAGAATTTGAAATACCTCAATAACAGGATGGAGATAAAACAAATTAAGAATCTTGAAACTGGAAAAAGTTTCCTTTCTGTTCTCGTCCTTGTGGTCAGTAACAGGGGTGGCACTGCCAATTAGAAGTCTCCATTTGCAGTGTTTACTACATCAATGCCCCAAGATAAAGTAAATCAATTAAACATGAACATTTAAGAGTCCTAACAACAAATTGAGCATAATTGAGATAAAAGTTCCGTACACTTCAGCAATATTCAACATAATATTATTCTCATTTGCATTTGTTAAATGCCCAGATTTAGTAAGTAGAGGACAGAGTGTATCAGAAAACACGAAACATGCCTGCCAGAAACTGTTGCTTAATTGACTGGAAGGTATAGAGCGAAGCAACAGATGAATGACATCTTCTGTACGTGGTTCACAGCTACTGCCAGTTCACTTACAAGTTAGTTTTAACAAAGGAACAAAAGTGCTCTAAAAATGTCAGCTGCGTTATCTGTAACTGCATGAGCTTATTGAGCCTATTCCCAGGCCATACCTATCACGCCCACTCACTCAGGCAAAGACAATTGCTAATGAAGAAATATTTTCTAGTTCAATCTGCTACAAATCTGTTATCCCACAGAGCACTTCCAATTTGCCTCAAGTCAAGTTTTCAGATTGCAGGCATACACACACGCTGGAGGAAAGAAACTCCACTCTTCCTGTGCCGTACCTTGGTTCCCCATTCTTCAAAGCCTGAGTAATTTCTCAGTGAAGTGTTTTTGAGCACCACCACCTTCCTATACTCCACACTTAAACTGCTTTGTTTTCAAAAGCGGGGTTGGTTTGACCACTTGTACCTGGCAGCTGCTGGCTTTTGGTTTTTTTTCCTGGGAGGAGCATTTTCTCCAAAGGTTTAGAAAAAGTTTTAAGCAAGTAAGTGCTACAAAGCCTACTGTTCCTTACAGTACAGTATTGCTGAAGAAATACCTTCTTGCTTAAAGTTCTATAGGTGTATAGATATAATTCCACTCACACACAGATTATTGAGACTACTGAACATATCAGTATATAAAATGTACTGTACAAATATTTAAGACAAAACATAGAATATACTGTGTGTGTATATATATATACTGTGTATATATACTCAGTACACTGAATATAATGTGGAGTAAAGTCCAAGTATAAACTTCTTGATTTCTTGGATATAAAACCACATACGATGTTAATAAACATATTGATTATACTTTTGTAAGTGTAAACATATTTATAAAACGGGATGCTTTAAGCAAATTTCTTGAACTAATAAACATTTTTCTCTTTCATTGAAAAAAGTTGTTAAGTGTAGGTCTAAAATCCATATAGAATTCTTCTCTGTGTTTGGCAGCATCTCTGCTTTTGAGTAATTCAAACATGAAAGTATATTTACCATAGCAACAAATTATTTTTGAGATGCTAGTAACTACGCGAAGAAGCCCATCACCCTTCAGAGAACAGGCTTTCCCACCGTCTCTTTCTTGGTAATAATTATGGAAGGATCCCATCTATTGATTTTTCTGTGAATCCATATGCTGTTTCAGATTATAAACCTCCACGCCCTAACATGTTCAGATGGTGGGACGAGATCCTCTACCATACCCCAGAGTTTCTTGTGGGTTTTCACTCTCTAATTTTGATTGTGGAATCTATTTTAAAAGCACCTTTAAAAAAATAACTCCCTGTCCTACTTTCTCCTCTGTTCCTATGATTGCTTAGAACACTGTGGGATTTGTGCTGCCATTCAGAAGGACCTGGACAGGGTGGAGAATTGGCCCGAATGGAATCTTATGAAGTTCACAACAGAGGGAAATGCAAAGTCCTGCACCTGGGGAGGAGCAAACCCAGGCAGAAGGACATGCTGGGGACTGACTGGCTGGAAATCAGCTTTGCAGAGAAGGACTTTGGGGTCCTTGAGGACAACAACTTGAGCCAGTAACACGCCCTCGCAGCAAGGAAGGAGGAACAGCCCCCCTCAGCTGAATTTGGCAGAGCATCAGGTCGAGGGAGGTGATCCTTTCCAGCTTCTCAGCACTGGCAAGTCCACTTTGGGTGTGCTGTGCCCAGTTCTGGGCTCTCCAGTAGAACAAAGGTATAGATTTACTGGAATAAGTATACAGGGATACAAAGATGATTCAGGGAACGGAGCATCTTTTGTATGAGGAGAGGCTGATAGAGCTGGGACTTGTCAGCCTGAAGCTTAAAGCTCAGGGGAGGTCCTGGTAAAGAAATAACTGATGATGAGAATGAAGGAGTCAGAGTCCTGTCATCAGTGACCGCTAAAAGGACAAGAGGCAATGGGCACAAATTTAAGAAAAACCAGGAAACTCAATCTGAACACAAGAAAACACCTTTTTTTTTTTTTTCCTTCACTGTGAAGGTGGTCCCTTCCAACCTGAACAATTCTGTGATTCTGGGAATTGGAAGTCAGGAGAATTGTTCCCAACAGTGCCGTAACAGGCATCAACCTGCAGGTACAGCTGTCAACGTTTACCAGAACTACCAGAACTGGGGGCAAACAGCCAGTACAAAGGCACAATGCACCTTATTATCATACTTTCTAAGCAGCATCACTCTCAGCTGCATAAGTCCCAGTGAGCCAGTGAAATCACTGCACGTATATCCTCACTGTTCTCTTAACAGCCATCTCGCAATTACCTACCTCTCTTTTAATCTTTAGAACGCTGTTTTGCATACAGGTGTTAACTCTGACATTTCATACCAGTATTTTGCACATTGCAGCACTAACAACATTCCAAAAGCAAATCTTGGCCCAGCTAGATTTAAAACCAGTATTATAACACCACAACACAGTTTTCAATTGATTGTATACCACTGCAAGGATGGAATCACGCCTGAAGCCTCAAGCGTAGGGCTACAACTTGATGTATTTTAAAGCTCTGAGCAGCACCCTCAAACCAGCAGCACGTCTACTGTTCAACTTGGATGGTGAAGTCAATCCATTGACACCCTTCTGTCACAGCCTCACCCACGGAGAGTGGTCCCTCACCGCCGTGAGGTCTCGGCAAGACCTTCCACACAATAGACAGAAGCAAAGTTTAAAGAGCATTTGTGGAGAAATCAGTTAACAAATGTCTGATAGAACACATTATTCAGAGCTGACTCTTAAAATGTTCATCAGATCTGAAAGTCACAACCACTTGCATTGTACATGTTGTGAGACAGTTATTTAAACTTCAAAGAAAAGCACGTTATGAAGTCTGAGCATTAGAATCGACAGACGGCATAAAACTGTACAAAATTGCTACGTTAATACCAGTTGGCTTTAACTTTCAGTGCATACTGGGATAAAATGCTGTTTTGCCAAGTTCATTCCCATCACTTCCAATTTTAAAACATTATCTATTTAATAACCAAAATACTACTTGGCAATAATAATGCTTATTGTTTCCAAGTTCTTTTCATCTCCAGTCTATCAAAATAGATTGCCAGGAGAAAAACAATCAGATGATGAAGCCTGTTGCTACCAAGAGAAGCTCCTTACCTAAAGGGATAATATACCTAAAATTTTTTTAATGATGAATTGGACTTTGTGAAGCGTTTCCAAACCAGTTTGCTCTGTGCTCATAGTTAGGCACATGGAACCTCTACCAGCTGCGGTGCTGCCCTCCAAACTGAGCGGTGCTGCTCCAGTTGCCACCCGTACTCAGTGGTGAGCGCTTACCGCACTTTGGGATATATCAGGGAGTATTTCTAATTATTAATACCTGAGCAATATACTACCTCTTTGGGCCAGCCCGCTCAGGATGTTTTGACAAGGGACATGAACAAAATAACATCTGGAGGTCTTTTACAGCCCCAGCCCCCGTTTTTAAAAAATGATTGTCTGACTCGATGATTCACTGTTGTAATTTTTCTAGTAACTGGCAACTTTCTGTTGCCAATTATTTAAATATTAAAATAATAATATATTTGCCTAAAGCAATAAAAAGCAATAAAAATAAGAGTTGGCAGTTATTACTTACATTATAAAAATTTTCATCCAGAGAGTTGGTCCAATTAGCAGAAGAATAAATTAGCTAAGAGGTACGCTATGCAAAGTGTTTAACGCTGTTTTCATTGAGATCATACTCGCGCTCAAGTCCAAAAACAAGCAGTGAGAGTGACAGGGACCCACTTGGCGGATCCTGCCATCTGGCACAGCATCCCTTGGAAGAGTCACGGCACAACCAGATGCTCTTGAGGGAGACCGACTACTTCTGGGGGGGCACAGAGGGTAAAAGAAGAGCCAGTCGGGGGGGCTCACTGGGCTGGAAGGCATCTTCTCCCAAACGCAGCCTCTAGACTAGCAGCATCCAAGTTTTTTTTGGTTTCCCTTAAACCCTGGTTTTCCCTTAAACACCACCCATTCCAGGCCACCACTGCTCAGCACCAGTAGCCAGAGGCGTTAACAGCTGTGTGGGAACTTCTGGGCAGGGTTAAGAAAGTAAGGGAAACGCAGATAATTTAGAGTAAATAATAAAGGTAACAGGTAATTCCATTGCTGAATGGAGTAAGGGACTATTTGCTTACCAAAGGGATGCTGCTGCTGCAGATGGAAGTAAGGAGAAGGTAATGAGAGGTACTGAGAAGACGGAAGGAGAGGGGAAGGTTGGCTGGCGATGAAGAAAGGCGGGTAGCTGGTGTAGGGAAAGGAGGGAGTTGCCTGCTGCTTTCCAGAGCAGGAGGGACAGACAGCTGAAGCCCAGGTGCAGGAAGGCTTGGGTTAATATTTTAACCCAAGGAACCCAGGAAAAGAATAGCTCCTGGGATTTCACAAACTCAGACTTCTTCGCCAAGCAGGGCAGCACAGTAAGGGCAGATGAATATAATGATGGAGTTGCTGGCGAGGACCTTGCAACTCCAATAACACCACACATTTGGGGGACTTTACTTCAGGCGAGTTTAAATCTGAGCCCCAAGTCAAGCGTTCCCACTTCAGCAGTTCAAAGGAAAGCTATCCCAAAAATCTTCGGTTTCCAGAGAGCAGATATTTCAACTGGATGCTCTGGGAAGCACTTCATCATCCTTTTGTCTGTCACACATAACAATGCTAGGTGGCAGGGATGGTGACATGCATCCACTGACTCATGTATGGCGTCAAGCCTTATGTCTGTTTCTCCTCCTGTTTCTGCTCTGTGTCCTTCTGTCCTTGCTTACACAAAAGCACCACCAAAAAGTGATCAGAAGTCTCCTATCCTGACCTTGCACCACCATTGTGGCAGCGACCAATAGAGAAGGAAATGTGGCCCTACTCCTTCATCCATGGTCATTACTCCATGAGGATAACCCAGATGAACTGACTTCAGACCTTGTAGAGGTCTTTAGTCTCAGGAAGGAGATACATTTAATGTCTTCTAGGAGTCTCTACGACCACTGTTGCTTTGCCTCTAGTCTGACATCACCTGGAGGTGCCAAGAACCTCTGGGCGGGACTCCATCATCCTGGGACACGGGATGACAGAGACAAGCCATGCAGGACATTCGGATGCAGAAACAAACAGTCAAAGCCTCCTGCCATGAGCTGGCATCATGACTCCACCATACTCAAAATAAATTTGCGGTGCCTGTAAATGTGTTCAGTTACATCAGGATGGCCCAGTGTGGGCAAAGTCAGAATCAAGATCTCTGAGCATCTACGATTCTTAAGGGAGAGCTTCTTATTCTTGCAAGTTTAGCAAACCTGCATATTTATTTTAATGGACTTGGGTTTTATAATTTTACTTTGCAATTTTAAGGAAGTAAATACCCCTGCCATTGCTTTATTTCACCTTTGTAATCTTGCATTAAAATGCTGTCAACATTAATAATGAAGTCTCTGTTTTCTTCCAAATTAAATATTTTACTTTGCTAATCTCAGTTTTTACAGTATTATCAACCAGTTCGCAAGCACAGCAAGTTTTCTCTTTTGACCAGGATATACCAGCATCATTGCAGGTCTTGGTCAATTGACACTGAAATGATTTCTCCCTCAGCACCTCAGCTACTAATTGGGTCTCCACTGAACATCTTTATCAGTCATTGAGAAGTGCTTTTTAACGTGCATATACAGCGAATTATGATGAGTAGCCTGGAAAAATCATTTTCATAATTGAGTAGCTGTAGGGATTCCATTTTTTTAAACAGAAGCATAGAACTGGAGGAAATCTCCACAGTCCTCTAGTTCAAACTTGCTCCTGAGCTACCCTAAAAACAAGATTGCTGAAAAATTGAAGTACCATTACTATGGCAACATGGCCCATAACACTCACTAAACCTTGCAGCTTGCAACCAGACATGCAGACAGACTCTCCATTCTCCTAGGACTCCCAGGTTCTAGGCTTCTACCCAGCCTACTTTAAATTCAGCTTTCTTGAGTATAATTAACCAAACCCCACATCGTTTATATACACTCACACATACTAGAATAAGGTACCAAAATAAGTTCTGAAATACTGCATAATTAATTTACATGCCACAAAGAAAATATATTTTAAAATGACAGTGTTTTCTTTAAAGACCGTGATTGAGGAATATCAAAAGGATGGAATAAATCAAAATAATACAAGGTAAAAAAACACAACAACAAACAAACCACCAACTAAAAGCCCTATTCACCTAAAAGCTCAGCACGAGGTAGAACCTTTCCTCTATTCCAAGCTTAAGATGAAGCATTCCTCACCACTTTTTCTTTCTTTCAGAAAGTGTGTTCTCTCCTCCCAGATCTTCTTACAAAAGATGACAGAGACTAAGATCTGTATCTCCAGATCTGGCCAGACACAGCATTCCCTAGAATGTGTTCCCCCACACGGAGCAAATCATCAGTGGTCCTGTCATCAATCACAGATGCAGAGAAAGGAAAAGAAATATGCTTATTTCTAAACCTGATAGCTTGCTGATACTTGAAAAGAGATAAATCACTCTCCGAGTATCTCATAAACAGTGTTCACTTACAATGAAAGCATTAATAATGCCAATAGTATATAAAAAGAGCTATGCAGATGGCTATTTACCTATCCCAGGGTATGGGAAGGAAAAACTAATACAATGAACAGTTCACAATCTCCAAGAGGCACAATAAACTTCAAAAGCCATAAAACGCTGTTGGAGAAAAATGTGGAATCACACTAAGATCTTGTGAACTAAAGCTGTGAATCCATACACATTCCACTCCTCCGCGGATACTTGCCCCGGGCTACTGTATTTCTGAAAGAAAGTATCTGTGTAGAGATTTACAAATTAACTTCACTCCATTTTCAAAAACTGCCATTCATCATTGCATCGTGTTTTCAATGGGGGCAGTCAAAGAAGCTAAAATGCTTCAGCTGAAGCCACTAAGTATTTGCTAACTTGATACTGATGTCGATTCCAGGGTGGAGAAAAGCCTGGAAATTAAGGATCATGGTAGGCCAATTTCACAAGGATTTTGAAGAGAACACTACTTTCTTTCTGACTTTTAAAACTCCTCTCTGCTACTTGAATTTTTACTAAGCTTTTTCTTTCTCTTTGCGCATACTAAAGACAGTGCATTCTAGTCTCTTCTCTACTGAAAGAGGCTGTTACCTCTGGGGAGCCAGGAAGATGGGAATATCTGGAATATAATCTGCATCACTGGTACTTTTATTTACATCTGACAGTTTGAGCAAAAACGAACAGTTTTGCAGTTGTTCCCACTTTACCTTTCAATACACCATGATGAACAGACACTGTCAACGATACTAAAATATTTTAGCCATCTAGGAAATAACTATAGTTTAGAAAGTGAGACATTAAATCCATTTACAAAAACAATACGCACACACCATGTTTCTCCGATACAGTGTGCCCTTGTAACTCCTGGTGGGCCCTGAGTGCTCCTGCACGCATGAGCATGCGTAGGAATGTCTTGTTTCAAAATAAACATTAGAAACTTGGGTAATAAATATATAATTATCATCTGGATAAAATCAGATGCCTAAAATCTTATTGCCTCTGAGTATAATTATAGTAATAAAAGTATTGCTGACTGATGAAGAAATGTACTATTTATGCTGCAGGGATTGCAAATCAACACTTCTTTATACTCAGCCAGTTAAAAAATCCAGTCTGCATTATAAAACTTCATTGGTATATAAAATAATTCACCTCTGGACTGTAGTGATTAATCCTGCTGGCTTTCTCTTCCTGTATTATCTCTTTCCTATGATTTATATTATTGTCATGGTAATAAATTCATCAATTCAAGATAATACTTGGTCTTTACTGGATAAAATATGTTTATATAAAATGCACATTCATTGTCCTAAATCACATCTTTAAGATATCTTTCATATGTAGTAAAACATTGTCTCAGTAGATTAGAGCAAATATTTCCACACATGTCTACAAAGCACAACCCTCAGAAACCTCCTATCTTATTTTAAAATCATATCTTTAATCTTATTTTGCTCACTATATCCCTGGAGTGAATATTAAAAAGGCCTATTTTACAGTTGCCAAGTGGGGATACATCATCTGAACTGGAAATTTAAATTTAAATGCTTTAGATCTTCTAGAAAGATTAAAAACGTGAGTAGTGTTTTCATCTATATTTATGAAGTAGTTATTGATAGAGTTTCCAAATTCTGTCAGTAGGGGTAGAAGAGCCTTTTTCTCATTCAGAGGTGACGTAGATATTGCAACGACTTTCCTGTTGTGGACAGTGGTCTACACTGAATTGAGCCAGTTCATAACTAATTTTACATCAGGTCTATTTTCGAGAAAATAGAAAGGAAACATACTCTTCACTATATCCATTTTCTATTATAAAACACAAAGATTCACTCAATAAAATACAAAGACTGGGGCTTGGACCAGATTACCTTTAAAGGCCCCTTCCGACCCAAACGATTTTATGGTTCTATGAAATGTCAGAACCCTAGTAATTAAGGTTTCTCTGTGCAGCCTGTTTTGGGATACTTTTGCATAAGGCATTTTTTAAATACCCTTCAATACCCTTTAATTCTTCAGCTGGCAAGAACCGTTAGGAACAGACCACTGGAGACTACTAGGATGGGTAAAATGACCATGGATCCCATGGCCTACTCCACCTGTGCCTTGAAGGGCTAACTTCACTGATGCTGCCCTGCTGCACCTCCCGCAGTGTTCACTCCTGTCTTGCCTTCCTTCTGCCCCTCCAGTTAAAATGTGCATTCACCCCTTTATCCTCTCTTCTTGACACCAGGTGCCCAAGCTGAGGGGGACTGTGAGCACACAAAAATCATTCTACCCCATCTCAACTACTACACATTGTACAACAGCACCAAATGGACGCAATGAGCTACAAAATATTCCCGGGGTAAAAAAAAAAAAAAAAATGGGGAAAAAACCCACAAAACAGAGCCTGTGTGGGGTCTATTTAGAGCCTTTACGGAAGGGACAGCCACAGGGAAAGCTGGAACCCCAGAACAATAAAGTATGCTCAGCGCAGAGGAACGTCAGAAAATTTCAGGGCTGTACTTTTCAGTAGCATCAACAGCGTATGCACAAGAGAGAATGTTTATATAGCTGATCACTTGGCTAAATCTGGACTAACATCTACAGGAAAAGAGGAAAAGATATTCCTGATATTATGGTGACCCTCCCTACCATGAGGAAGCTTACCTTCCTCATTAAAGAAAAGCAGGAAAGAAGAATTTAGATTAAAATTTAACTCATTTACTGTTATCTCCCAATCCCAGCTTAGCTCATGGCTCAGACTGGAAGGAGTCTCCATCAGCACAGACTCCATCAAGGATCCCTATGAGGGGACAGAAGCGAGGAAGCTGGGACACTTCGTGGTGGCTGCACAGGAGGTGGCGATAATCTGATACATAAGAAAGTATTCCTCATGAACATAAAACCAGGATTTTGCTACTTTTCATGAAACACAACGTTAGGAAAGGCTACAAATATTTGCTAAGTAAGTGAACAAACCAGACAGCTCAAACCACGCTGCATACAGTAAATCTGCTTTCATCTGCAAAGGGAACTATATAAAAAAGAATATTCTTTTCTTTATTGGAGAACCGTATTTATGCACAGCCAAGAGATTTTTTCTAATCTTACCCAAACAAAAGCATCCTATGTTTAAGTGAGAAAGCTTTTGGTCGGTTTTGCATTAATCTTTTACTTACCTTCATTACCAAATAAAGCCAAAACCTAGAGATAACAAATTTAGACTAAACACCATGCGTAATGATATCAACTTCCTTACAGTGCTCATTAAAGCTTCTAGAAATAATAATCATGCTGCTACCAATGACAAAATCATTTTAACAGAAATTGCCCATTGGACCAATACCACAGGGGTATACTAGCCAAGACTAATTAACACCAAAACACCTAACGATAAAGCTTATGCTATAAATTAGCACACTCTGAACTATTCTCCCCAGTGTTCCCATCCCAAGTGAGGTGATCTTTCACATCCCTAATTATCCTGGCAAGTACTATCTTAAATGCAGCTATGCTGCTTCTAGAAAACACTTCTTACTTGCAGGTCTTGCATGGCTACAGCATGTGGGAAACAAGCCCCAGTTTGAGAAATGCTCATATTCTGGATAACTCCTTGAACGTTTTCCTGCATCTATATCAAATATTGAATAATCTGAATTGATAATCTGAAAAAACACTTTGATGGTTTCACCAGTGCTACTACTTATGTAGGAAAAAACTCTTATTTTAAAATAAATATCCAGTTCCATTTTTTCTGTGAAGAAAAAGCTATCTCAGGTCTGCCCTGTTGTAGCACTTTAGTCTGTGATGGACTTTGATCTGAGGCAAGAGTGAACATCATTTTCAAAAGGCAACATGAAGGAAGGTCTTGACTTACAAAATAAGATGTAACTGAACATTAGCGTGATTTGGGCAGACAACTGGAGGGGAAAAAAAAGCTGCTTTTCAATAATAACCCTAAACATTTCTGTATGTCTGCGTGTTTGGAAAGATACTGCTCATGTCCCACTTAACTAAGAATATGTAGGCGGTAATTAGGCATTGAGCCAGTGCGCCTCCAAGCAGTTTCTCTTAATACTGTAATATTAATTAGCACAAAATATGTCCTTGCTGAATAGAAAGGGAGAACAGCCTAATTCATACCAGAAAGAATTAGAAGAGGAAAAAGGTCCAGAGTTAATTACATAATGCTTTTTGCCAAGCAGTGAAAAGCTGCAATAGATGGGTATATAAAATAAATAGGCGTTTCAGATGACCTGTATCAAGTCACCTGTGCAAGATGGGTAAAGGGACTCTAACCAACATTGAAAGAAGGAAAAACCAATAAAGTTCGTTTGCAGGTAGAGTGGAGGAGGTTGGATGATCATTTTTTCCATCTCTAATTTCTAACTTTCCATGTATAACAAAGAAACATTACTAGCCACTGATTTTGTTCAGCGTTGAACCCTCAAACCCATCTCTTTTAGACCAGTTTCAAGCTCTTGCAGACAGAGTTACAAGGAGCTGTTGGCACATGAAACCATACCTGCTTTTCCACAATTAGAAAGCTTCAGCAGGTACTTCCTTACACCGCTGAATTTTATCCCCCGCCCTCATTCTCAGGATGAACTATTTCAGCAACGAGATTACATTGTTTAGGGAAATTGTTTTATCCAAGTGATAGAAAGCCATGTTGTTCCAATTCGGGCCTGAGAAAGCAGGGTGGGCAAGGAACCTCGTAGCAAAGCTTTGACCAGTCAGAGAGAGACGGAATTAAGGAAAATGAAGAAATCATCTGAGTTCACTCAGCCAATTTTTCAAGAAGCTCTAGAAAAACCAGAAATAACATTTGTTGGGTGATTCTAGGTAGTGAAATGCACTTTTCTCAATCATCGGGGAAAAAACAGACAACAAACATCAGGTCACCTAAGCTTTCAGTAGAATGTTAAAAAGCTAAAAAGCTGCACCTACAGACAACTATAATTGTTATCTTTTACATATTTTGTATCTTTTGCAAAATTTGAAAAACTACTGTGACATTTGCTTTCTCTTCCTGTGACACTCCAGTAACAGTTATTAGTAAGTTAATCAGCAAAAATCTTCTATCAAATCTTACTTACAAACTCTGAAACACCAACACATTTGCTTCAGTTTTTCTCCTGCCCAAAAAGAAAGCACCAAAGGCAGAGTCCTCAACTTCTGCCAGTGCTTTTAGAAACAAAATTCAGAATGTTTCATCTCTGCTCGGGTTAACTGTATCGTGTTTTGCCCGCTTGTCCCGTATTTTACGTAACAAGGAAAACCTCCAAAAGTTATCTCACTATGTAATGTATACATATAGAAGAGGAGGGAAAATGTTTTAATTAATTTTTTTTATCAACAGAATGAGGAAAAGAAGGTGCACAAGAAATGGAGTTTCAACCCCAACCCAAACAGGGTGATTCTCGAAAGAAGTAATTCACCTGTTACAGAAGGAACTAACACCCTCTATTCCTCCAACAGAGAACCAAAAGAGGGAGGAGGGTTACTCTTGACTTCAGAGGAAAATGCACATGCTGTCCCTTTTGAAAACACAAGAACTTTGGTTCATAAACTCCATGAGCTCATAACGACAGGCCATAACTCCATGGACTAATCTTTGCGCCTTGAACACTGCCAGCACAGAGCACACTTTGAGAACAAAAACCTCAATCTGAACTCCGGAACCTGTATCTGATCTAGTCAAAGGAAAAGCCCTGAAGCCATTTTACCTCATTTTGGGTAAGGAAAGATCTCACAGGGCAGGGAGAAGCTTCTAAAAATCACACAGCTCAGGGAGTGAGTGGATGTAAAGGTTTGTGTGCGGTCAGGCTTACACAACACACTTCATTTTACTGCTGTCGTTTAAGTAGGGACCATACGTTATCTCTTGTTTGTCAGACACTTTGCTACAAATTCTGCCTACAAAATTTAACACCTGGTCTGATAAATTTAAGCACAGAACACTGGAATTAAGTACACAAGGGAGAGATACTTCAGCACGCATCTTTGCAAGAGTGGAAAAACTGAGTCAAGGAAAAAGTTGAAGGCGGAGGCTCTGCCAAAAATGAGCATTCAGGCTGCTGCCAGCACCACACAGGTTGAATCAAACCCAAATGTAAACAATCCCATATTTTAAAAGATTCTGCTCAGTGGAAACTTCAGAGAGTAAAACAGTTATAAATCAAGCAGATTTATTCAAGCACATTGTGAAGTAATGGGTTCTGCCTCTCAGTACAAAGTATGACTTTTCTGAGCTGGTGTGAAATTACACTTGGAATAGAGTTAAAATATTATTTAGGCGGATGAATAAAATTGGCTTAAGAAAACGACAGCTCAAAGAATGTTTTAAAATCAAATATAATTAGTTCAGACAGCGAATGCTGGAAATTCTATGATGGTGACGTTTTCACCTTTTTTAAATCCAAGCATACAATAGGAAAATGACTTTCAGAAATTACTTCGCAACAAAATTCAGATGCAAATCACTACCCATGGAGGTTTCCTATGATCTACATGTCTTTCTCTGAATTACAGTATTTTTTTTTATAAAATGTAAAAGTACCTCATTCTTCATCTGTTAATCTTAAATTCATGCATTTCCACGTCTTAAGAGAATTTTCACAGTAGAGCTTCAATTTAACTTCAAACACAGCGCATCTCACACTATCCTGAGATATGAACCTGCCTTCATATCCAGATGTTCCAAAACATACTTAGATAAAAGCTAGCAGAAATCTTTAGAGACTTAACATCACTGAGATGAAGTTGCCACAAGATTTGTTCCTGTTACCTTTAAATGCTAAAAAGCTCTCAGCCACCAGAAGCGAGCAGCAGAATGCACTCTGAGGTTGCTCTGGCCTTATCCTTGGTGAAAAGAAACAAGTATTTGTTGGCTGAAAGTGAATTTTTTTGCTTGTTTCTTGCTTGGTGGTTGGTTGGATTAGATGCTGCTTGCGGAAACGTTTGCAAGAGGCTTGGTGTGAATATGGGTGAGCAACACTTAAGAAGAAAGGAGATATTTGTACCTTTGCAGGCAGTAATTCAACAGATAAGATGAATCAAATGGCTAGATGAGAAACCATGGCTGACAAGGGCATGAGAGGATGCTCAGAGCTCACAGACATCAGGGGAGCTTGCATGAGAATGCTCTTCTGTCATCTCTCCATAAAGCCAGAGACACGGGTAAGATGAAAGCAATACTCAGACAGCAAAAAGAAATGCACATTGAAGCTGAAAGATAAGTCAGTATGCATGAAATAGGTTGTGCTCGAGATCTCAGAAGGGAAGACTCAGCTAGGACATGAAGTTATGGCTGAAGAAAGAAGAAAAAAAGCCTGTCTAGAGAAGACAAAATTTGCCAACACCTTCTGAATAACAAACCCATGGTGACGGGCCATAAGAGGAGCAGGAAGATCCACAGAAGCATGGGACAATAAAGACAAAGCAGAGAGAGAAGAAAGATAACAGGAGAGAAGAGCAAGTGGATGCCTGAAGGAGGCTGTGACCTCATGGAGAGCCCACGCTGGAGCAGGCTCCTGGCAGGACCTGTGGCCCTGTGTGGGACCCACACTGGAGCAGTCTGTTCCTGAAGGATTGTGGAGCAATCTGTGACAAACTGCAGCTCGTGAGAAGGACTCAAGTTGGAGAAGTTCGTGAAGAACAGTCTCCCACTGAAGGACTGCACTCTGTGGAGGGGACCCATGCTGGAGCAATGTGTGATAAACTGCAGCTCGTGGGAAGGACTCACGTTGGAGAAGTTCGTGGACAACCGTCTCCCATGGGAGGGTCCCCATGCTGGAGCAAGGGAAGAATGTCAGGAGTCCTTCCCCCAAGGAGGAAGGAACAGCAGAGACGATGTATGATGAACTGACCACAACCCCCATTCCCTGTCCCCTTGCACCACTGCGGTGGGAGGAGGTAGAGAAACTGGGAGTGAAGTTGAGGCCAGGAATAAGGGAGGGCTGGGAGGAGGGTGTTTTAAGATTTTATTTCATTACCCTACTCTGATTTTATTGGTAATAAATTAAACTAATTTCCCAAAATTGAGTCCGTTTTGCCTGTGTTAGTCATTGCTGAGTGATCTCCCCCATCCTTATCTCGACCCAGAAGCCTTTCACTATATTTTATCTCCCTGGTCCAGCTGAGGAGGGGAGTGATAGAGCGGCTTTGGTGGGCACCCGGCATCCAGCCAGGGTCAACCCACCACATTAGCATTGCCAGAATGGCTGAACTGGGCTATAAAAGCAAGGAAGATTAAAGACCGTTTTATGAAGACATAACTTCTAAGATAAGTCTACATGACTTAATCATTTTGGCTGACAAAGGTGATGGGAGAACTCTGATTTCTCCAACTATAAGTTCAAGAGCTGAAATAAGTCTTAAAAGGTCATGTGTAAAAGGCATAAAACACTAATCTCCTCATTTTCTGTGCAGATTGTTATAACTCCTAGAAGCTGTAATAGCAGAGACAAATTGAGCAACTTTCCGACCTTTCCCTGCAGTTATTTAATGAAAACCCAAAAGGTTACCAATTATTTTTCTAAAAAGCTCATCTTCCTCAGACTGGGACTGAGGTACTGCCCTGCAAAGTTAGTTTGTGAAAATGCTGCATTTAAGTGCCTTTAGTAAAGTTGCCCAGTTGTAATAAATCTAGTAATTTATTTCCTGTTTTGGTTGGGAGAGAAGGAAGAATTGAGGGGAAACAAGGAAAGGAAAGGGAGAGAGAAAGACGGAGAGAGAAAACGAGCAAGCAAATACAGGAGCACGTATACATGCATTCAAGGAAGACGTGCTAAAACCCCCCCAAAAAAAAGAATAGCAATCACAATTTGTTGATCAATATGACCCAGCATCAGGCTTCAAAGCATCTAGGAAACTCAGCCGCAGTACAGGGAAGGGGCTGCGCTCCCCGCAGCACCACAGCCTTCCCAGCAAAGTGAGAGTTCCAGGTTTTGCATTAAATAATTTAACACTCAAGTGTTTATGATCTTTCCTGACTCAAAGCCCCAGGTTTAACCAACATATCAGTAAACTTGAAATTAATATATTTCTTAACTGACTAATGTTTCAGAGATGTGACCTCTTTTTTAATTTCTTAACATGCTCTGAATGGTACAAAAGAGATGCAGAAGGCTGGCTTGGTCGAATGGATTTCAGTTCAAAATAGAAGCCACCTCGCTGGTTTATTATTTCTGTCTATATTACATAGCAGGAAAAAAAAAACATTCACACACAGAAGTACTTTTTTGGAACGACTCAGCCTTCTGCCTTTCAGACATGAAATTTAGAACTGATTTTCTGTAGTTAACTAACATAAATATTTCTTTGACAGAAATCTTAAGAGAACTCTCCAACACTTTTTATACTGCCATGGAAAAATTACAGAAATATGATGTGCTAACAGGCAGTTGTTACAAACAGTATAACTAAATCTATATTTTAAGCTGTGCTGCTTTCAGAAATTTCTGTAAGTGTGCTTTCATGTGAGTGTCTGACAGACAAAAATTTCTGATGATCTAATTAATCAGACAGACCAATGGATTTGATCATTCACTGTTAAGATTTACACACATTCATACAATAAAATATATCAATCAACAATGAATTGTTGGAGATTTCAGAACAAAATCAAAGACAAAACTATCAATGTGGGTTAGAAAGTGACCTCTAATTGTTTGTGTGTGTGAAAAGACAAGACGGAGCACAATGATTCTTCTCGTGAAACCATAATCCTTTCACTAAAGGAAATGAATCTGCTTCAAATAATCCCCACCCAACTGCAAAATTCAAATATGAAGATAAGCTAAATATTAATGAAAATACTGAAGACATGAAAATTAATTTACGCAAAAATATCATCTATAAACATTTTATTTCATAAATTCTACCACCATCCTTTGGGGGCATTAAAAGGCAATATGGCCCATTCAAAATATTGTCCTTTAGGAGCAATTAACTATTTTTGTGTGAGCCATTCCCAAGGGAAAAGGACAGGTTTATGTTTGATTTCTTGAGTATCAAGCTAATAGATCCTCTAGTTCTGTATCCTTTATTCACTGAAAATTCCATCAAGAGTTACCTGTAGTTTTATTTTAGAAGTCAGTGTTTGCAAACCTTCTTCATTATGTCAGTTCTACCTACTGTGAAATACGCAGTCACGACTGCATCATTCTAATCAGATTGCAATCATTTGACAAATTCTGTGCTGATTACTAAATGAATTCAGAAGCATGCAGGGGTCACGGAGGTCTCATTTGTTTTCAACAAGTTACCAAACTTTCAGTTTGTGATTTTACTTCGTTTGCCCTTCAGGCTCATCATCTCACTACTCATTGCTAAACCACCTTCTGCTTTGCCACTTGCATGACCCCATTTGGGGTTGTGATCCCTGTTTTGAGAACCACTGCCCTAATGTCTGCACCTAATACTATTTTTAAGGAATCTTTGATGAAAAAGAAATTGCAAACATTTACCTTTTTGGTTTACCAAGTCAGCCAGAAAACTTAGGACTGTAAGTATTTCTTGAGCCATCAAGCAGACTCTAGATGGGCCTCTTGTCTTCAAAAAGTCTTAAAGACTACAATAAATGTCCAGTATGTTTGCATAAGAAATCACCCACAGTTCACTTTCCCTTTAGTTTCAAGCAGCCTCATAACAATTATTCTATTGCGTCTTTGGGCTGTGATTTTTCTGGCTGTCAGTGAACAGTTCCTTTATCTTAATCAAACAGCAGTTTCAGAAGCAAAAGTATTTGGGGGCACCTTACCCCAGGCAAGCCTTAGAACACATTTGCTGCCCTGACCCAACATTCTGTCACTGCCTCTCTGAAGTAGGATTATTAAAAATTAATAGAGTTCTATAACAAAGATCTATTAGTATGACTTTCATATTTTAAAAATTTCTGTGGCTTCCTATGTCCATCCATGCATGCTTTATTTTGGACGATAATTGTTCCTTTTTATTCTCTATGAAAAGTGATAAAGTTACTACTTGAACTTCAGAGCAAGATTTTATTACTGCACCCTCTACAAGCTTCTGAATTTGCACTCCAATATTAGGAAATGCTGCTTCTATTTTCTTTTTTTTATGTGCTTTTATGTATTTTTTGTAATTCAGTCATAAGACATTATTATTTTAAAAGGGAGAACATCAGAAAATAGAGAAAAAAGTAATTTTTAAAAAATATTACTGTCATATTTAAGTATATAATCATTAACTACCTAAGATATGTTTAAAGATAATAATGCATGTGTCTGTGAGATCAAGGTCCAAGTTCAGTATTATTCCATTGCTCAGAACACAGATCAACAAATAACTACCACGTGCAGCTGAGATCCCCCCCCAAGTCTTGTTTGAATGACGTAAACCAATGCTTTTAAAATTAACATATTTCCAGCCCTGCATAGATGAAATATCTTGACATTACCTTTTGTATTCTTTGTTCCCTTCGCAATTTTTAACACCCCTTTTAAGTAAAACTTTGTTTAGTTAAGGATAACTTGGCTTCTTTTTATAGCTTTTCCTCCTAATATTCAGAATTGGCTGTTCTGCATTAACCCTACTTGACTAACTACTATTAAAAAAAAAATAATCTTATTCTGATACATAATAATACCATACCAGTTCTTGCTATTTTCAAGGTAAGGTATTCATTATATCAAAACACTTGGAACTTTAATAACATTGCCATCAACATATGCTGGTCATATCTTCCATAAAAACTGTATTTTCCTCCCTATTTTTAATTCACTTTCCTTCTCGGCCATTTCCTTCAACTCATCTGAAAACCCCCTAAAAGCTAACTCTACAAGTTCAGACTCTGGAATTTACTGAATACTGTTTTCCCCGCTGTGTTTGGGATATGTAAAACATTTCTAACATTGACAAACTGTTTTAAAAAATATTTTCATAAGTGAAATTCAAATCAATTCAAATTTCAGGATGCAAACTAGAGCTGTCATGAAGCGGATCCAATCTTTGTATCAATATCAGTAATTTGGTATTCCATGCATGATGCTTATGAGAGAAATAACTAGTTTAGTAAAACTGGTGAACATGCACTCTTT
Organism: Arenaria interpres; assembly: GCA_013399435.1. NCBI lineage: Eukaryota > Metazoa > Chordata > Aves > Charadriiformes > Scolopacidae > Arenaria > Arenaria interpres. The sequence continues at coordinate 11,764 of VXAK01000367.1, read as the reverse complement.
TGGAGCAAATGGAAGGTACAAAGCAGGTCATTTATAAAATACATTAAAGCTTTTTGCTTTAATTTTCCTGAATTTCAGCTTCTTGGAGTATCAAATATTCATGAAGTACTTGATACCTTTTTCTAAATAACAAATAAAGACTGAATTTAAGAAAAAAAATTGAAGACTTATCCTTCTTCTTCAGGCTTCACATGTCCTCCAATACTGTCAAAAATGTACTTCTAGGTTCCAAAAGCATTTCCCTTCCATTTCCGAAACATAAAAACGAATTATGTATCTCAAAAGATATTTATTTCAACAAATTTGCTTTTCAAATGCAGAATCTTTAAGAGTGTTCTCATATTCCTTTATATCAACCCATCATCACACCCACTTAATCATATAACCCTCTTCAACGTAAAATAATTTCACCTCAGTCTTACCATGGTCATGTGTCTCAATAAATGTCCCTTAGATTTTACTCCTGTTTTTGCATTAGTAAACCTGTGCATATCAACCGCACATCACATGATAGTGATGATACAAACCTGTCAGCTTGAGGGAAGCTCCATGAAGTAACCTGTCATCACTCTTTTCCTGAAATAAACTATAGCTTTCAGGGACTTCTGGAAAGCGGATACTGCCAGAAGTTATTGGAACAACAGGCTGAGGAAACTGCATTCCAGCAGCAGGTGCTTTTTGTTTTTCCACAGCCTCTGGACCCCTCATCATGCCTGTATGAAATTCATCTTTCCATCCTCAAGCATGGAACTCATCTATGGATTCACCTATTAGCTAATAGGTTGTATCAAAAGTGAAATACCTTGGTGACTCTCAAATCCTGCTTTGGAATTTAAAAACAAACAAATGAACAAATCCCTGTTTTAAAGATGTCTTTTCACTTAAACTGCTTTCAATCACAGTGCCCCCTTCTCACTCTCTCCCAGATCAGGAATAAAGTTTGGGTTACATCATTTCTAGATTCGTGTCAAGTCTTTCCATAGGTCTTCACCTAGAAACAACTACTTTCTTTGCAGATCTGTAGCCAAAGGTAAACTTGATCTATATATAATATACATACCTATGAGCAGTATAACCCATTTGTTAGTCATCTATCAGAACACTGACAAGCAGGAACTCAGGACTATATCCCCATCTTTGTAAGCGGGACATGTTTTAAAGCCATTTTAAAACAAGATAGCTAGAAGTAAGCTTACTTACTCTGCAAAGTGGTTTACTCTATATAATACTTTTTCCACACTAATAAATAACAACTCTGCCTGGATTGATCTTACATAGTCATTCTAGCTTTTTATTAAAAAAAAATGGAGGCAGCATTCTGCTCATTCGGCTGCGATTCTCTTACCACCATCAAGAATTTCCATTCAGATCTCACATTGTCGTTACACATGCCTGTTGTTGATAAAATGTTTTCGTGCTGTGGTCACAAAAATCCGCTGAAGATTACAGAAGTTGGGTTTTTCTCCAGTCAGCTTTACTAACTATTGCTGTCCACGTACCTATATTTGATCCATATGATCATAAAAGCCAACTTCACCCAATGAAGTTTAAAAGGAAAAAACTGTACTTACTCTAATGCAATATTTGCAATGTTACTTTTTAGCACGATAAGGTGCCTCTTAAAGCTATATTTCAAGTTATTCAAATGATTTTTACCAGGAATCCAGAATTCACCCTGGAAAATCATGGGGTTTGATAGTACCAGAAATAAGATTGAAAATAGTTTTATGTCCCTCTATGTTGTATGAACAAGAGACAAACCAGTGTCATGTAATGGCATTATTCATATTCTGCTGGCATCAGAAGTCTGTAAAAGCATGAACTGATGGGGATCGATACTCATAGCTCTTAATAAAGCCATAGAATTTGGAGGGAAAACCAAGTTTTTTGGTATACTAGAAAAAGATAGGTAACTGTAGCCACGGTCAATGAACTATATATAAACCCAAACACCTAACCCAACCTTAAAACAATCAGTTGAGATTACATTTATTCTTCTTCATGAAAATTTCCACTGAATATCTACCTCGCTTCTTCATTCACTGCTGACTAAACGAAGAAGCTGCACAGACTGTATCTGCGCTGGAGGCGAGGCGGCCCACTTTTCTGGTTGGCAGAACATGTTTCCAAGGCAAAATGGGGTTGTTTTTTTCAAATAGCTTTTGTAAGTACAAAGGATGCTGGAGTCCTAACCCCTTCTGCCTCCAGCTGAGGCAATTTGCAGCTATTGCAGACAGGGACACTGTTCGTTTCAACACCTCTGTGCCATGGCCTTTCTATCACACCAAACGCTGTCTCAATGCGGAACGTAAAACTCTGCAGAACCGCTCGTCAAATGTCCTTTTACTATTTTTTTTTTTACTTTTTTAATGCTGCAAAAGCAAGTTTCAAAGCAGAAAAAGCAAAAAGAAAGAGGGCCCTGACATTTTCGTGTACTTCTGAAAAATGTTTACAATTTATTCCTCTCTAATCAAAATGCTTTCATTTTTGCCTATAACTACAGGCTCTTCTGAATTTTGGACAAGAACAGGCAAGAATATTCCAAAAAAATCATCTTCATGTCATATTTTTTCCCTTTGATTTTTTTTTAAATGAAGATTCTATCATTAATCTTATAAATGACAAAAGGAGATAATCTGAATGTAGAAAAAAATTACATACCTTATATTGGATAAGGAGACCATAAACCAAAATATTTTTCTTTTTCACTTCCCTTGCAAATTTCTTCATCCTAGTTATTTCTTCCATCCCAATGCTGAAAGAAATATTTTCTGAAATATCCAAGTGCACCTGCAAAGGAAAAAAGAAAGGAAAAAAAAAGAAAAAAAAAATCCATAATGTATTACTTTAGACTGCCAGTTTTAATGTCTCATTTATAGGCTAACAAAGGTTTTTCTTAGTTACCTTCTGTTACTATGAAGTTTCACTACTTATACATTTAGTGACATGAAAATTATTTCTTTTCAAAGCACAGTGAAAGCAATATGCCAGAACACATCAGAACACAATGTTCGAACTTCATATTAAAAATACTTCATTAAATCAGAAAATGAACAACATTCTTTTGTAAGCTCTAACTTTCACAGAATATTTTTTTTTACTATCAGGACACTAGAGAAATACAGGTGTTGTTCTTAAGCATCTTAGAGGTTTTCAAAATGGAACTGCATTCTTTAAAGATTTATTTTGAATTTACTACCTTTTCAGTATCGCATATTAGTTGCCTAAATTGGATGAATTTCAAGGTAGCACTGGAAGTTTAAAAAGCAGAAACTACTTCAAAAGAAGGTAGGGTCAGGACTATCCTGAGGTCCGGGGCAGGGAAAGGCAGGTCTCATATCCAGCTCAACCTCTTCCCAAGGCTGACGCATTCACCAGTTCAATCAGTTTACTTTACAAAGCTTCTATCAAAATTAAGGACTATGTACATAACGTTTCAGCATCTGTTAATGGCAGAAATACCTCTCCCCTTAAATGAAAGAGAAAGTATTTTTCTGGCTGAATGATTCCAACGATATAAAACTTATCTGTGAGTACTACAGAGAGGTAGGAGTACAGAGGTAGCCCTGAGATCTGTGCTTGGGAAAATTATTTCAAGTTCCCTTTGTACCTTATGTTCAATTTATCCTGACAGTAATAGGTTTTTACTCATTTTTCCCTTGTAACACTTTTTAAAAAGCTGTTTAATGTCTGAATGTGCACTGAATAAGTGCATATTCATCAGGAGCAAAGCTATTGTCTTCTACTACACAGGCAGAGCCTAATTTTCAAACACTCCTTAGTTTGTTATTTTTTACCCAAAAGTACTGCTCATTTACTCCTATTTACAGGAAATTTAAAAACCTATTATTTTAAGAGAACACGACCTAACACCTCTTTACCATTAACCTGTTCCACAGCTTTAAAAAGAGATTTTTTCCCAAACTTACTTCTGTACTGAAACCCAAATAATGGCAACTACAGAGCTGAAGTACTAGCACTCCTTTCTTTCTAACCCTAAGTAATAACAACAAAATAAAAATCGTATCCACCCATAGCACCTATGAACGTGAACGTGTATAACTCAGAAAAGGAACGTCAGTTTAAGAATCTGATTCTTCTGGTTATAGCAGAGCTGGAGAGGATTCTGGTTTGATGCAGGCAAATAACAGCATGGAGTTTACCTCTGTGCCTCTTTATTTCTCCTATAACATCAATATTCCCTTTTCTGCTATGCCCAGGTAAAGTAGCCCAATCGCTGCTTCAACTTGCAGATGCCACAAAAAAACCCCAGGATAGACTCTGAAATCTGTGGCAATTTATAGGCGGGAGTATGGACAGAGGTCATCGTGTCCAGTGCAAGCTCATCCTTTCACTGGGATAATTCTCCCCAGGCTGGTTAAACAGACAATCGGGTACAACCATAACATCTGACATTTTTACAACTAAAGAAGCTGAGTATCAGAAGGAAAAATAAAACTGATTCTCTTTATTATCATATTGCTACGAAAAAACTTCATGTGTCCTGAAACCAAAGAATAGACAAGAACATTATAATTACACAAAAGCCTACATTAGGCTGTTCCTGATGAGGAGGTAGGACTGGAAGCAGCTAGCTGCTCTCCTCATTTATCCTTTCAATTCTTCACTACCAGCAACAGTTCCACCTTTGAGAGTGGAGAAGAATGTTTCCCATACAGCTAGTACCTAAAAACCTATGCCCTTAAATGTCATCCAGTTGCTTAAAATTCTGAGTCACATTTGCCTGAGAAATATTAATGTGCCCTTTACATCAAAAGAAAGTGTCTTACCAGGCATTCGGTAACAATGCATTCAGGTGTTATGTTAAACGGAGTTTGGAGCAAAGAACAAAGCTAAAGAGAATCCCACTCACAAGCCTTAGTGAAGAGGGCACCCAATGATGAATTTAATTAAAGGCTGCTAAAGGAAGACTCTGTCCCCCAGCCCTACCATCTGTAACGAGTTTCAAGGATCAGAAGTTTAAAGGATTTAGTAGTTCCCAGTGATTCACATGAGACAGTGCTTTGTTTAGCTAATTCTTCAGTCATTTAAAACCCACTTTCCAATCCTCCTGGTTTTTCCTTCTTGTATTTCCAAAAGATAGTGTGGTAACTCCGTAACATTTGAAATGCCTTTTCATAGTTAGGGTACTTCATTTTTTAAAGATACTTTTAACAAATACGTGTGTATCCATGTTTTAAATGTTAGCAACTACTTCCACTTTTTAATAAGACTTTTCTCCTACTGTCTAGTTTTAGGAAATTTCAAGTAATTGTCAGGAACAAGTGATGGATCTGGAGTATAGTAAAGGGATTAAATGTACCCTTTTCTCTGGATATATTTTAAAAGGTGTCCACCTAAATAATTTGTGCAGGCTGCTCAAGCAGGTACACTTTCACTTAAAATGGTGCTGGATTCTACAATGACTTCAAGATCTGGCATCTTACGGGCAGAACCTGAGCTCTGTGGTGAGCTTGTGTAAGCATTATTTGCATTCGTACCTATTTCTCAGGAAATACTAAGTCCAGAATATTTATAGCTACAATTATTAAAACAAAGCTCTCACATTCCACATATCACACTAAAAAAAACCCACTTAAATTCAAAGTCCAGGGTTGAGATTAGCTACGAATGAGGCACAAATTAAGCATGCTTTTAAATGCTGTAGTATTACCTAGTTGATTCTAATTTTATCTGCACAAAATTTAACAGACAAAAATGCTTTTTATATTCTTGAAAAAGGGCTAATGAAAACATTCTCAGTCCAGAAAAGAGCATTCTCCAAATCCAGTAGCCCTTGTAAACAGGCAATAGAATTGGAGGCATATAATTGCTCTGATTAGCAAAGGCAGAACTAATTTATCTTTGAAAATTCAGTAAAATTAAAGCTCCACCCTGACCTTCCTCAGAAATAGGGTCAAGAAAAAAAGATGATCTAGAAATAAAGCCCTAAATATTGATATTCGGAGAATCACAGTGGCTCACTCCAAGACAAGAGCATACCATCGGTAAGGATATAACTTTCTCATTTGTAAAAATAATTGATCTTCACAATATCTCATTTGTTAAATCACTAATGAAATCTCATTACCTAAATTTCAGATTAAGCATAAAATTGAGAAGTAAATGCTCAGTTTTACCTTGAGATCACTAGACTATGCACTTGAGAAATTATTCAGGCCCCAGCTGAAATATTTCTTCCTTTTTCAGGAACTTCATATATGGCATTATATTTTTAAATCACAACATATTATCTTGCTGTATTGCTGGACAGTAAAATAAAGATATTCCAGAGGCACAATCCTTGGTGACATATGGCATCAATGACACTCTTTCCACCCAACGCTTCTCATCCCTACCTATTAAGCCAGCAAATATAACGATCGAATCAATTGGGTCTGGTTATACTGCATCAAGGCATTAAAATCTACTCGTATTTTTCTCCTTTTTAACAGTCTGAGTAAAATAGAAGTCATGTACACCTTCTGTCATCCACATGAACAGTTAAATTATTCTGGCAGCAATATTCAAGTAACGAGAATTTCAGCCAAAAAGACCCTTTAAAAATTCTACCAGAATAGATTTTTCAGTCTTGGAACATCTCAGTAAGTACAGTATGTATTAAAGTTATACTGCAAAGTAGTTCAAAGTTAATATTTAATACTTGGACCAGAAAAACAACAATAATTTAAAACTTTGAACAAACCACACAGCATCAAAAAATACGAAGCTGCTTAATTGTGTTTCAGCTGAGCATTCCAGCAGAGTACATCACCTGCAGCATCCACAGCAGAGATGGAGCACAGCAGCAGAGCAGGAGTTAACAGTTCAGTACGACTAGCCACAATGAGGCTTTTACAGAAATATATAACTAATAAATTGTCATTTGCTAGTGTTGCTTTATTTCCTGACAGCATGCAGTACATTTGCTGAAGTGCAAATGATGTTCTTTACAGTCCAATTTACAGTTTAGTTTTACAATTTTATTCAGAGCTAGCAGCAGCTTGGAATCACCATCCCTGGAGATATTTAAAAGATCTGTAGACATGGTGCTGTGGGACACGGTTCAGTGATGGTTTTGGCAGTGTTAGGTTGATGGTTGGACTCAAGGATCTTAAAGGTCCCTTCCAACCTACACGATTCTATGATTCCCTCTCTTGAAATAGTTTAAAACTAGTCTAACATTTAAAAGTATTTCATTAGATGCTTTCTACAGCAACTTACAGGAGTTACCTACCAAAATAAGGACAACTGGGTATAAGAGAGGAATATTTGATTTTTCCAACATATCCGCCAGTTGCTGGGTTTCTTGAACAGCACATTTTTTGTCCTAAATTAAAATAAATGTTTAGAATTACTGAAAACATCAAACAATGATTTCATAAAAATGTAATTCAAAGATTTTTTTATTTAACAAAAAAAGATATATCATTTTTTGGTTTCTGTTTTTTTTATTTGATTACCCTTAAGAAATATATATATACACACACATAATATATATATACATATAAAACCAACAAGTTTAAGGGTCTTTACTCGTCTCAGATATGGTTTATCTAAAACCTTCTGGTTCCCATACAGGGACCCAAATACATATTGCATGGCACGCACGTGTCCAAAATGGGAAACACAAATTTAGACCCTGGTAGCAATGCCCAATTAGAGGACTACACATACAACACACCTCTTGTTGGGACAATTCACTTTAATACAACATCTATGAAAGGAAATTTTAAACTACTTTTACTTGCATCCCTCTTGTTCAAGACCTCATGGCTGGTTTAAAAACATACTGATGGAAGTGCAGAACCAGGAGAGAAAGAATGGTCCGGTATCTCAAAGGTCTAGTTCAGTGCACATCAGAAACACCAAACAGTGAAATGGATACACCAAGAGGATAGAAAGTATTCAAATATGTAATTATTATTTACCACTACTACTAAGTGCAACACCAAAAGCACACAGCTTTACTACTTACATTTATGCAAACAAAATTGTAGCACTGTCCCGAAAGGATGTTTTGTAGATGGCTATCATTTTTGCTTAAAGATGTTGATATGGTTTCAACCTGATTAAAAAAAAAAATAATTATTATATCACAAAATTGACATCAACCTTAATGATCTGCTAAAGCTTCCACCATTATGGCACAGTTTTTTCATTCAAATTATTTTAAAATGGCTATTATTATTATTATTATTCCTACTATGAGAATGAAAAATTTCTCAAATTTTCAGGTGACTCAACAGCGCAATATGGAGCCCAACTCCCTGCAGAATTTTCTGCAAGTTTTTGCTGAGGCTTACTGTGAGGGGGAGCCACTCCAGAGACAGCCCTGGAACTATCAGACACTTGGTTAGCATGTTCAACTGTTCCCAGCGATGAAACACCGCTCATAGAATCAAGATAATCTAATGATTTTAGATCTCCAATTCTGAGAAAACCTCTGTAATGCTCAAATACATATATATATTGTCTTCATGCAACAAACAAAATAAATAATGTATGTATGAATAGGTGTTCTAAGATTCTGCATATGACAAGCCTCATTTAGATTTTCTACTGAAAAGCATTTCCTCAATGAATGCTTTAAAATAAATAAGACATACTTATTTTGCAACCTTTAACTATAACAGCAGCTAAGAAATTATCTTATCCTATTTAAAATAAAAAGTAGATTCCACTACACTTTTATCTTCAGGACTGCCTTAAGTAAAACGGCAAACCAGGTAGTGGAAGGGGAATTTGTTCCCTAAGAGTAGTTTTGAAGCCAATTTTTAAAAATTGAAGTAAGACAAAAAAAAAATCTTCATGTTGCTTCTATTAAACCAGCAAACTTCACTGTTCCAGTGCTCAAATGAGCTGTATTTCTGTCTCAGAAGACAAATTATATATAGCAGCAAACAACAGAAGCAATACACTGCTGGGTTCCCTGGAAATGTCACTTAATCCACAAGCCAACAGAAGTACCAAACCCAACAGCACAAAGCCTTTTAAAATGTTATCTAAAGGTGTAGTTGTTATTTCTGTGATACTTGGGGAACTAACTTGTTTGCAAAGGAAGGTGGATTGAAACCCTGAAGTTGATATTTATGCATGAAAGATTTTAGAAACATTCTGGGCTGAAAATTTTGCTAACGCAGTCCCAAATAGTTGACATGTAGTATTTTAAAGAGATTAAAAAAAAAAAAAAATCACAGAAGGCAAGAATTACTTAAAATACTTTAAAAATGCAACACTCCAGGGCTCTTCTGGCCTGAACTTCTGCAGAAGTCAAGTCAGAAATCCCCAGTATCTTCACAACCTTGCACATACTTAGATGAACAGGAGCATATTGCATGCCAGAGTCTTTTCAGAAGGTAAATGGACATGACCCGAGGGAGGAGGCCTAGGGTTTGTTTTTTCCCTTGAGATATTACAACAAGATGATGTAGAGAGAGAGATATTACTTCAGATGATGCTTAAGTATACCTGAACATTTAAAAATGAATTTAATATATCGGAGTTTTGATTTAACTTGAACAACCAAAGTTTAACATCTAAAATGTTAAAATACTGACCATAGTTAGTTTAAACTACTCTACTGAATGATCCCCAATTAGTGTCTTCTTTAGATTGATTACCTTCCAATTCAGCTTTGATAAGGCCCAGCTTTCAGTGTGGTATGTTTAACATGCTTAAAATAATTACCACCCTGAACAGAGTCAAATCTCTCTCCCACAAGGTTACGGTGCTTCTCTTGAGAAATCAGACACCAGATACATTCTTTCTTGGGTGCTTCAAATGTAGAAGTTCTGTATATTGCTAAGCTTAAAAATTAACTCTTAGATATTTTACCACTTAAATACGAGACAATACATAAATTTTACTTTTTATAGATTTTCAATCTAAGGGTTCATTAAATGAATGACTAAGGATGTCTCAAGGAACAAGACAGGGATCTTGATGGAGTTCTTTGGAGGGGTCACTTTGCAGGAACATTTTGAATGTGTTCAAGAAAAATTTAACTATCAACTTCATTATGATGAAAGACAACATGGATCAAAAAAAGAGAATGGTGCCAGAAATCATCAACTAAATAAAATGATTTAATAGAGCCATCAAAAAAATCCAGTCCCCTATCAATGGGAATCCCTTCATTTTATGCCCTCATTACCTTGGTTATTGTCATTTTCCATGTGTTTTATTCAAATGCACCATAGGATCAGGTGCTGGGCAAACCCAACAGTTAACTAGTTTTGCAGTGAAAATTTGGAAATATGTTGTAAATTTTAATTAGTTTTGGTGCCAGTCTGATTTGAGGTTGTTAAGTCTGGAGTCACAGTGTTGCCTGATTGAACATGATGCATTCTTTGAATTTTCTTACTGGCTCGGAAGCGTTTCTCATGGTATGATTAAAGTGGTTATCTATATATTATGTTTCCATATAATTTAACACTTAAATACTTTTTTTTTTTCTAGTAAGTGATGCCTTCCTAGTAATTGCAGAATACTTTAAATGGCGAGAAAAAAGGAAATGGATCTGGTATCAATGAAATGGAAGCATATTTCTGTTCCATTACACAGCCATTTAGACAAAAAAAGAGATCTTATTCAATTCTGCCATTTTTCACTTTTAAATGTAGGTATTTAATAGATAAAAGCATGATTTTCCATACTAAATACAATTCTTTCCAAACAAAATCTGTGAGTATGATGTCAAATGACATGTCTAGATATAAAATAGCAATACAGTTTGCTACAGAAACACATTCTACTATTAACTAAGCACACAACTCAGATCAACAGACATGAATAAAACCATTACAGAAGTAACTCTATGCAAATCAGGAAACCTTTATTTTTGGACAGCTATTTCCCATCTGTTTCTCTGGGTAATAGAAAAATGTGATATCATCGTATAAGATATAATTAAGAATCACCCCAAGACCAGCCAAGATTTAAGCAATTACCAACTGTTAATCACCTTTGGGAAAATGAGAATATGCAATAGTTCTTTTAGTAGGAATAACGAAAAAAGGAAAAGATAGTTAAATGCCAGTAGAAAATTCCATCAATATCCTAC
>VXAK01000365.1:0-26748 GCA_013399435.1 Arenaria interpres | reverse complement strand
ACATTCTTTCTTCCTCTGTCCTCCCAGAATTGAATGCTTTGTAAATAAAACTTGGAATAACTGGCTTTGTATTTATAGATAAATATGACCTGTGAACCAGTATGATAATGTAGGACTCACACTGCTGCTAGCAATGAAGGCTTGGAAAAAAGTGTTCCTAGATTGCTACTATTTGGAACCGTCATTTAGTTGTACAACTACACATGTTTATAGATAAGTACATAGCTTAAGTTTTGTGAGTACAGTAAGAGAGACAGCTCATGTTTCTCCATTGAAACCCAGGTAGGCTAGATAAAAGAAAAATCAGATTGATCAGCGATTTCTTCCTTTACAGATGTTGAAAGTATGAGCCAAGACTTTCCACCACGAAAAATAGAAAGATCCACACTACTGTCTTCATATACAGTCAGTTCAGTCTTTTTCAGCATATAAAGAATTCCATAATTGTTAAATGCAGTAGTCACACAAAATCCTTGGGTTACTAATATGTAAACTACTTCACTCAGATCTTTTTCCTTCAATTATTAAAGAAACTTTCTACTCTTGGAAAGGGCTACCATAAGCTTACAGTTCTAGCTGAGCTCTGCTGTAATAATCTGGCCTGCTTCATCTCCCAAACATTTCCTATTTCTGATGGCTCCATGTACCACAGATGGTGCCCTTTCATTTACTTCGAAAAGGTTACTCTTGTGACAGAAAAGTTCAAATATATCCCTTCTTTTGTTTGACACAAAAATATTGTAGTGATGTTATACCTTGATACCTGTGGCAATGTGTTTGTATGAAAACTGAAGTAACTATGAATCAAAGTGAAGCACATTGTTCAAATCATGTTTTTAATCAATACAAACCCTAAATGTACCGTGAATTGTCAACATCAGAAAAACAGCATTCCGGACTGCCTAGTTTACAATACAGAGCATCCTACTCCTGCTAGAAAACAATATAAAGCTAAATGTGCTCCATGAAAAAGGAATTATTTTGCTGTCAGACCAGTAACTTTAAAATTAAAAGCAGTGACTTAATTCCAGCCAATCTTTGTTGTAAACTTCCTTCTTCTTAACAGACCTTTCCAAATAGTGTCAATTTTCATTATTGTCATCCATTTTGCTTTTAGAAATTTGACTTTTAGAAATTTGCTTTTAGAAATCTGACTGTACATCGCATAACACACCAGTAATTATACCCCACCACCACCACCAGCACCATGAAGTGCTGAGACTTCCTACTTCAGAAGATAAGCATTGCTAAGTCAGTAAAAGTCTACGGGGAACCAATCTTTCACTAGGTGTCTGAGTTGATATGGCTTAATGCATTTTAAATACCACTAAAGAAAATTTTTCAATTAAAATCTGTTATACAGTTTGAAGACCAATATTCCTTGCTCAAGATATCTCTGCAATGGTAATACCTGTATTTGAGTTGAACTCAACAGGAAGGTAGAACTGTACCTTCCTTCCTCTCTGGTTTATCAGGGAAGGGAACTGCTGAGTTCAAGTAGTCAATCTGGGTGCTTTAAGTGATGCTGGTACGTAGCATGGATGCAGCCAGGATGCCACAGAGAAGGTGCATGGCCCCTCTATATAATATGTCTATGCTCACTACGAGTCACTAATAAATCCACTAGAGACTGGAAGTTTGCTATGTCTCTGAGTATGACCGATTCCTTAAATCACCTGAAGTTGGTAGTGCCTAAGGAGAAAGAGTGGCATTTTTTTCTTTGTCACAAAATGCAGCAATGGTGTATACAATGGGGATTCTGCATTATTTTCCTTTCTTCCACCTCCTGCTTGGTCACATCACAAAGTCTTTAATAGATGGAACAACTAGAAGGAACTTATCTGTTGCCTGTGTTAATTGTATCATTACCTCTGACAGGTTAACTTGTTTTTTCCACCAAGCTTCCCACCTAATTTTCATTAAATATTAAAAACATGACAATAGGAAAGAAGTTTTATAGGCTAATCACGCTGGACGCAAAAGGCAGGCAGACTTCTACAAAGGTATTTTAAGGACTGAAAGCCAACAACCTGTTTTGTCCCTTCTGTTAGAGGAGTATGTAGTTACGTGCATGTTCAAATGATTTGAGAGGTGAAACTCAGACTAATATTGGTAGGACTGCTGTTTTTTTCAGTTGCATGTGTTACTTTTCCTTTGTATAATTGTAGGCAGCTGGAGATGGAGGAGGGGTGTAGGGGAAGGAGGGCAGGTTCATTCACTGACCCGCTAGTACACACGAGACTTTGACAGCAGTAACCTTGAGTGGGGCACAGATACCGTGTTTAGATTTCTATTCAGTTTTGTGCCAAAGTATGCACCAGCAAGTTTAATATCAGGTAAAGCACCTTTTATGCTCTTTGTTGTTTAAGAATAATATATTTGTGAAACAGATCGATAATACATAACACTGGAAATGGGTGCTTCTTCCCAAAAGTACACATGTAAAAAAAAGGAAACAACATTTGTGAGTTTATCTGGCTTTTAAGCAAGTCTGAAAATTATAGCTATGTAATACAGTTGCCAGTTGTCTGTCCTTTATAATTTTAAATAGATCTGCATTTTAACTTTATTTATTTGCCAATTTTTTATATACTTTAAAGTTACACTTTTGAACTCAACCTAACTTTTTATTTTCCTAGGCTGTTAAAAAACAGAATTTCAGTATTCTTGTAAACTGCAGACCATTTTTGAATAGTCCTTTGTCTTTTCCTATGGACCAGTTACCACTAATGAGTCTGCAGTCCCCTTTTTACTGTACTCTTCCAATAAATGTAAAATATTTGTATCAAGCTGTCTCATTTTATTTGGTATTTACAGGTTGTGTTTGTTCACATGCTTCTGTAATCAAGTGAAAGATCAACTTAGTAACATTGCTCTTAGGAATAGCTACAATTCAAAATATTTCACAATTAAAAAACCCACAATTTATTTGATTTTTTTGGCAATTTCTGGAGTTGATCACACTGTCTGTATGATTTTCACTCACAGTTTGGCTGTCACTTTTGTTTACCTTTTGTGTATCAGCAAGCATTGAACGAAAGAATAACCTTGTGGGCAGAAGGGAAAGAACATACTGAAACAGGCTGAAAACTTTGGGGCTGGAGACTTGCAGGTCTGAGGATGCTACACCACCCATTCCTCTTTAAGCCAGAGTTGTGTTAAGAAGCGAGGCACTGGAAAGCAAACATGTATTCTGCACCCCAAGAGCAAAGTAAAATCTACAAGCATTTTCAGTTAACAGCAATGAAGCAATCTAGTGGCATTACCAAGCTTTATGCTGTTTCTTTTACATGATCTAGAGCTCTGTTCCCTTTATATTAAAAAAAACCAAACCTCATACTACTCACATTCTAAATACAAGTTGCATTTTAAAGCAGATTTTACTTCACTTTGAATGAAACCAATCTCTGCAATAATTGCCATTTTCACCACACTTTGCTGCAATTTCTTTGATTTCCATAATCCCTTCTTAATATATAGACTGTTACCGAAATTATGACTGAGGTAAAAAAATCAGAATTATTATGCCTTAAAAAATTCTAAACGAATCCTCTGAGGTCTCATGGCTAATGTAAAATATGAATACCCCGTTGAAAGAACAACTTCCACTGCCTCATGCTTGCTGCAAATGAACTTTGGGATGGGTCGAAAGACAGGTTTCATGTACCTGCACCCGTAGACAGTGTTATTAAGCACACTGCGTGCGAGCACAGCAGTGCCATTTGCAAGACTTGGTGCCTGACTGAAGAAGGAGTTAGCAAGGAAGCAAATTTATGACACTGGTTCGTAAGTGAGACTGAGGTACTTTGGTCTTGGGACTTTTTTGTTTTTTTTAAATAAAATGCTATTATTCCCTTTTATAAACTCTTAGAGGTGGTTTTCCCCACCATCTCCCAATAATCATGAATGAGAAAGATATAAGTCCAAAGCTCATACCCTGAATGTGTTGAAACAGAAGACAACACAGCGTGGGATTGCACGTAGCTCTGGTACAGTTCCGCTGAGAGACTAATTTCTTAGCAGGGTAATTTTAGAAAAGGTTACTGCAACTAAATCTGTTCTGCTCAGTGATGCCTGGCCTCCAAATAATAAAAACAAGTTGTTTGAAAACCTGCTACTGCCAAACACTGAGCACCACAGGGTCATCAAGTTTCCTCATCTGAAGTGTCACAGCAATTAATTAGGAATGAGGCTAAGGAAAGGACCCTTCAAGGTGATCATGGTCTTTGTACAGTCCTCCATTTCTTACAGTTTAGAGGTGGACTTAAAGGACTTGGAGTTTAAAAGATTGAATTGATAAGACTTCTCAGAAGATCCCAAAGGATATTAGGTACCTAAGGACCACTTTAACTGGCAGATCACAGCATTTCCATATTCTTGAGATGCCCGATTTAACCACTCGGGCACATCTTCCCCTAACAAATCTAAAAGTCGGCAGTAGCAGAACGGTCCCATGCAGGAGAACATATGCCCCAATTCTAACACAACCATAACACCTCATTTCATATTTCAGTTCAAGTTTTCCACTTGGGACTTTTCCTGCCTGGCTGACTTGTGAGTCCTAACCTTGGAGGTACTGTACAGCTGGCAGAACTCCACACAGAAGACATTTGGGCACAGAAGTGTTGGTGCTGGATAGCATGCTTGCATCCATCCGTTTTTTCTAGTCATCCAATATTTGCATGTCAAAGCAGATCAGGTTTGTTTTTTTTTTTCTGTAAGTGGCAGATATACCTCTCTCCCTGTTAGATCCAAATACTGTGTGTGTATAGATGTTTTGATACTTGGGTACAAAACCTCCCTTGAAGCCTGACACAAATACTGTTTTTGTTAAATGAAGGAGTGACATTAATCTCGCTTAGAGACACAGAAGAGGCTCACAGCAGAGTACTCCAAGCAGAAGTATGTGCCTGCCTTCAGCCTAATATAAGGGATTTTGGGAGTTGTTGGAAGGGCAGGGAGGGGAAGAAGGATTTTAGGGAGTTGATTTTTTCCATTCCAGCGTATTCTGGACTGGCCCACTGGGTCTGTTGACTTCCATGAATGTTGCTCCTGGGTTCCTAAGACCCCACCACTTCCACACTCTGGGTATTTAACTCGGGCCAAGGACCACAGAGGACTCTAAAGCCACATATTCCCATATTTAAGATGTTTGGTGACCTACCCCCCAAAAATGAAAGAGGTCTGAGGAAAACTGCGGTAAGTTGCACTTGCTCAGTATGGAGCCAGAGGACCATCACAGGTCACTGAGTATGAAGTTCCAGCAGTGCCAGAATTACAAGCGTCTGATATGAAAATGGTTTGAAGGACTGTGTGGTCTCCATCACGCATTCACTGAGGCTACTCTGCAGCTAGATTTCAGTCCTCCTTCAAGTCATGTTCTAGACATAAGGAATGCAAAAATACAGTAACATCGCTGATGTGGCCTGAATTGCAGCTGTACACTTCACCTCAAAGGACATGATACAGGTAACTGGAGCAAGCACAAGTTCAATGACTTGTACAGACACCACTAACCCTGCAACACACGGAGCTCTTCTTTAATGCAGTTTCATCAGTATTCATCTCCTCCATCCCCCTCAGTTCCTTGCAGGTCAGCCACACTAAAAGCACTGCTGCTAAACAGTCTGCAGAAATGCATCTCAACTAAGGAAATAGCTCTGTGTTGAGCATACAGAGTAATGAGAGATTGCGCTCTAATTTTCTAATAACTAAGCTCCCATACCTTTCGATGACCTAGCATTCTGCAAATAGAAGTCAGGGAAAAGTAAAATCAAACTACTAGCTAGCTTTGAATCCTCAGAAGAACAGACTGGCATTTGACCACGCTATAATGGAAAGAAGCATGCATCTTTGACACACAATTCTGACACATGATCTCTGACAGCTGAAGGAAAAATAAGATTGCATTAGCAACAACTTGAGTATATTGAAATATTTTTCTGCTTCTGCTCTTAAAAGCTTGCATTGCTAAGTGTAATTCACTAAAGAGAAGGCACAGAGAAGGGAAGTAAGATAATCCAGTTGTTAAGATGTAGTCTGTGCAATCAGCAGCTATAAAGCCCACTCTGTTAACACCAGGACATATAAGTCACATCACTGTAAAGTTAGACCAACACATTCTAAGCCCTTATGTAAAAATTTAGACTCCTCAAGACCCTTTCTCTTCTAAGCTTATAGCCCCGTGGGTTCAAAAAATACCTTCCAGTACTTTATAACCCTGAGTTTGAAATTTAAAAATTGCAGTTACCTAGATCTAGCTAGATTCAATTAGAGCACCTTCTAATATGATGGAGCTAGACAGGTAGTTTACATTTCACTTATGGATCCAGAGGGTCAGGTCTGTAATGTCTGGGCCTGACTATGGGTCATTTTTGTGCTACACAGCTGATTCATTGAGAAATACCGTGTCTTTCTGTCTTTCCCCAGACTTCAGGTGGATCTAACCAGGGCAGTGTGGGACCTGGTGGACCTGGGGTGGTCAAGTCCACCTGAAGGCTTGGGAAAGACAGAAAGTCAGTCTCTCATCCAGCTGCATAGCATAAAAATAAGGCTAATCAGAGAAAACCAAGAGTAAAATAATCAACAAGTGATACTATTGAAGGTTTTTTACCCATATACAGCTTGGTTATAGCTACATCCAAAGACAAAATATTACTTGTGTCCTGGTTTTGGCTGTGATAAGGTTAATTTTCTAGCATAAACATAGCTAGTATGAGGCTATGTTTTGGATTTTTGTTGGAAAGAGTGTTGATAACACAGGGATGTTTTAGTTACTGCTGAGCAATTCTTACACAGAGCCAGGGCCTTTTCTGCTCCCCACACCACCCCACCACTGAGGTGGCTGGGGGTGCACGAGGAGTTGGGAGGGGACACAGCTGGGGCAGCTGACCCCGGCTAACCAAAGGGACACCCCATACCATATGACATTGTTCTCAACAATATAAAGCTGGGGGAAGAAGAAGGAAGGGGGGGAGACGTTCAGAGTGATGGCGTTAGTCTTCCCAAGTAACCACAGCGTGTGATGGAGTCCTGCTTTCCTGGAGATGGCTAAACACCTGACTGCCCATGGGAAGCAGTGAATGAATTCATTGTTTTGCTTTATTTGTGCATGCAGCTTTTGCTTTACTTATTAAAATGTCTCTATCATCTCAACCCACAAGTTTTCTCGCTTTTACTCTTCCAATTCTCTCCTTCTTCCCACCAGGGAAGTGAGTGAGCAGTTGTGTGGGGCTGAGGTGCCAGCTGGGGTTAAACCACGACAACTTGACAAGGGGACTGAAACCAAACTGCTCCCCAACTTAGAAGCCTCAGTGGCTGATTTCGCATTGGTATCAGAAGTAAGCTGTGTTTTATATAAAACCAAATTGGCACATTTGGTTGTTGAATCTGACCTCATCCAGTCTACTGTGTGCAGATTTCCCAACAGTGAAGGTACATTAAGCCACCTAGGTTTTCATTTTCAGGCCCTCCCAGTGCTACTGAGATGAGACATGTTCGTGCATCTCTCACCTTCAGGGCTAAACCCAGAGGCGTCCTCAGAGCACACCTCCTGAGTGAGCCTCATCTGAAACACAGCTGGGGACACGACTTCTCTCTCTTCTGCTGCCACATGTATGGCCCAGGTTGCCCACTAGCCAGCTCCTGGCCTTTCTCTTATGAAACTTACCCTGATTTTGGGCTGAGGGCTGGGTCTCCCACACTGTGGGGCTGCCAGCATCTCTCCCCAACTGTGGACATTTGAGAACAAAGTCACCAAGACTCAAAATATCACAGCCTGATTCACACGGGAGTATTCACTGGGCTTCAAATCAAGCCAGGACGAAGCCCGGGATGAGAGGCAAGGAATATTTTCAGTGTGCGTATTTCAAAAGTTGGTGTGTTTTTAGGGTGACTCTTTTATTGTAAGTCACAGCAAGTGCATTGTCCAAATACCCTCTTGTGACCAGGGCAATGCCACCTACTTCTCCGGAGTATAAGGCCCTCACTTGGCATTGACAGTAAACAGAGAGAACAGTGAGCACTTCTGTGACATCAAGTCAGAAGACATTTAGAGTACTTCATCACAAACAGACAACCCATGCGCTTCAGGCATACTTGGATCAGCAGCAACAGGCTCAACCCCAAAGCCTCTTTTTGCCTTTAAAAGTAAGAGAGGTTCTTATCTGGTCCCCTGTGACACTGCTGTCCCAGCAGGGTTTCTTACAGCACCATAAAAGACAGACAATTTTGCTTTCTTGCTGTGATGTACATAGTAGGATTCCTCCTTGATATCTGCTTCAACCAGCTTACCCTCAGACTTGGCAGCTCTGTCAACCTTAGAATGCTTTTTTGGTTTTTTCCCTTTTTTTTTCAAGCAGCAATAATGTTTAAGGAGGAAAACTATGAAACTACCCTGCTACTAGAAGCACTTGGTCAGCTTTGAAGAGGCTGCCAGCCATGGCTGTCTTTTCTTACACTAGCTGAAATTTCAGATACAAGGAATGATTTTAATAGTCTTGAATAACGAGTTTTGGTTGTCATTTGTACAAGCTAGCATATTTCATCTCCACTTTCCTTTTACAGAAACAGGTTTGCTTTGCACTCCAGGACGGAAAATAATTTCCATTGAACTTGTGTCTAAGCACCTGTCTTTTGATCTCCTCAGATTCATTCTTCATACAGGCATTTATATGAGACTCCTGGGACAATAAATGCATTTTCCTGACAAGTGCTCAGCATATTATGGTAACCAATTATGAGGTTTCCTGAATGAGCTGAGCAGTGGAGAGTTAGCCACAGATGCCCCCGAAACTCATCAGCTCCTATCCCCACCAATTACACTTGTACATAAAGAGCCTGCTGAGTAGGGTCTGGGTATGGCACAACAACCTCCTCCTTGCAACCACACAATGGACTCAATTTAAAAAATAAATAAATAAATAAATACCCAGGGCAAGAAACCTTTGAAACTGTTTGATCTTCTCAAACATGCTGAGCACATTCGCCCTCCCCTTTTTTTTTTGAATATTGGTCCCTTCAAAAGGGTATGCCAGGGCCCGGTTGCCAAGCTTTCAATACAGGGTAAGGGGGGTAAATTTTAAATATGAGGCAGTGCACATGAAATGCCTTAGGATGGAGCTCACGAGAGCAATCACACTTTTACACTCTGGCCCCATGAATCTGAAATTCTTCCATGCTGTGAAAGAGCTGCAGGTGCACTGGTTGAAAGAAGCAGACGGGCAGGGTTCTTCCTCAGATAGGGGTGGAGGGACAGGGAGGGTGCCAGCTGCTCTCCCAGTGTAAGCATCCCATAGGTGTTTATATTAAACAGTCATTGGAGTGAAACACACAAATGCTAAACATCCCTGGAACAATCACTGGGCCTCAAGGTTAACAAGTCCTCCCACAAGCATCAAAAGCCCTCTTTGGAGACCCAGACACAACCAGTTCCCTCCTCCGGCCCCATGAAGCTTCTATTTTCACAACAGGGGGAGGCAGGTGGTGAGAAAAGTCGTTGCTCAGCATTTGTGACCTTGGCTTTCTCAGCCTCCACGGCTGCAAGGGAAGCTTTACCTAGGCCTTGTGAACAAGGTCAATCACTGCTCCCTGCAGCCCTGAGTCCAGATGTAGTGACTGAACTGGAGAAAGCATAAAGCCCCATTTTGGGGGTCCTAGATGGTCTTCATCCAGAAATGTGTGTGAGACACTCAGCTAGAGTGGAGGCAGCGCAACATCTTTCTGCAACAGGGCTCAACCTTCCCGTTCCACAACCAATGTCCATAGCCATCAGCAGCCTGCACACGACTGTCTTGAACCTTGGTGGATCCTGCCCAGCATCCTCCTTGCTTCCTTCTGTCTGTCCCACTCTCCTCAGAGATGAAAGACACTACCTGAATGCAGTTCCTGAAAGCTGGAGACTATAGACGACTTTGGAAAGCATAAACAGCATATGCCACAGTTTGTCACAGGTTTATTGCTAGAACTCTTCCAATTACAAGATCACTGTGAAATAGAAGATTTAAGTTAATTTAAAACTAGGAAATGGGAAAATCCATGCAGCCATTTAATCTCTCTGCAGTTTCTTCAAGATCCACTTATAAGCAGTGTCTGTTTTGCATCATCTACACGGGTTTACAGGAGTTTTTATTGGCAAGGGTGGAGACTAGTTCATTAAGGACATGTTTCAGAAAAAAATTGTGCTATACAACTGTAGAAAATCCAAAATTCAGGAAGTTTTATGCCCGGCTACTTGGTATTATAGAGAGAATGCTAGATATTGCCTTTCATACAGTGTTATCACCAGAGATTCGTAGAGCGTTTTAAGGCCTGATGGTTATCTGCAAATACACTATCCGTCTCTTAAAGCTAATTTTAACAATCACACCCAGCTCAAAAGCTGCAGTCATAGCTGGGTAGGTGAGGATGCCCCTGCGCCAGGTAAGAGCACCTGGCACTCTAAGACAGCTCGGTGGCTTCCAGCACAGCTCGGGTTCAGGTGCTGCCCACTGTCCTCAGCCTTGCCTGGAACATCTCCCCCTCCCCCGGGACTTTGTCATACCTAAAAGAAGTGCCTTATGCAGAGCAGAGTGATTGTTCCTTCCCCTCCATCTCTGTTTTACACTTCACAGGGTTGATGGTGAAGTCAGACTGAAGCAACAGAACTGAAGAGCCAATATTTTATTACTTGAACCAAGGGCCTGATTATTATGGGGAAAAAAGATTTAAAGTAGCATAATTATTACCTTCTTTCACAATAAAAGTAGCCTTGACTCTCCAAGACATCTTGGGGTGCTCCTGCTGTGATGTTAATGACAGCTTACATACCAGAAACACATTTTCCTAAAACTTTCTGAGGCAAGCAAAATTTGACAAACATCAAAAATCAGAACATAGCCTGTCTTTCTTTTGTTCTTGGTTATTATTAATATTCTTCAGCCACAGGGATATCAAAGACTTTGGCAGAGATGGATGCAATTTAGCTGTTCCCTAGAGATGGCTTTAGAGAATGCGTAATCAATTTTATAAATGAGCAGCTGGTCTGCACAGCAAGTTGCACTCTGCATTTCACCAAAATGAATAATGAATTGCATATACTCTGCATTAAGAAGAAGATTGGCATTCCTCTTAGGAACTGTTTAGAGTAAGTCTCAGTTCTTTCACGTGTTAAAATACAAACTAATGTGTGGCTGTTGCTTAATGTACCCAACTTTCACACACGTCACCCATGCCCAAGCACCATCAGAGGCAGCATGGCTGGGAGGTGGCTCCCAGACACGGGCCATGGCTGGGCACCTGAGTCAGAAGCAGCTTGTGAATATCGGTCTGCCTAGACTCTGTGGAGCCTTCAGTGGTGACAGCCATGGGTAAATCTGAGGCTCCAGTCTTGGATTCCGTCCTTTACAGGCCCAACAAATTGATAATCTCAGAAAAATGGCAAGCATTTCTTTTTATATTGAACAAAAAGTATTTCACTGCAGGAGGAGAAAAACAAATTCCAATACCATGTCTATTCCTCTCAAACTTAGTGATCTCTGTGATGCAGGACAAAAGTTTGCTCAGGCCCAAGGGCATTTTGTTGACTTTCCACTGGCCTTTCAGTCTATAATGCGATTTCTCAGGTCTCTCTGTGGAAATGATTTGTGACTCTCATATTCCCATTGAGAATAACCCATCCATTATATAGCCTCCAGCAAAAGCTGCACCGTGACAGGTCTTTTGAGGTCAGATAGGCTACTGTAATGCTTCAAATGGGCAGACATGTCATTCCTACATTTCTTGTGGTTCCTCACAAAGCAGAGAAAGCAAACAGGAAGGAAAGGAAGAAAATGTGAAAACTATGAGACCAAGCACCCACCCTCTTTGCATGGGCACATTCACGCTCAGATGTGCACTTTCTTCTGACAACACAGTGTCTGAATAAATCTCACTTCAGGGGCCCCTCGCCTTCCCCCAGGAAGTGTGTTCTTTCTCCACCAAATGCCAGGAAGCCTTTCCTGAGGTGCTTAGGTATGCCTGATCAGATTTCACTGGCATTTACATTTCAATTTCTTATTACCAGACTTGCTTGGAAGACAGCAGGAAGGGAATGAAACTGGGATCATTGCTTAGAGCTGGCACAAAGATGTCTGTGCATTTCTTTTTTTCTGATAGCGTTGGTTTCATTTAGGAGAGAGTTGCGGCAAGAGTGATGGAGGCTGTGTAGATTATATTCAGCAATGATATAACCTCGGAGTGAAAATGCATCTGTGGAAGCATATAGAAATACTGCTGGGCTTCATGCTCCCTGTGTGCTGCAGGAATTCAGTGCACAGCCCCAAGCCTCATGACATTGCTGTAGGCTTGCTGAGTCCCTGCACTTTTTAATGAGTTCAGCAAAACACCAATAATCCTCCCTGCACGCGTTTTAACACACAATCACTTCTTTTGGACACATCAAGCTTCTGATGCTAGAGATGCAAAATTAAATGCAGCACCCAACAGACCTATTATGTCACTGTTCCTATTGTGACTTCCCCCTTTTCACTATGTGGGATGTGATAAAGTCAGTGAAGACCTGGAGCATCACATCTGTATATAAACCAAAGAAAACCATGCAGATACCTTGGCTCCTAGTTCTGTTTCCAGCACTGAGGCAGTAGATGGTCACACTGTGTGGAATAACAGTGCCTTTTTCAGATCCCCCCAACACTTGAGCAGCAATCTAGTTATGTAGTTAAAGATCCCAGCAGATGCCAAAAGCTGGCAAGACCCTGCTGGGAAACAGAGCTTTATGCTACTGGCATACTCTAGCTCTAATCCCAAGCGGCTGTTCTAGTGACAGTTCCTAAACTGGGGATGACTGCAACACTGCCCACCAGCTGGCAGTCATCCCAGACACTACAGCCAAACAGGGGTAAAAAGGCCTGGGTTTGCTTTTTTTTTTTTTTTGCTCTGAGCATCCCTTCTCTTCCTCTTGCTGCCCTAGCCATGAAGACAAAGGACATGGCATCCCAACACAGTGTTTAGCAGTTGCTCTTCTCAGAAGGCACCAGAGCTCAGTTCTGCACATTCAAGGCAATGCTTGGATCTCATTTGCCTTGTTGCACTGAGAGCAACACGGAGGTGCTCGTCACACTGCGGAGCCCCTTCAGTTCTGCATTCTGCTTCTGGGTTATTCAGTTGTGCTTGTCTTCTGTTCTTAGATCACCTACCAATTTTTTAACATCCAGACTTCACAAAAATGTCATGAAGCACTTTGTTTCTAAATTTCTAAACAAGCTCATTCTATGTCTACTAAGAAATTGGTCTTAAAATATATTTTTAAAGAGAACTCTAGACAAGAACCAATCTGTTGCTAAAGCTTAAAAGATTTTCTTCATGTGAGAAGCTTGCTTTCCCTCAAAAATAATACCTCAGCCTCATTAGGCGTGTGCCTGTTGTTGCTGTGTTTTGTGCTGAGCCTCTGGAGGAATGCTCCATAATCTAGGATAGAGGAGGGCGTTATGGTACTTATGTGACACTGACACTGCATATGCAGTGAGCAGACAGTTATTTGCATCCTCCCTTTTTAAAGCAAAGTTGTTTTCCCAAGAGACACCAATTTGTACTTCAGAAAACACATTTCCAAGTCTTATTCTTCTCCTGTTGTTTCTGAGAATAGACAGTACACTGCAGCATGTCAAGTGGAAAAATTACAGGAGGCTGACGTGCTGTGCCATTTGGATCAGGTCATGTCACAGCCACTGGGCTGTGGCAGCACTGCCAAAGGCTAGCTAGCAAAGCCAGGACCTCACTGAGCTGGAGAGAGGAGCTCAGGTCCTCAGAAGGATGGACAGAATCATTCGATGGTGGGGGATACCCGGAGACAGGTGCCTGGCTAGTCCTCCTGATCAGAATGATTTCCTGCATGGTTTTTACTCCTCTGTCTAACAAAGAGCCTGAATAGCTGGCACTAGTCCTTAATACCTATTTAGGGAGTAAACTAGTGTAAGCTAGTAAGAGGCATTATGCAGGACCTGAAAAGTAGCACCAGCCTCACCTTCCCAGCAGAATCTGAAAACAACTGCTCTTTCATCATTTTTTCTGACAGTATTTGGCATCGTGAACAAAAGAGTTTGTATCCCCCTATATTCTTCTCCAGCTGTGTAAATCCAACTACTCACACACAAAAAATCTAAAAAGATGTTACATTTTCAGGCATTTGAGGTGTTTACTGCTTTCACTTGTTTTGAAATACATGGTTTTGAACCATGCCTGTGGTTATTTGTTTGCCCATCTATGCAAATTCTGAGGAGCGAAAAACAGCCACCAACTTTCAAAGGTTTGGATAGTTTTAAAATACCGCTTTATTTTAATAAGTAAATGAAACAACCTACAGGCAGACAGCTCGGGCACAATACAGCTTCATAGCAAAAGGCAGTGTAAGTAGTCTGCAGCGCACTGGCCAGCTGAGTGCAGGAGCACGGGACTGTGAGCCACGGGGTGCCTTCTGAGAGCGGCTGCTCCAACCCCATTTCCAGCTGCGCAGCGGGGAAGAAGACACAAAGGTTGCCCCTTGCCTTCCAAGGCAGCAGACCCATTTCACACCAAGTGCCTCAAGAAGCTCATAATTAAGCACCCAACAAAAACTCCTGGCTGCTTTGTCTGGGCACACAGGAGGCCAGCTGTACTCTGCTAGGTTTGATGGGTGGTGTGTTACTCTACGTGTGTCGAGGGATTTAGATGGCTCCATAGCAAATGTTTGTGGTAAAAGCTAAGAGAAAATACTCCAGCAACATGAGAAAACATAACATTGCAATAAGGACCAACACCCCACCTTGCTTTGTTTGTTGTGTGGGTGTTTATTTTTGTCAAAATTAGGTTGACGGTTGGACAAGATGATCTTTAAAGTCCCTTCCAACCTAGAAGATTCTGTGATACTGTGATTCTTCAAGATGGCACCTTGATGCTTTGTTAATATTTAGCTCTTCTCCTGAGAAGCCTGCCTGTATCCACTACCAAATATTTTCCTCCATAATAAGCAAGAGGTCTAACAGGTTGCAAGTAGCAATTTGTATTACTAAGAACTTTATGGTGGGATACTATGCACTTTTTCCTTTTTAAAGGCAGCAGTCACCAACTCACATGGGTGTGAGAGGAAATAAAGGAGCAAAATGAAAGTGAAACCCTGTATTGAGTTGTAGCCTTTACTAACAGGTTCTTTATTTTTCCTAATAAAACTGTAAATGTTTTTTGTTAAGAAATAGGACCAGCCACCAAGTTAAGTCAGCATGTATTACTTATGCATTAGCAAAGATTATTCCACAATTCAGTGCAATCCCCGCAGTCAGTCTTCAAACAGAGGGAGAATACAAGACAATGTAGTTTTTCCTAGATGAAAAACACATCAGCAGAGTTCGCGTTAGAACTACAATCACAAGAGACATACTTGACAAACCACATCCTAACTGTGCTGCCCAGGGGATTTACAGTTGGTTTCTGTGCAAACATTATTCAATCAGGCATTTTTCTTCTGTGGGCATCCTGTAGGCAAGCACAGCCAGGAGGGACAGGAGGCCAGGGGCGTTACAGCCATTACCTTTCCTTCCCTTCCCATAACTCTTTCTTTCCCCCTTGTCATGGCATGCAGGTTGAATTTTCCTGTTATTGATTAAGTAGTAGGCAATATATCGAAGGCTTTTCATTGCTATCTGTGAGCTCAGTGACTACTGGAGTCAAAAAGGAAGGCAATTAAATTTCATGGGGGTAAATGGACTTGTGGGAGGGGGCGGGGAGGAGGGAGGTTATCAGCACCAGAGCACATCCAGCTCAAGCTCAGCCCTTCTCAAAGCCAACAACAGAACGAGCCTGGAAGAGCCCGTGCAATGCTGCCTGGATGCCCCACACTGCTTCCATAAATCTTGCCCATCTCAACTGCCTCCTCGCTTGTTCTAGTGTTACAAAAAATACATGAACGCTCCCTAGAAAATATTATTCAAATCTTGAAACGCATTTTGTCTGTTCTTCTTTCCCAAAACACAGACACTGCTTCCCTCAGAAAGAGATTTCACGTCAACCTCCAAGTTTGTTTATTTTATATGCATTTTTTCCTGAAGCTCCTCTTTCAGTCTCTGCTACAGTGCTTGAGCCCTGTGACAGCTTATTATTTCTGTTTGAGAGAAATCCCACTCACACAGAGCACGGCTGTCATCTTGCTCTGTATCCAGTTTTAAAAAAAGGCATAGAACAAATTATTAATAGAGGTGAGCAAGAGGAGACAGAGCTGCTCTAATACCCTCCTGTCCAAAAGCTAATATTTTAAATCAAGCTCAGATGATTGGACTGTGCTTCAGTGACACTGAACATGGCTGGTGGAAAAAAGTGTAAAATAGTATGTATATATATTTTTTTAATAAATGATATTATCTTCCCTGTAAAATTGTACTTCCTACCTTAATTAAGCTAGGCATGAACAGCACTGTTACTAGCAGTACCCCACCAAGCAGCGATGCCACTGGACCAGCAGCACACACCAAACTAAGGCAACTGATGGCAGAGCCTTTACCTTGGGTTGCCCCAGGCAGGGGGCTCAACCTTCTGCTTGTCAGACCCCTGCCTGAGGGCTGCCCAGGGCCCTTGCAGGAGAGACCAGCCTGCAGGGCAGGAGGGCTTAGTGGGCAGCCAGCTCTTAGCCCATCAGGGCTACCCTGGCTCAGAGGAATGAGAAGGCAGCCCGCTCTCCAGACATTCTCACAGCTTCATCCATCACTCTTCATCGCACATCCCTCATCAAGGCTCTGTAACTTGTGGGTACAGATTTTACAGATGTCTGACTTCAGCTGCAGTAAAACGGGGCTCCAAAGAGTAGCAAAACACCTACAGAAAATAAAGTTTAACCAGGAAAAAGTTTTACGGTAACTGTCCTCTGCATCTTGCCTTTTTTTTAATTTCTTGTTCATTAATATCAAAATTTTATCCAAGGAAAGCACTTCACTTGAGTTTCTTAGTCATCTCAGTTTCAGAGATGCATCAAAAAAAGTTCAGGGGGAGGGGAGGGAAGATGGGATTACAACTTTTGTGTCACTGCAGACTAGTTCCCACCCTGAAACAACATTCATTCTCTGATGCTGCGAGCCAAAGACACAACTCTTCCACAAAAAGTGCTGTTATGGTTTAATTGCTTTTGAATTTAGGAAAGGGTAAATTTTGAACCACCTTCGGATGCAGTAGCATCCAGGAATTAAGGAGGCTTTGGGTGGGTCCTCGAAGGGTGCTGTCACCAAGCTGGTTCAGGTGAAAGCGGTGCCATTGGCAAGGAGCCTGACCCAGACTGCATCTCAGTCAGAATCTCTTGCTGCCGCTGGTGCCGGTGAAGCAGCTGAGCTCAGAAGGATTGTGGAGGGTTCATTTACACTAGAAATCTGCTTTGAATCAGGCAGAGCATTCCAACACAGTGTATCTGGTGACTACAAGAGTAGAGTCACTGAGTGTTCTTCTGTCTCCAGGTCCCTTTGACTGTCCCTTGCTGTTACTGGAATTGGCCTGGTTGTCAATGGCAAGTTGTTTCAATGCTTCTGTTGCCTTTGGCCTCAGGTTTTAATCCTGCCAAGTACATTACAGGTTCCTCTTAGAGCCCAGGCATTCCAAGGCTCTGATTTGGCCAGAACTCTTCAGGGCAGTTGATCTGTCACTACCCCTGTAACTCCCATGCATTCTGTCCGTGTGCCCTAACACCTCCCAATGGCACCAGAAACCATTTTCCTCGCAAATGGGAAACGCTTTTCTTCACATATTCATGCTGCAGTTAGGTACCCAAAAGACACAGAATTTTTAAGTATATGCATTTTTTTTAATGGATACAGATAGCATCAGCAAGTGCTAACTTGCATAACTGTCCCTTGTTTGAGTACTATTCAAAAGCTCACGGATCCCACACAACCAAATTGAAAAAGAAAATTTGCACTCCTGAGACTAGAAAGGGTCTACTGAGAAAATGGCATTAAAATACAAAACAACACACAAACCACAGTAAGTGTGTTCTCCTTTTCATCCCTCCTCTTATGATAGTGCTATCATGGATAAGGTATTAAAATTCTTTTTGAGTATTTGTTTAAACACTGCTTAGAGTGCTTAGTGTATTCATTATGAAAATTGTCATGTCCTTATGCTCATGGTTTCAAGTCCTGCACAATTAGGATATATCCATCAACACCATCATAAAACATACACCTGCACTGTAATCAAATCCAACTACAAACTGTAACAAACCGGTCCAATAAAATAGTATTATGGGCACAGTTTGGAAATTTTAAAAGGACACATCAGACAAAACCTTTGCACTGAAACCACAAAGGAAAAAAAAAACCAATCAGGGCTCTCCTGACTCTGACTTTCAGCCCCCACATATACGAAACATTAGTTTGGTTCATAAACTGATCAAGATCTGTCTTAAAAAATAAATAAACACCTCACTATTAATCTTGGAAATTTGTTTCTGAACCTGCTGCTTTAATTAGAAAGTGCTTCCTAGCTATTTCCCAATTCATCCTCTTTTATTTTTTCACTTTCATCTGAAAAAGTTCCTCTCCTCCAACCCCGGCCAGTTCCCCTCATCAGGGTTTGATCCAGCATCATTAAACCACCAATCAAGAACTGCAGAGAACAGTAGCTAAAGTTTTCGTGCAGGTAATATATTTCTGCAATATACGCGTTGCACAGGCTGTAGGGAAAAATGGCTTCTGATATCTTGAAAATCTGCTCTCTAAAGACTATGCCATGTCTGTGGCATCAAAGCTACAGCTGTAGACAGGATAGAAGGGCCTTCCCTGCTGTCCTTCCCAGTGAGACTGACGTGTCTCCTCCTGGAGCCCAGCTGAATGTCCCTCCAACCACTCCCCCTTCTACAGGTTAAACGAACATAGAAGACCAAACTGGTGAAAGCAGCAGGTCAGCGGTCTTGCTTAATTCTTTTGCATTTCAACAACTAAGCTTTCTCCTTTTACTTTTTTTTTTAAATAGAATTATTTTATATGACTTCAGCCATCTCATGTAACAACAGATTAAAACAGATCTTATACACACACACACACAAAAAAATTTCAGACCCACTGAAATAGAATTCTTGAAGGTTCGGGTAAGATTCTTTTTACTTCACAAGGGTAATTGTTGCCCAGTGAAAAAACTGGAGCAATGCTTTGTAATAAAGAGAGAAAAAGTTACTCTTTTGTGTGCCATGTTTCTTCCTTACCAACCAGTCTTCTTTCTCCTCTTTAGACAACTTAAAACAAAATGAAGTGGCATTTTGGGGTGCTGCATCACTGCAGTATGCACACATGGTAACATCTACCATCCAGTCTTTGAAAGATCATCTAGTTTCTGAAAGGAGAAAATGATGAAACATGCAAAAGCCTCAAGAAGACCTGCTATCGATGTTTGCAGCACTTTGAAAATAATGAGACAGATGAAAACCCCTCTGAACTCAATTGCACTGCACAACCATCTTTCCCAGCTACACCAAAAGGTCCTTCTGAAATATTGCCTGTAGCAGCAATGTCTACAGTCCATTGAACCGCCAAGACTCTGGCTGACAAATGTGGAGCACTGGTTTTCCTTGGACTTTTGCTGTAGCATACAAGAGGCAATATAATAGCCAAAATGAGCAATAAAGAGAGGGAAAAGAACATGAGAAATTCTAATTTCTTGCATTGTAAAAGATAAATTGTCTGGAATGTATTAAATGATTCTATTCATGCAGCTTCTCCTCAGTCTATATTTATGGCCACAATTGACAAGCAATTTAGTAAAAGGAAAAAGTGTTCAAATGTTCTAGCATAAAATGCCACCTTTCAAGGTGTAAAGTATCATAAGTTACTGTTGATTTATCTGAAAGGTCAATATGCAAAATTGCAAAAACGCATGTACTTCAGAAAGGCATTCTGTCAGCTTCATCAAAACTCAAAGCAACAGTGGTTTTGTCCTATGTAAATCATGTAATCCAAGTTCCTGCCAGGTTCATTTTGTCCCCTGTAGGAACTCACAGTAATTCAAGACAACAATTAGATTCACACATTTTAATTGGGGTTTTTTCTGTTTTGGGCTAAAAGGGTTAGAATCTCTGCATTTCTGTTGGGAGGGAAAAGAAAGCAGAAGTCAAAAAAAAGCCTATCCTAAGAGATCTGACACTCATGTAAGGCACATTCCTGCTTCTGTGGTCTTGTTCTGGGCACAGTGAAGAAAGTGTTCCCATGTGATTTAGGAGTCAGAGAAAACATACCCCCATACGAGCCCTTCTATGGCTAGCGGTGGGGACAGGAGCTACCACAGCTCTGGATTTGCTCACTGCTGCATATGCAGAACCAGGCAGCAGATACAAACCCATGGACAACCCTCTTTCTAGAGTACCAAATCTCTTTGTCTGCTTTCTCAGAGAAGAAAAGAGAACACCATAATAGAGATTAAATCTAGCCAAGGAGAAAGCAAGGGACAGGTGGAAAGCAGGGCAAATAAAATGGGGAGGGCAGAAGAAAAACTGAAATCTTGAAGCTGGAGGAAAAGAAAAGGAGGGGGAAATAACAACCCAAATTCAGGTGGGAAGAGGGAGAAAACTGCGGAGTAGTCATTGTTCTAGAGGTATAACTGATCTAGCACTATGTTAGCTGATTGACAGAGGTAAAATTTGCAGTCCAGCTACAGTAGCAGGGAACAAAGTTAGTCACTGCTGAACTGAACATCTTGAGTGAAAGTCAAAGGTTTGAAATTGATGTTACAGTAAGTAAAATCAAACTGATCTACTAAAGGTCTATTTCATGTGAAGAAGTAATAAAGCAGTTAATTTTTTTCTTTCTGTATTTGAACCAGGGAAAAGCACCCCCTTCTGTTGTTGAATCATTCCCAACTTTTCTCCATAGCCCACCACATGTTTCACCTCTCACTGCTCCTGCAGCATCCTTAGGAGAGGGCAACTCTGGCTACCTGGAACATCTGAGATCTCACCTCCTCACTTTTGCAAATTAGCAATGAAAATATTTTGCTCAGCATGTTATTTGCATTCTATTTGACAAAGCTACTTGCCAGTTATCCTCCATGTTCTCTTTTCTGGCTATGCATTTCCATATTTCCACCGTCCAACAGGAACAGAACAGATCAGTAGAGGAAAAAAAAAAAAGAAAGAGCATCTCTTAAGTAAAATGCTGCTTGTTTGAAAACGAAACAAAGCAACTAGAGGTACAATCCCTTGTAACCAACACAGTATTCCAATAACAACCCTCAAGCTAAAGCATCCCTTATTGTGGACATAGCTGCTGTACACTGCGGACAAACGTAGCAGATCTTCCCCAGAAATACACAGGAGCACCCTATGCAAACCCATATCCGGTCTTACAAAGTTAATCAAGGCACACGTGTCCTCCTAACTGGTTCTGATTTTATTTCTCTGCCAATTATTTTCTTTGTAAGAAGAGACATTCCAACTATATTTATTTCCAGCTTAAGTTTTAGCTCTGCAACTGAATGAGCAATCCTAGGGAGGATTTAGGAACAAGGTTGTAAAATGTAAAAGAAGATGGAAAAGCATAGTATCCCACCAGTTCACCTGGGAAAAGAAGTTCCTATCTTGGGTGCAGCAAAGCACTAAACCAAAAGGAGCTAGAGAAGGTTAGAAGGCTGAAAGAGGTAAAGTGAATGTCCAGAAACACAGCCTCTTAATTTTATCAAATAATAAACGTCATCCGTGTTTAATATTGTGATACTACTACCTTTTCGATGTCCAGCTCTTTGAAGTAGAGCTATACCTTGCAAGGGCACGTAGCACTGTTTGTTTGTATGAATCTTTGCTGTCCTTTGTCTTTGCTGTTTCTTATTCTCACCACATCAGTGCTACTACTGTTACAGTAGGGCAAAAATATTAAGGAAGGGCAGCATCATTTGCCAGTGTTAGAGGTCAGTACCCTGTTTTAAAAGCTGTAGCTTCATAGTCAGGAGATTTGGCTAAGATAGAGATATATAAGCACCCATTTGTCTGGAGGCAAGATCAAGTTAGTGAATACAGACATTCTTTCGCAATGTCTCTTTTTACTGTTACTTGATGGAGACAGGTGACAGCTGTGCTGCACAGGATGTTTACAGAAATATTCCTGCAGAATTTCTTCTCCTTATGAAGTATTTCTAGTTTCTCTGACTGTGATGGATGTCTTCTGCTTTTGTTTTCCATTGATCCTCGATTGTAAAGGAACAGTAAAACAGCCTCTTTGCTGCATTTGCATCATCTAACAACATCTATCTGAAATGTTGAATTAGGATTTCAGGTACTGTCTGTAGCCTAGGGTTTGTCACATCAGTTTTGGAACTTGCTGCACCAAATAAGTTCAATTGCTCATTTTCTTGCCTCTTAAAAACTGCTTTTGTCAATTTATCCTCAAATGAAGGGTATTCCATCATTAGTCAGAGCAAGCGAGTGGTCTGCTGGAGGTCATTGCACAGGGAGGCTGTACAGAAGGATTTCTGTGCTGAACATCACCCCTAGGCAGCCTGCAATGACTGACAGCATCACAGCTGCTAGGGTGCAGCTTAACTTCAATCAATGAACTTTTTGATAAAATTTTGATGCTGAATGGAACACTGGGGAAATCAACAATTCCGCTGTATGAGGAGATTATTGTCATTTTTCTGTGGAAAACAATCATTGTATGCATATTCCAGGATTTAGAACTATGCAGTTAAGTGTTCTAGTAAGTAGATGAAAAGAAGAGCTGCTTCTGTAACTTGAGCTGTATGAAGTAGAGTACAATAACATTCGTCACCAAGGCTTCAGTTTGGGTCCCTTTAGTGAAGGCTTTGTTTTGGGGTGGAGTGGAGAAGAAGGTAGACAAAGATAACAGGATTGTTCATTGTATAGTAGGATTCGGTCATGCTTGTTATGTATGCGAGGACCAGCTCCTCTTTCCGTTCCTCATACAAACCCAAATAATAATCAAGAAACTCCATGAATTTCCTCAGTAAGTAGCTGCACCAACGGCAGTGGCACAACTACCCCCCGCTCTCACCCTGAAAAAGGGGTGCTGTCACTGTGGCAGATGGCTTATACCACAGGTAGTTCAACATAAGGATATTACAGGGCTTAGATGAGAGGATCCATATCGTCAAAAAGGCCTCAAATACACCCTAAAAACCAAGGTGCAAGACAAATTCATTCTGTTTCACTTCTGATAAAGAAAGCCCTTCTTCCTGAAGCCAGTATGTTGTTCTCAGGCTGAAAGACAGCATTAGAAACAAACTCAGACATGTAACATTTCCACACGCTTTATCTCATCCCAAAGCTATTTCTAGTAAGCTGCCCAACAGCTCAGGTGAAAATTACCATTTAAAGACATCATTTAGTTAGAGATTATATGAAGTCTTGTTAATCAAGTCTGGCTACTTTTTCCAAAGCAATAACCAATAGCCTGCACTTCAAGTCACCAGTCTGGTATCCTGAGGCATGCAGGCACAGTTCACTGATCCAAGGTACACTTCAGCTGGACCTGTAAGAAACTATAGGTTTAGTTCTTTGTAGATTATATATTTCCTGCATTTGATCAAAATGTGTGCTAGCAAGTAGCCTGAGGTACAGCTTTAGCACTTACTGGTATGCCCACCAGAATCACTTAGAGCAATGTGTGCTTTTGGACAAGAATATTGTTGGAAAAGCCCTACACAAGCTGATCAGTCACATAAATTTTGAACACAAGGCACATAACATAAGCTGTCAATATTTCAACAGTTGCTCTATTTTGAAGTTAAAAGTCCTTAGGTAATATGCTTCTGGGATTGCAGGTTTATTCTGTGCCAGCTTGGATGCCATTACCAGGCAACATTAGGGAGGATGGGGTGTCATAAGCAAGAAGTGTAAAAGCCAGTATTTTTCATTACAACCTTTTCAATACCTGGTTAAGAGATCCAAACTATCCTTTCAATGATATAAAAAAAAACCAAAACAAAACCTTAAAAAAAAAGCAAACAAGAAAAAATAAAAAAGCCACATAGCAGGCCAAAAGCATTTGAACAAGTGTACCATCAGCTTGGAAAAGAAAATGTACAAAAAAATACGGTCTAGCAAGACTCACTGGTGTCTTTAACAGTCTGGACAGGATGAAATGGAGACCCATTTAAAAGCTAATCACCTAACTTCAGCTTGTCAAGTATTTTGTGTTTCTCTGTCAATTCACGTATGCCATTACTAATAAGTCGCAACTTCAGGCCAAAACATATTGGAAGCTGTACAATAAAATTAGGTTTGATAGTGCTAAACTCTGGAAAAGGGAATGAGTCAGTCGATCCAAAGTGAGAGATAAGCAACCTTGGGGGAAAGAGGGGTAATAAGTGAAGCACTGTTTTGCATCTTTGGGATAAAGAACAGGACAACAGCAAGAAACAGAAAGTCAAGAAAATCTGCAACAGTGCAGAAAGGAGAGAAGGTACATCTGAAAGACAGCAGGAACATTTTGAGGGGATGAAGACCGGGATGTTTTAATTCTGATTCTGTCACAATTCAGTGTATGGGTTCAGGGAAGTGGTTTCTCCCATGACTGAGTTCTCCTCTGTTTAAAAGTGGAATGACAGTATCTCAGAAGTGCACTTTGCTAATGCTTTATTGCGTCCCACTGGCCTTTCCTCAGTATGCTAACCACTGATAAAACAAAAGCATGAGAGCTTTTGTATCAGGGTTTGCAACTGACAAGTAAGAATGTAACTCCCTGTAGGTTTCAAGCTGGCGGTAATAAATGTCGTAGTTCCCATGCCCATGCTGTGCTGGACCTGTCGTACGTGCAGCACAGAATTTTCCTTCACTCATTCCTGCACAGAGGATGCTTCTCTGGAATTTGGAGATGTCCAGTGGAGTAGTGAGAGCTGCCAGACACCCAGGGCTGGTGTAGGCTGTTGGCAAAAGCAATGAAGTAGGCAGACAAGAAAAGAGCTGGGGTGACACATGCTGGATTGATAACTGCAGGGACACAGACACCATCTGGGTCAGAGTCCAGGCTTGTCTGACAGTTCATGTCATCGCATGGAGCGACTTCAGACTGAAGACTCTCATGTGGGAGAAAATGAACCACAGTGGCTGCTAAGGAGTTTGATTTATGAGGCAAGAGAGCTGTCACTGCTGAGGGCTCCTCAGAGGCTCAGTGGGCCTACCTCTGCAGTGCTTACCACCAAACCATCTCTTGACCGTACGGCTTGGCTAACATTTGTAGATAAGCAAACAGCGTCTCAAAACTTCAGATGTTATGCCAGATACTTTGCCAAAGAGTCTCCTTGAAATGAAAAATGACAAGAGCTAACGTCCCCTGCAGGATAAAGTTTAAAAAGAAAATAATTAGAAATTCTCAGCAAGGGGTGGCGTGAGATTAAGAGGAAGCTTTGTTGTAGAATTTGTGTTACAGCACCTGTGAGTTACACACTGAAAACAACTGTAAGTGATGTGGGAAGCAAAACATGTTTCAGTCCTCAACAAAGTTTTAGAACAAACAAAAAAAAAATTCCTCCTTTTTTAAGGTATTCACATTAATAATATAAATTTTTTAT
Organism: Arenaria interpres; assembly: GCA_013399435.1. Lineage (NCBI taxonomy): Eukaryota > Metazoa > Chordata > Aves > Charadriiformes > Scolopacidae > Arenaria > Arenaria interpres. Next base: position 1,251 of record VXAK01000365.1, on the reverse strand, counting down.
AAGTTTCATTAAAGAAATTAATTTCATATTTAATTCAAACTGTTGAAGTAATTTCCAGCACAAACACAACATCTTTTTAATTAAAATAGGAGTGACTTTTTTTTTTTTTTTTTCCTAATACTAATCACTCTTTCTGTCCTTGGAGATTAAATGAACATGTTAAAGTGTCTGGAATTACAGCAGATAGTTGTGGGGTTTTTTAAAGTTAAATTATTGCCAGACAGTAGCATTAAGTAGCAACTGCAGTATTGAAAGGGGAAAAGAGTTTGCTTTCCAGAACCTTTTATGAAACCAGAGTGAAAATTAGAAAAAAAAAAGAAAAAAGAAAAAAGGAAAAGCCAAGGTTCCTAGATTTATTTTATTTTTGAAAGCAGAGCACTTTATAGGTAACAACCTGAAACTGCCTGAAGTCAGCAAGTCACCTGAATTGTGTTTCATTCTGAAGAAGGAAAACCACAGCATTTTGTCATTTCAATACAAGACCCACTAATGCTGAGATGTGTTTATATATGCAGGTGTGTGTGTGCATGGTTGGGGAAGGGAGCAATAACAAGTCTTTACTTGTGGCCTATTGATATTTTTCAAAGTCTTTATTGTGGTTTTGAGTGGTTTGTGCTGTAACTTGCCTAGGAGACCTTCTGCACTAACCATTTTCTGTCCGCAAACTGGTCAGATGCAGTACTGAGTGTTGAGGTCAGAGCAGTGATGACCACAACAAGAAGAAGTTCTCCCATGCTGGAGGGTGTAGTTTGTCCCCTTTTTCAGATATGGCTGGGTTTGTTGTCACTGACATATTCTGCTCTCAGTTTCCTGGAACTGGCAGTAGCGAAAAGACTTGCGTGAGGTGTGACCAAGCAGATGATCCTCTCATTCTGGTGGCAGAGCTTCAAGACGAAGTGGACAGGGTAAAGAGCATCAGGGAGTCTGAGAAAGAGATAGAGTGGTGGAACCACATCTGCCGTCCCTGAGACAGAAACAGGAACACCTACCAGAAGAAAACACAAGACCAAGGGGATCCTGTATCCCCCCACCAGGAAGAAGGCAGTAACTTCAAGGAAAGGAGTGAATGGAGGCAAGCCTATGCTTGGGGTGTCAGGTGAATCCCCTCCTGTTTAGCTCTATACAACATGTCTAAGGCTCTGGAAGTGGAAGGTCAGTCAATTGATGATGTGAATTATCGTCGATCTACACCAGAGCTGTTATCAAGGTCAGAAAAGCCTGCCCTCTGTATCATGACCACCTCCATGAGGA
>VXAK01000364.1:0-81707 GCA_013399435.1 Arenaria interpres | reverse complement strand
CACTGGCCTTGGCTCATTGATCCGGTCTGTCCAAGAAGTCGTGCATGAGCTGATGCTGTACAATTCCTCAGCTCTCCTTAATCAAGAGGGGAATTAGAATTACAATAAATAAGTGCTGTTGCTTTTGTTTAACTTTTCTTTCTAATTTTTCCCCTCTGCCCCAAAATTAAGTTCTTCCAGTTATTTTGCCTTTGAGAGAAAAAAATTGACTCCAATATGATTTTGTGATAAAAATAAAGGCGAGCGAGCAGAAATGACACCAGCTTTAGAATCTGATAACCTTACAAATGCTGTAACTTCTGTCATAATGCTGTTCTAATTATTATTACAGGAAGCTAATTTTACTGCCTTTATGTACAAGCACAGCATAGTCCTAAAAACCCTGAAAAAAGCAGTCACCAGTTTGTTCAAATGTCCCATGATAAGAGCTCCAAAGGAAGAAAAATCCCTACATGTTGGTACCAAATCTCTTCCCCACTCTGCTCAAGAAAGGCAGTGATCCCAACCATATTTAATTGCAAAGGATCTCCTTTCAAAATCTGAGCTAGGAGACTAGGACTTTATCAAATGTTCTGAAGAAAAAAGAGAAAAGCAAAAACTGACTATTTGTAAACATGTGCAGTCATACAGAATCTGTCATCTAGAAGGATTATATTATATCATATACTTTGTCCATTTTGCAACACAATGAGAGGACAAAGGCAGAAGATGAGTCCTTCTTTTCAGAAAAGGATGCTTAAAAAAAATAATGTCTGAATGGAAAGAATATTTTGGGTGTCACTGACAGATTGCCACAGCAAGCACAGTAAGTATTTAAAGGTGTTTGTTAGTCCACAAGTAAATCCCTAGGCTTTTAGTGCTGACAGACAAGTCTCTGTCCCCTACTATGCGTATAGTCAGCATCTGCTACAGAGATGAGGAAAACAAAGAAAGATCTGAACAGTTTAGGGAAATTCTATAATTTCTGCTTTTGGCTTTATAAAAAACAAGACAAAGCTATCCTCTCTTTTTTTTTTTTTCACTGAATGAATTTGGAAATGTTGACTTTTTATTTTGACGTGCATCGTCAAAATAACACATTTTGAAATTCACAATATTGACACATGCTATTTGTTTCACAGGACACACGTAAATCATTGTTAGAAGCCTTTTCAATTTTAATAACATTTTTGTTTCAGCTATTGCCTTGCATAAACTGTTCATCTGTCTTCATTGCCTCCCCTAACCGTATTCCCTGGGCTACTATCAAAACATCCCCAGTGCCCTTGATAAATCTCGTAGCTAGTCAGAGAAAAATCAACACATTATCTATGAGTCTCCAGAGACCTATACCCAAAAGTAGACAAAACTGATCCCTGGTAACCATGATGGTAAAAGGAAATATAATACAGAGAAATGCACTCCATTGTCTGTAACTGATTCAAAAGTCAGTGCTTCAGAAACATTGACTTTACTGATGTATTTAGCCATTAGAAGGCCATTTTGACTGAAAGCAATCTGAAAAAAAATGTTTCGGTTTTATTTCCTTATGAAAAAAAAATGTATCAAAATCTAAGTTTTCCTGTGACAAACTTAAGACAAAAAGAATATATCATATTGTGATCTGAATCTCTTGACTATTAATGTCAGGATCCATGAATAACAAAGGGACAATTCCAATTGTACGCTGTGGAGAGCAGCAAGATTTAGCAAGAGTTAGCAAATCCTTTATGATAACAGCTGTCTGCATGCAAATGACCATAACTAATTATTCTTTCTTGCTCGTCCCTGTATTTCTCAGAAGTCAAATAATTTCCAGTGGAAAGACAGAAAATAAAAAACCCAAATTCAGATGAAGACTGTGACAACAGAGACTTTTCTCAGGGTGAGGTTTTCTAGAGAAGAGAACTCCAGGGTGTGGATCCAGCAATGTCTAACATGCAACTTGAAGTTAAGCATCCGAGCTGGGATAGAGGTGGCCGCTGTGCTGAGTTCCCTCTTGGCACACACTATTTCAGACTTGAATTGCCAGTAAGTACTTGAAGTGAGTGCAGGTCTTACTGCTGAATAGCCCAGAATTTGAATTCAACATCACCGTAATACATCAAGATCCTTTCATTATGGCAATGGAGTCATAGAAATTGTTGTTTCTTCTACCACAATTTTCAGCTTCTGTGGTTAAGACAGTCATAGATCTTTGTATCACATCTTGGTATATAGATCTCTCGATATATTGTTTGTTTTAATGACTTAAAGGAAGTGTCTCTGCTTTTCTTGGGCAGATCATTTCTGACTCTCTGAGTCATTTTGGGCCAGTGATTGTAGCCACTCCATGCTTCATCCACTATAAACAGATACATCTCTTCCAAATCCTAAATTAACGTAATACTTTTACACTCATTTAAACCGAGTTGATGAGACCTATTAAAAGCTTAAATAGGTGGATCCCATCGATCTTCATTACAGTTTGTAGAACCTCAACTGCAAAACACCATCTTCAACTGCAAAATATCCTCTCACAGAGACTGAGTTTCAAAAATAAACTTTTCCCCCAAAGCAGCACTATCCATTGCAATTTTATGTTTTAAAAAACACAGCAACAAAATACTAATTGTATTGCTTTTGGCTGTCTGCTCCTTCTCTCATTCATACATCATTTAGCTTCCTTTTAGGTGATGTGATACCAGCTAATCTGTAGAAGAAAACAGCTGGTTTGAGCTGATGGTCTCCTGTAATATTATTTTTTTATATTCTTTTGTGTGCCATCATGGTACATCAAAAATTTATATAGCATTTAATTACACACTAAGGCACAAGTGGGCATATTTCCTATAGCTAATCTATGCACATCAACGAGGCCTCGTTCCCTTTAAGGCCTTGAAGCATATATAGTAATGGACCTATGTAACTTTCCCTAGAGTACCTTATTGCTCCTGCTTTACATTATTTTAATTTATTTGGGGGTCTTTTTTTTTTTTTTTTAAAGGGAATTTTCAGGCCACACATAGAGAATACTCTTATCACTTTGGCTTCATTCTTTCATATGGTGAGTACATTAATAAATAATACAGTGCTGTCTCGCACTGAATTGTTTTTCAAAAAATCTTGCTCAGGCTTCCCAGGAGTATACAGGAAACAGAACATGGGCAGAAAAATCAGAAGTCATTAGGTTTGTTCCTTGCTGCTTTAGACAAGACACCTGTAGATTGTCCCAATTTTGGCATTCCCTTTGTTTTCAACAGGACTCTTGGACCACATAAGGCTGTCGTGATCATGCTCTAAATCATTCCAAATCTCAGTTTTTGCCTCCTGCAATGGGCAAGGTGGGTATTTGCTGACTGAGAGGATTCATGTAATTCACCAGTAAGCATAAATACTTGCATCCTGTTTGCATGTCAAGGATTTTTTTGCTTCTCACAGCTATTCCTTCACATCTGTGAAAACAGGACACATTCACTGCGTTGCTTTAGCAAAGCCATTATTTTCCTATATATTTTAACAATTTCACAGTCCACATGCAAAAAGTTTTCTAAAAATGTTTTATTCTAATAGCACAGTACAATGGAAAGAGATGAGCAAAAATTTGATTTAAGCATCAGGGCACAGGGAGGTCCAGCTGCTATCGAAGGGAAGGGAAGCCAAGAGCTAAGTGTGACCCTATCACAGCCCATGCCCTCACTGACAGGGTGAAGTCCTGGGGGAGCTGAACATGGCAGATAGCCAGGGACTGGTAACAGAGTCCTTTGACAGCCCCAGACCAGGGCTGGAGTTCAGCCAGGAAGCCAAGTCAGGAGCAAAAAGAGATGGGGCCAGAGACAGGGCTGGAGACAAGGCTACAAAGTGGGTTAAAGAGGTCCATCTTGAGGGCAGGACCTGAGGCAGGGCTGGAGACAGGGCTACAAGGTGAGTCCAAGGTGCCCATCCAGGAGGTGGGGCAGGAGACAAGTCTGCAGTGTGAATCAAAGAGGTCCATCCAGAGGAGCAGCAGAGCTGGAGGCCAGGACACTTAAAACGCTGCTCTAGCGCAAACTGAGGGCCCCAGGCTGAGCTGAGATGGGGTCCTTCATCTGGGGGCAGGTGTGAAGGGAGCCCCATGTGAGGCTGGTCAGGACCAGTGAGGCCCATTGGTGCCCTCAGGGACTAGGGATCCTCAATGCAATTCCCATTTCTGCCACTGATTTGAATGGTCTTGGAGCAATAAGTTAACCCTCTGTATTTCACTGTATTTTGTGAAATAAACATAAGCTTGAGCTAACTACACAAAAAGGTACTGTGTAGACCTAGAGACTAATTAACAGTGTTTCTGAAGAACTGCTATACCCTCAGGTAAAATGTATGCTATTGGCAATGTTTCTTAATCGTATACGTGCCAATCTGAGCAATAAGTACCAAATTCTTTCCTTCCCTAAAGCCAGTGAAGACAGCAGACCAAGATCACAATACATTTTAGTCCAAATCTCTTTGGGATTACTGTTAAAAGTCAGTTTCAAACCTGCAAAATCTTGGGGGGAAAAAAAACACAGACCCAACAAAACAAAACTAAAAAACCCAACCAAAAAACCAACCAAAAAACTTCCAGTGACAAAAGTTGAGCTACATTCACCTAAACACAGTATTATGTTGGGCCCAGTTTCAAGTAAACATCCTGCCCTGCACATGTGATATGTTTTCTATGAATCAAAGTGACACAACCAGAGATAATAGATCAATACCTGTGATATTCAAGGAACTAAAGCAGGAGGAGCCAGCCACAGCCAGCAGAGCAGAGCAGGAACCACAACTTCTGGCACTTGTTCCCTGTGCTGGTACCATTGTGGCTGTGTGACCTGTCACTTCATCTCTTTGCTCCATTTCATTTATTTATTTTGTCCTTCCTATATTCTATTTACGTGGTAAGATCTACAGAATTGGTACCACCTCTGTGTGTGGTTTTAATACTCTGTATAGTTGTACCCAAATGCACTTGGTAATGCTTGGGGTTATCATAAAGCTCACTACGAATAAGTAACGAGCATGGGAAGAAAGAAAGTTATATGTTTACACTGCACATATAGAATCTATATTCTGCAGAGTGAAAGTTACCTGAACCTGGAATCAGAAGGCCATAAATATGTGGAACAAGAGCAAAAGATACACAGCAAAATCACCACAGAAAAGAGAGTTGAGGTTCATCAGGACTTTGGGGTGTTTGGAAGGGAGGGAAGATGGAATGCAAGAAGTTTTTTTTTGGCTTTATCAGTGATGTAGTTTTATAAGAATAGGGCGAGTCAGGAATACTTAAGAAGGCTGCAGAGACAAAGTTTGGCCCATCACCCTGTGTAGCAAGCTATGAGCACAGCCTTATCTGTCAAGAGAATTAGTGTAGAAGGGTTATCTGTTTTTCAGGTGCATAGCAGTATAATATAATGGAACTTTTTTGTGGATTTTCCACAGCTGAGATTTGCCGCAAAAACCCACAAAATTCTTTGGAAACAACGAGTTACTTCCTAAGCCCTTGCAGAACACTGTGATGGGCTGGTTAGTAAATTGAATCCTTGTTCTGCTGCTCACACTGAGGGCTGTGCCAATTGTCTTGTTATTTCTGTGATCTCTATAGTAATATTTAATTTTAAAAAAAAATTGACAGAATAACCAATTTTGGGGGGGAAAAAAAAAAAAAAGCCCTAAACAAACAAAACAAACCAGTTCTGCAAAGGAAGCTCCATTGATTTTGGATTAATGTTTAAGATTTTAGAACTTTCTGCAAGCAGTTTCCTGTATCATCACTATGTAGAGGGCACATTACAAGCAGATGACATTTTCAGTGCTTGTCAACATTTTAAGAGTCTGGAAAGCAAATTAGAAACTACATTTTATTTGCTATTGAAATGCACAATAGGAAACCTTTCCAAATTACCTTTGGAAGATGCAGGTCCCTGTAAACACAGAGCCCTCTTTGGGACCAGTGTGTTCAAGGATGATTACTTGGCTTGTCCATCTTGTTCCTGTGTTTGGCCAAACAATTAATTTGGCAACATGCCATCGTTTAGCTTTTCTTTGGGAAATGTATTGTTTTCTAGCTGAATGTGCAATGAAGATATGTGAATATTTAAGCTGCAACAAGAAGTTAAGAGGGTTAATGATTTTGTAAATCGCGTTTTAAAAGAGAATCTCCTTGGCCTTGGTGTACAATAACATCCATAATTGACTAAGTTAGTGAGCAAGATTTTAAAATTTAAAAAGCCACAGAAATACAAATAAAACTCCTGATGTTGATTCCAATACAGGAGAGAATTTAGAGAAGAAAAGGAAGTATTAGGCTCATCATCCTCCCGTGAAGGACATTGCCGGACACACAAATTTTTAGCAATATTATTAATAAAACTGAAGTAATTTTAAGTATCTGTCTAGAGACAATTCAATTAAAAATTAAATTCATTTGCTTACCCATTTTTTCACTTTTATCCCAACACATGCAGTTGCCTGGTTACTGTAATGGAATGAGGGGATTAATGCCCAGTTTTCAATGATGTTCTCTTCACTCTGGGTATAGAGTTGACACTCAGCTCTTGGTAGAGCATTCCTGGGGAACCTCAGTGTCAATGACACTATTAAGTCTCATTGCAATACATTTTTCTAATCACTGAATTATCTTCCCAGTCTCCTCTTCAAATATACACCAGATGTCTTGCATTTGTCGCCATGCTATGCAGACAGGAATGTTTTGTAACATACATCCTTTGCCACATCTCCAGGCAGGTGGTGTGTGAACCCAGATTTCCAGAAAGAAAGGTCCAGTGAATTAGACATTCATATTGTCCTGGCTGTGTCTGCTCCCAACTTTTTATGCACCCCCAGTCTGCTTGCTGGTGGGGCGGAGTGAGGAGCAGAAAAGGCCTTGAGTGCTTAGTGATAACCAAAGCCACCAGTGCGCTACCAACAGTATTTCTCATCCCAAATCCAAAATGTACCACTATACTAGCTTCTAGCAAGAAAGGTAACTCTATCCCAGTTGAAACCATGATAAATAATCATCACTTTTAATCTCTTGTAGGTCAGTAAGACAATGAGACTAATTCAAATCTCAGTGATGATTTAGAATCATAGAATCATCAAATTAGGAGGATTTCCATTCACATGTCACTTGGCTTTGGGTCAGGCATTGATATATACTAACAGAAAGCCACTCTTGTGATCTTTGTCCATGCATCTGCCCGTGGGCTAAGCCATCAGCAGCAGTTCATGCCTCCCACTCACAAGACCTAGATGAGAGAAGTCCTCTGACAGGGAGAAGGAGAATGGAAACAGCCTCAAAATCTTGTGTTTGTGACTGAAAAAAAAAGCCTTTAAAAAAGACATTGTCTAGTAATAAGAAATTGGGCTAGGCAAGGGAATAAACTGTCAGCCTCATCTTTCCAGCCAGTTTTGGTTTTTTCTCAGTAACGCTTACATTGGGCTTGAGAAGTTTAGAGTGGAGGGTCATCTGAAAGTGCAGGTACCTGCGTTTAGGCAGATCACTTTGGGATCACTCAAGAAGAGACCTTTAAAACAGGAAAGAGGAACCCTGATTTAAAAACATCTTTTACCCATCACAGTTAAAAAGAGAGACCAAGGTGACAGGTTAAGTGTAGACACTGCACTGCCCATACAAGAAACTAGTGAGATGCATTGCACCCTTCTGTGTGCTTGATTTTTTTTCTGTTTGCCCTGAAATTCCATTTAAAATATTGGAAAGCAGATATTTTTTCCTATGGTTCAGCTAATCATAATCATCCCTTCTACTCCCTTCTACACCACTTTGCTTTCTTCTGTCAGCCTCTCAGCACTTGCCAGCCACTTGGCTGTTCACATATTCAGAGGGCCTGTCTAAAAGGACCTTTCCTTTGACTACAGCCTTTAAATGCTATTGCCGTATAAACATCACCATTTTTAATGCAACCCACAGTACTACCCACTACTGAGCCTCCTGCTGCTTCTTTACTCTGCGGCTCCTTTCCTTTTTTGTGCTCTACCTCTGGCTCTGGACCAATTTCTTCTTTAAAACTCCTTTGAAAAAGGTTCAGCTTGAGAACCCTATTCATTTAACTGCTGACAGCGGGTTCGTACCTTCAAGAGCACTGCTGCAGAGCGCAGAAACTCACCAACTTTCATGATGAAATGCCTCAGTTTTTTAAAATGGCTCAAGGTAAAAAATATTTTGGCTCTTTTTCTCCTCTCTTCCCAGTGATTCAGCCACACAAGTATGTAGCTAGATGTGTGGAAAGCCTTTCTCTAAACAAAATTATTTAAGCAAAATGTTGCTTTGGTTTTGCTCAAGTCCTGTATTAGTCCTATGGGACAGGTTGAGTTTAACCCAGGCTTAAGCTTGCATGAATGAAGATCATGTTTATTTGCTGTCTGAGATGCTGTCATGAGCCCTACAGAACGGTACCCATAAATGTGCATCATGGGCTGACAAGCAGCATGCATCACCAATGGAGACGCTTTCAGAGGAAAATGTACAGGAGCTGGAAGGATGCAATCATCTGTGCAAACTATTCAGGGATTAAATTTATTGCCTCTAAATTAATTGGGCCAGAGAAAGGAGATAATAGACTGGTAACTGAGCACTGCTGGGAGGGATACAAATTTCACAAAAAGGTTGGAGTACAGTACAAGATAATTTATAACAGTGAGACAACCTATTTCACTGGACTGCAAAATTGAAAGAGCTGAAGGAGGGTCTGAAAACTTACTGCAAAGAGTAGCTCATTCTAAGCTACCTTTCTTCATAGCTCAGAAAGATTGATAATAAGAGAAAGGATCCAGCATTTGGCTTTATTCAAAAACCTCAGATTCTTTTAACCTTCTCCACACTAAAAAAATCTTTATTCACACATATTACCGCCATGGCTCTATGTCAGAACTCTTTGCAGAAGGATGCCTGTTTTGATATCTCTTTTCAGGGAATGATTGATTCATGCCTGGTGTCATAACCACTGTGACTCGAGTCTAGCTGAAATGAGCAAAAAAAAAATTCTGTGATAATTTGCTTTAAGTTTCTCCTTCCCTTTGCCTCTTATGAAGCAGCATAAACCAACACAACCTAGTAACAAAGCAAAGGTACAATTTCCCTGTATACAGGCTGATCATTCTTGTTCCCCTCCAACAGGAGGATCTCTTCAGCAAACATTTTCCCATCCCCATGTGTCACCTGCAGGAGAAATAAAGTTTGGAACTCGCACCAGCATCTGGCTCACAGGCTGCAAAGCCATCTCCTCCAGGAGAAGAAGTTCCACCTGGTGAAGAGGGGGCTTAACCTAATGTGAGAAATCAGGTTTGGAATAATTCAAAGTCTCAGGAATGGTGGCAGTGGCTGTTTCTGGAGGCTGCTCCTCTCCCAACAGGTATGTAACAGTCCTGGAGTAGCTGGCATGAATCGATGGCCTCTGCACTGGATGGCGAGAGAAGCTCATGCCTGTTCATTAGCAGTGCAGAAGAGAAGGGCTCTTTCATTAGTGACTGCAGCCATTTTGCTAGAGAGAAAAACAGTTTATGTTCTTTAAAACTGCTTATTTCTGAAGTATTTCTCATTATATAGGGCTGCAGAAGGAATTAAAATCCTGTTAATTTTTTTTTCCATCATGTGAGCACAAAATGAAATGATTCATTTAATGCATTGATGTGATATGTGCAAATGAATGTGAGATAAGATCTGGGGCAAAAACAATGCTATCTAAAAATTTGGGAAACTCTAATGAGGAAATTGGGCAGACTAATACAAAAAAAAGTAATTTGGTTCAGATACTAGAGCTAAGCCAACGTGATTTTTATTCCTGTTTCTTTTTCCATGTTTCTCCCTCCAGGGGATAGTTTATTCATTATAAAATGAGATTGGTCCAGGACCAGGTGCTATTAAGTAAAAATCCCTCATGTCTGGATAAGCGTTTTACTCACTAAGCTATTACATAAATTTGGTAGTGTAAATTCTGCCCTTACTTTCCTGAAAGGAAGGAAATGGTTTATTATCCATTTTAAAAAGGATGGTAGTTGCCTAGACACAGAGACGTTACAGGATACTTTCAGTCTCTTTGAGAAACAGTGATACATTCAAGAAACCTAATACTCTGGGTACAGGTGGGAGTGCAAGCACATTTTTCTCCTCTGCGTTGCACCTCCCTCAGCTCTGTGAATTCATCCCAGGGAGAGAGATGCTCAGTGGTATGGGAACACCCCAGATCAGTCTCTGCAAGTCTGGCTAAGACAAGACACTCAAGGTCATACAGAAAGCCTGCAAAAAAGCCAGGCTTCCCATCTGGAGGAAGTCCTTCAGAAGTGCCACAACGGACTCATTACTACGAAGCAGGAGTCACTTTCAGCCTCTTTCAGACCCACAACTGTTTGAAACACAACTCTTATCTCTCCTTGTCTTCCTCTCTTTACCAGAGCCACAATGAAGATGTTTGCAGTGTGATACCCACAAGAACCAAGGGTCCATTTAACGTATATGCTAAGAACCTAGTGCCTAAACTCTTTAATAGTCTAAGTTCTTTAACAGCATACATGCAAGAGAAATCACAAACTTAGGCAGAGATTTCTTGGAGGGCAGGTTGCAAGCCTACTTTTCTACGAGGGTAGGGAACAATTCAGCGTAGCTGGGCACGGGCTAAGATGGTCTCATTTTAGGGTTTTATAGGTTAGTTTTGCTCTGAGTCTTGCCTCCTTTCCAGGAAAAAATGATGCTTACCATTGGTGCTTGGGTGCAGCCTGGCTCTCAGAATGACCAGGATTCACCAGCCCCTGTAGAAGTTAGCAATGACTACTGGGGCATGACTTTGATTTCTGCCACATTTTAAATTGGTAGGAGATAACTGCAAATAGCAGCAACAAGCCTTCTGCCGGCTGTATAGAAGTCAAAGACCATTAACACTACTGATTGCATGAGAAGATGGTTTTAAAAAGTTTGCTAATTGCCTTCTTTTCCTAAAACTCTAATCAGTGCTGGTCCCCGCACTGCTGCCCCTTTGACAGCAGTCAGCAGCCTGTTAACACAGACATGAGCTGCAGAAGATGAGCTGAACTTAACTTACTTTTTAACAGCACAGTACTCCTTACCCAAATAAATACTTTGCATGTCTATCTTCAACAGTTTCTCTTACCTGTCTGTAGTTTCTGCATTTAAAGTCAGACAACAAATTATCAATGCAACTTCAGATACAAAATGCATTTGCACGGCCAACAAGATTTGACAGAGACTCTCTGGACATGCTTTGACTGCCTCCAGTTAAGCCTGAGGGTTTTGTTCATCTTCTGAAAAGGAAAATGATACAGAAAAAACTAACTTAGGAAAGACACAAGCCATCAAGTCCACAGGCACACAGTGCCACAAAAACCCAGAACAAAGCAAGGTGCAGATCAGATGAGAGTTAGCCCTGTGCTGTGCTGAAGTTAGCTAACCCTAGTTCTCAGCCACACAGCCCCAGTTTATTTATCCCATGTAAGCTAAGTCAGGAGTTTATTAACCCAGGTTTCCCACCAATACCAGTTTCATTGTCAGCATGGACCAAGCTGAGGAGTCTGCTTGCAGCCCCTGCCTTGCTGACTGACTTTGGAAGCAGCCAAGGAGCTTTCCAACCTACTACCATCAGAGGTCCACCTCCCTCCAGCAGATCTATCTCCAGATTTACAGAAAATAATGGGGAACAGAATCTAACACCCTGATCTCATAAAAGGATTACAGAAAAGTAGAAGGGGAATAAACTCACTGCCTCTTCCTCAACATTTGCTAAAGAAATTGGACTGTTTCTCACCTAAATGTTTCCTAAAGTCTCCTATGAAATGCCAGCAGTCCTCCGAGCTCAAGAGAAGTCAGTGAAATAGAGCTCTGCACTTAATGGAAAAGCCATTTTGACTGAACAAGTGTATTTCATTTAAAAAAAAAAATCTATTACAGAAATTTATTACAGTCTTCATCCTCGGGCATGTAAGTAGAAAGGAGATAAAGAATGTAAGCCATTCATCATTTGTTTACAGATGCAGCCTCCCCAAAGGTCTAATTGCACTTTAATGATAACAAATAAATATTCAGCAACGGCTCATTTACACTAGCCCACACAGAAGGCAGCAGCGACTAACAACACTTTAACAAAATGTCACACGCAGCTCTTCCTTCAAAACATGCCAGAGCCTGCTGAAGATTTCCAGCCAGATAGGTTAGGTTCCATATATAATCTATGGAGAGAAACACCCTTTCAGGGCATGATTCCTCGAGCCTGTTTTAGTCATCTGCTTAGTACAAGACGCATCACTCCAACAGGGCCCATTTCTTCCCTGGCACACAGAGGCAGTCTCGTATGACCAACAAGATGTGGATATCTACATGTGCTCAAATGAATTCCACTCTCCCGGTCTTTGCATTGACTTTGCAGGCTCTGGATGAGAGGCCAGCCATATGTTCTACCAGGGTTAGCCAGTTTGAGAGTTGGAGACTTCAGTCCTGAAAATACATGTTTCATCGTAGTATTTCACACTTGAAATAAGCAGTGTTCTTTATTCAAGCCACAAGCTCTTTTCGTGGAAGATGTTCTTTCCTTATTGGACTCCTTATAACAGTATCAAATTTACTGCCAGTTTTGACATGTTGTATTTTTCCTTAATTTTCCATTTGCTTGTTTTTTTCTCATTTCACTTTTTGCTTCCTTATCCTCTCTCTCTGTTTTCCCCCTTTTCCAGTGTCCTATCTTAATTTTCATCTTAATGTTTTCTGTTCCCCTTTTCTTATTGCTTTTATGTAATATTATTATCTATTGATTTTATCAACAATCCATCCTTTTAATACACTTCTTAAGCTTGTACTTTCCAAAATCTTTGGAATACAAAATCAGATCTTTTCTTACTCCGAAAAACTATTAAGTGTGGTAATATACATTTCTAAATAGTATAATAGATAACATACAGCAGAAAATACTTTAGAGTCAGACTATTTTCCACATAAAGGTAAAATACTTCTGAAAACTACACACCCTTAAGGCAAAATAAATGATCATCCCTTACGACTTCTATCACTTAACTTTTATTTCCTGGCTCAAGTTCATACTTCCCTCAATTGTTTTTGTGATACAGCTCAGCTGAGCCACTCAGAGCTCTTAGAAATCAAACTCACCTTGTTTACTCTTTCCTTTCAATGGGGCATTGAAGGAACAGAGGTTGAATGAAGAATCAGCCTCAAAAATAGCTTTACAATCTTCAGAATCTTGCACATCAGCCCTAAACACAAATAATAAAAGTCCATCTGGAACCCTAATTGTTCCTTACATCTTACCTAATGCTTGAAAACCAGCTGCAAGAAAATCTTGGAAATCTGTTTCATCTCCAGTGGGGTTAAAAACAATAACTAGTTTTCTGTATGCCATACAGAATGCAGGACAAAATTGTTCCTGGCTAATTAAAGCTTGGGATTTGGACGCGAGCACTCTGGGGAGCTCTCATGCCACGCACTGTAGAAGATCCCCAAGCTAATTTCAGAAAGGTACACAAACGAGTCAGCAGAGCTCCACTGCTTCTGGGATAAATGGGTACGCTGTGTTTTGCTGTGAGAATACAGGAGGTCACTCAGTTCCAGCTCAGTGCTCTCTAAGCAGCGAGCTGCACTGCATGCTGTAAAACACAGCCTCAAGCTGTGGCCTTTGCACTGATGTGATAAGAGCAGAGAACCTCATAGGCTTCCTGCACTGCAAGCCTGTCAAGTATGGTCTCAAGTATTTTCTAAAATGTTAAAACAATACCTCAAAAGTTCATTTAGGTCATTGCTAAAGAGGATCAAGGGCCTTATTATCATCTGTGCATTTATGGACTTGGAGCCTGATATAGAAAACAACAACATTTAAAGCCCTGTCTCAGCAACTGCCTTCCCCTGCTGCTGGCTACAGTCTTCTTCAGCTCATTTCCAGTGTGTGGACATGCAAAACACAAAATAAATACTGAGAACCCTCAGCTTGTATAAGCCTAAGCCCCCATCCAAGACAAGACTGTTTAGACCTCTAACTCAGTGGATCCTCTTCTTGTGGCCATTCTCCAACCACACCTACCCAACCAAGCCAACCTACCCTCACCCAAACCCCTCCAAGGAGGGCTCTGAGTGTTTGAATAGTAAAACTCAGTCTCTGATCCAAAGCATTGAGACACTTCCTTTAAGTTCACAGTGAAACAGAGGTATGGACCTAAATTGGAGGATGTAGTTTTAAAAATTTGTATCAGATTTTAACCAGTGCATTTCCTTGGAAGCTTTGACTTCATACTGACAGCCTTGAATCCTACACAAAGCATGACAGAACTGCAAAATATTTTAAATACAAAAATATGACCAAGGAGCACTGCTGGAAACAGGACAAGTGGATTTCAGCCTTCTCTGGTGCCTGACGTCCTACCTTCCAGTGGGATTCATTAAGCTTTCAGGCAAGTCTGCAGCTGCAGGCTTTTCTTCTCTTTGTAAAAGTGAGTCACTGCATCCTAGCCCAAGTACACTTAGGCAATCCCTGACATATAATTGTTCAATCATTTTTTTTAAATCTTTCAATTAAGGTTTTAAATTATGTCAATTTAATGATGCCAACATTTCCCCTTCTAACTTGTGCTGATGTTTCAATCCCTTTAACAGTTAAAAATAACTTCCTAATATCTCACCTCTATTTATCCAACTGCATATCGAACCAGTTCTTTCTCACTCCGTCCCACAATGAGCATGGTAAACAACGAAACATTGCTTTCCTTATAATAAACTTAATTTTTTGCAGCAGTTGTTGTGTCTTTTCTTTTCTGGAATAACCAGGGCAAACTGTTCAGGCTTCACTTCTGTTTTCTACATCTGTCATTATTGGTAGCATTTCCCTACTGACTTTTGGTTATGTATACATTTCTTCCAAAAAATGCACATCAGGACATTAAAAAGATTATGTCAAATGAGAACACACTGTCCAAGGCCGGACCAGCTGGGATAAAGATAAGAATAAGGAAAGACTAACAGTTGTAGACTTTGTATATGGTGTCCAGGAGAGCAGTTGCCTTCTCTGCAGAACTGTCACATCTGCTACTCGCGTGGTCTTGCCTCATGCTGCACCCAGATCCCTTTCTTCTGGCTTAGGGCTTCACTACTTCCCGAATTCTTTTCTGCGTATTTTATTTCCTATTTGTCCATGTATTTCCCTCAATATTCTCTTTCATAATTTAATTTTGTAACTTTGATTTCAGATCATTTTTCTAACTAAAAACCTGCAAATTCTAACCCTGTTCCCAACAGTGCCCACAGCCATTCCTGGGTAAGTACCACCTGCAAATTCAGACGATCTGCTGGGGCCTTTGAAAAAGGTGATCAAAAATATGAAAATATTTCAGGTTGTTGCTGGATTCTTCTTAATGCCAACAGCTGTCTATCCACCCTATAATAACATTAGTTAGACCATATTGCCTTCTGCAACAAGACAATGCCAAAATCCTTTCTAAAGCTAAAACATGTAATAATAGTGGCTTCATTCTTATCACCTGGGCCAATTACACTGAAGGAAAGGAAATTAGCTTGGCTTGACACAAATTGCTATTGACAAAACTGTGCTGGCTCCCTCTTATCTCCCTTCTCTCCTGAGAGATTTACAAATTTATCGTTTAATCTTTTGTACAGGTGTCTTTCAGGATTTGAAATTAGGCTGACTGGCCATTATTCCCCAGATCGTCTTTTTTCTTTCATTTTTTTTGAAGACAAAATGTATGTTTAGCTTTCTCCAGTGCTCATCTGTCCATAGCATCTCAAAGGTAATCAGTAAATGTTCCTAAGATTGCTTCAGCCATCAGCAAACAATAGATTTTACCACATCGCTTTGTCTAACAGATTTTACTGACAAATTTGCTATGTTTAACCTGTCTCTTTACCATTGGTCCTGCTGTTTTGCAAGTTTGGGCTCTGTTCTGAACTTCACTTTGTTGATGCCGTGTTAAGGATTTAGTCGCAAGTCATTCTTTTCCTGAAAAAGGAAGCAAATGTGGTCTTGAACATTTCAACCTCCATTGTGTTTTTTTCACATTTTTGTCATCTTTTGAAAACTTGTGAGCCTCTACACCTCTCACCCCTGCTTTTGACCCCTCCTGTCAGTCTTATTTCTAATTTGCCTTATTTTGTTTAAGGCCCTTAGGGAAACTGATGACTGAATTAGAGGAACAGCAGCATCAGCTATTTATCATAAGGTGCCATTTGATATTCAATTTTTCATCGCCAGTCAGAGACTCCATTTGTGTTTGTGCCCTCACTGGAGCTAATGTAATTTGTCAACACCTCCATCCAGGGCAAGGTCCAAAGGGTACCTCTACAATTGCTTTACAACAGGTCTTTTTACGGTATGGAGAGACGCGTGAATGGAGAGACATTAACAAATTCTATCTCTTGGTCTCTGAACAAGTTCAGTATCCCAAAGTAAAAGACTACTTAATATTAAAATAGTAGTTTCATATTAGTGCTTCACAATAAAACATTACAGTGCCACCAGTGCTAATATATCACTGAGATGTTCAGATTCCCCAAAAGACACACATGATATAAAAATCTGAGACAAATACCTTTTTCAAGGAAAAAATGGGCTGTTTTCTCTCAAGCAGGGGCAGTGGTTGCTCACAGCAAGAAATCATTGCTCAACAGAAATAAAAAAAAAAAAAATAGGAATTCTCTCTACATACAACTTTTGTTAAATTTATTTCTAAAGATTAGAAATGTTGCCAGGACATCAATAGCCTAGAATTAAAAGAATATCAGAGAGAAGATAAAATGTGTAACAGAAGAAGTGTTCTGACAGAGTGGTAATTTCATACATCCCATACTCAGCCTGGGAGCCACAATCTGGGTTCTTCTGAAAACTGTCTAGAGCAATAAATAAAAGTAATTTTGCTTGCAGCACCTGCTGCTGTACTTTGGAAGGAGAATCCGGTTCTTCCAGCAGCAGGTGGCTCTTCCACAGCTTCATAGTTTCTTGGTGAACTGTTGACCTTTCTGAAGTTGTTTAGATAATCCAGTTAAATCTGAAGCAGACTCTTTAATCACTCTTAATAACCCAATCTTTTGACATTTCCAATCCTTCTACTGTTTTTATTTTCAATAACAAGGTAGTAATCTTTTGCCATGCAATTTTGGTTTTGCTTCTAAGAACATTACAGGAGCAATGTACCATCACTCATCTTCTGCAAAGGACATGCATTACAAGCATGCTGAAGCTACTCTTCTTAACCAACCATGCATAGTATGGTCTTGAGTGCTGGTCTAACTAGTACAGTTCCACAAGACATTGTTGACTCTTAAAGAGTGCTGCTTCGCCTTCTGGACTAGTCCTCTCCTCCAGAGAGGAAACACTGAGCTGTTTTTGAAAATAGTCATCTTCAGGTCAGTGAAAATAGTCTAAAAGAGGCATGTAGCACCTCTTTCCCTCCCCTACTTGCCAAGTAGAGAAAAAAAAGTCAGGAAAGACTTTTGGAGAGTATATTCTAAGGCATGGGGGCTTAAGGTAGGAGAGACGATTTCCTCATCTCCTCATTTCCCTTCACCTTTGGATGTAAACTGGGCCTGGGCATTTTACTCAAACTTGATAGTTATTTTCAGATAGCCAAAGTTAGGTAGAGTGAATGCCAAATCTGCTCTAGCAATCACTAAGTCAATAGCAGTCTTTCTGTTGCCTTCTGCTAACAACTGATTGGCCAAACTTCGCAAGAATTTGGCACTTTCTGAGGAAAGTTTATGAGCAGTGTCAGACACTATGGCAGTATTTAGGACAATTCATGTACCACAGGAGCTGTTTCGTATCTTGCAGGAATGGTTCAGTACAAGGGTGCAGCAATAACAGGATGACAACTGTTGACTCTTTCCTCTGACTTGACTGTTTACCCACCTTGTTCTCTAAGTACAAAACTCTTGGAATCACCAATTTAAATGTACTTATTTCTTAATTTTTACATCAAATGAGTAAATGTTCCTTTCCAACTCATCGCTGAAGGCCTTCAGTCTAAGGCATATCCATGTGATCAAAATTGTATCACTCTAGGCTTTTGGCTATTGTGTAAAAAGCTTTCTATTGTGAGCTGTGTATACTTCCCAGCTTTCCCTCTTGCCCATCAGCATTGGTTAAAAGAGAAAAGTCATGAGGATAGGGCACCCCTCTGAGCTGTTAAAGCACACAAGTTCATTCAGTTCATCCAGCAAAAGTACAGCATTTATATAAACTGGCTACCAAAGTAGTTCTTCTCTGTCAGCACTGAGGGTCTAAAAATTCCTGTAGACATTTCTCAGTTTTGTACAGTGCCAAGTAGTATTGCTCTTGCCTAATTTTGTGCATATACTCACAGTTGTCTGCACTCTTCTTTTACTGAATGCAGAGAAACAGGCACCTCCACACAGTTGTCTTATCCATGGGTGGCATGATTTGCTTTCCGTGGTGCCTGTGTCTCTCCACTGACCGCAGAGGGAGACCGGTGATTTATTTTTAGATGGCTGCCATTAAACAGATGAAAATACCCCATAAGTGGCTTCCATGTTTACCACAGCTACCACATTGCCCGACTTTGTTGAACATATCTCACTAACTCGTCCATGTACAATCCCAGGCTGCTGCACCTCCTTGTTCCATGGAACACCCCTTCCATATCCCAAACTGGGGAGAAAGCTGACAACATATATGCTGTGTCATACTGCTTCTACTACATGGCCAACAATATCGCTGCAGAGCAGGGATTATATTTATTTTGAAACAGGTACGCATATGGAATCTACTTTTACTAATGATGGACTAAAGGAAATGGCATATCTGAGCTCCTGCTCAAGTTAGGAGAAACTGTAAATGTCTAGTCTGTACTTTTTCCATTTTTTACAAATTGAACGTTGCATTTCACATAGGATGCATTGATCAGAGAACTGTTAGCACCAGAGTCTTATTAATAGTAACTAAAGTACAAAAGCAGCAGTTCCAGCTTTTATACAGCATTAAATTTGCTTGATGCAGATAAAAAGAAATTATTCATGAGACAATGGGGAAAAAAAAGATGTAGGAGGATGAATCACATTGGAAGAATAGGAAAAAATGAAAGTGAGGCCAAAGTTTCCTGAGCATGCTGTGTCATCACTAATGAAAACTAATTTGCTATATCAGTGGAATACTATTAACTCCTGATTGATTGGACATAATGCATGGTGGAGGAGGGAATAGTTCAGTCAAATTGAATGACAGTAATTTTTGGAGAAAGAGAATGGCTCCCATTAATTTTTTTTCTGGAAGGGAACTCATTGACATCTTTACATTTAATTCTGATTTGCAGCCATTTAGCGTGCAGTTGCACAACTGGAACCAAACTCGTCTTGCTGTCAGCACTGCTCAACCCAATGGCCTAAGACTGAAAATAAGTGAAAGCAAGGAAATCCTAAATTCACTGGAGAACAGGATGACAAACTTTTAGTGAAGACTTAGTTTATCTGTTAATATTGTAGTTAATGACAGATATTTTTCTTTTTTCTCCCAAAGGCTTATGATTGTATTATCCAGGTTACTCTCACTTTGAAACGGGAGTAAGGGATGCTCTAAAAAAACCTCTACTTCCTTGCTGTACCAGCTTAATTATAACTAACTGATCTAGGATTACTAGATTTATAAGAGGTGCTTTGGCTGTGCATTTTACACAGGACTCACGGTCTAATACCATTTTTATGCATTTTATGCATTTTTAAAATAACTGCCCGGGTCACCCCGTCTCACCTTTATTCTTTCAGGATTACACCCTCCCCTTCTCTCTCCCCAGGGAGACCACTTATTCTATATGCAGAGATTGCAAAACATATTTATTCCTGCCAAAGCCAGAAAAAAATAATGTTTATTATTGTACCATGGAAGCCAAAGTTAAGGGTTTAGCCCAGACAGAAAAAGTGACGCTACTTAACAGGCACACTCATTTTTCTGCAGTTTGCTTTCCGTTTGGGTTGCCCGTGTGTCTGCCTCTGCCTGGTGTCTAAAGGGCTGTTCCCACCAGAGGGGACAGTGACCTGGGCTCATTGTGCTCCTTCATATCGACTCCTCTGCTATTCTTTACTGAAACCTTTCCTAGAACCTGATCTGAATCAATGTACGAAATTGGGTGGCACATTGCAAAAATCTACAGTGATCTTGTGAAACACTTCAAGATTTTTTTCTCATTTCTACTATTGTGGGACACAAAGTAGTCATGTGGCATAACTCAGAAAAAAAAGAATCCCTTAATTGTCCAGTTTTCTCAGTACTACAGGTATCCAGGACACATAACTCATGTCAATGTTGAAATTAGGGTATGCAAAACCCACAGGACACCCCAAGCACCTTCCTTTTACACCAGGCTGCACCTCCAAGAGCCGTGCTGAGAGCAGCCCACAGACAGAGCGCTCCCACCACAAGGCCAGGACCAGGTTACCACATTTTTTCTCCCCTCCTGATCATTGCTGCTCAGCACAGAATTTCCATGTCAGATCACTTCACCATTGCACTGTGACAATCTGAAGGACATCCAAACTTCTTCGTACCAATATTGGGACTGGAGTCCAATGTAAAAAAATCATTCTCACAAGCCCTCCACACTCTCCAGTTGATAACTTGTGTCCTTTGTTCGTCACCTTCACTTATATTACAGAGCTCAGTACAGACCAGTTTGGTCTAACTACCTGATATGTTGGAGAGTGATCCATTTCTTTGTGCTTGCCTCTGCTCGTTCTCTGCTCCTACTGTCTCTTGAGCTAGCTCTGAGTGCCACAGTCCAGGGTGTATGTTGGGAAATGGATGAAATCTTTGTTCTGTCACAGGAAAACATGCTGCCCTTGAGGAAGCTGTTCTCAATTTAGGCTCAAGATTGTGAGTTGGGAGATTCTGCCACAAACTGCCCCTTGAATGCATCACACGTCTCATCGAATTTTTCCACATCTTCTGAAGGGTCTGGAGAGATCTCCTGAGATGTTAGTACTCAAGTACACAGTACTTCTTGCAGATCAACACCTAAGATGTTTTATGGGCAAATACTTTTGCAATAACAAGAGGAAAACACTTCTTTCTGAGCCTTGCTTTTTTAAAAAAATATGGAACTAGTCTCAGGTAGCTCAACGCACCATGTCCATACAGCTACAATAGAGACAAGCCACTTTGTGTCAGATGAGCATAGGGTCCCAGAGATTTTCACTTACAGGACATGAGGGGATGCATAACGCTAGAAGTGCATCAGAAGAAAACACCAGAGCTCAGTTTCAGTGTGGGAAAAGGTGCAGTCAATATAGGGAGGAGTGGGTCTGATCAGCTGGTCTTGCTTCTACCTGCAGCAATGAGTATCACCCTTGAGAAAGAGAGACACCAAGGGAGTCCAGCTAGAAAGTACATAAAGGTACACAAAACATGAGGAGGGGAAGGAAATGATTAATTATTATAGTTAAAAGAAACAGTATTACTTGGCCCCAAGCCTCCAGGCAATAAAGAATTACAATTTCAAGGGGGACAATTTTCAAGACAATTACAATTTTCAAGAGGGACAGGGAACTACTGGAAAGAGTCCAGCGTAGGGCTACAAAGATGATTCAAGGACTGGAGCATCTTCCTTATGAGGAGAGGCTGAGAGAGCTGGGACTCTTTAGTCTGGAGAAGAGAAGGCTGAGGGGAGACCTTATTAATGCCTACAAGTATCTCAAGGGCGGGCTGAAGGAGGAGGGAACCAGAGTCTTTTCAGTGGCTGCCAGTGAGAGGACAAGGGGCAATGGGCACAAGTTGGAACATAAAAGGTTCCATTCGAATATGAGGAAAAACTTTTTCACAGTGAGAATGACAGAGCCCTGGAACAGGCTGCCCAGGGAGTCCCCTTCTTTGGAGATTTTCAAGACCCGCCTGGATGCAGTCCTGAGTGGCATGCTCTGACACGCTCCGGGTAGTCCTGCTTTGGCAGGGGAGTTGGACTAGATGATCTCTATGGTCCCTTCCAACTCTAAAAATTCAGTGAAATTCAGTGAAATTCAGTGAAATTCTTAGCTAATGAGAAATTACACCTATACAGCATCTGAACGAGAGTGCAGTCCACTGAAAGTAATTCTTCAAGAAAGGATGACAGAAAAGCTTAGGACATGGACATCACTAGACCACATCACGGCTAGGAGAGCAGTTCTGTTGGGAAAATATCAGAACTGTATTTACAGCAGCCCAAGCTCATCTCATGAGCGTGGGAAGTGCTGTGTGTATCTAATGACGCTTTTCCACGGACAAGGCAGGACTTTCTCATTTGTTTGTTTGTTTATGGTTTTTTTTTACTAACTAGTAATTATTACAAGATCTAGCTATATCTAAATTTATTAAAGAGCTGGATTTAGGTCCAACAGGATAGGAGGAGCAAAATCTGTGTTATTTCTCAAAGACTTTAAGTCAAAACTCATTGCAAATACAGGGGTACTCCACTCTGCAAAGGCAATCTAATCAGTTTTCCATCTGCATCAGAGAGCGACACTGGTATAAGAGTCAGGTCCATGTAAAGGAAGGAAATTAGGAGCCCTTCCTAAAACATCCCTCTAAGCAATTATTCCCTTTTTAAAGAATTTGAGAATGTTTTGAAACCAAGAGAGAAAATTCTGAGAGTGATAAACTTCAAATTTTAAGGGCCAAGAAAAAGAAAAAAAAAGAAAATAAGCAAAACAAAAGGAAAGAAATCAAAGAAATAAGGAGTAAGAAGGGAGGAATGCTCACAACAGCCTTTAAGAAGATTTTATGAAAACACTGGTTTGTTGAAGAAGAGTACAAGGCAGCCTCGGAAAGCAGGGGGAGTGTATGCATTCCAAAAGACAGAGAAAATATATATACTTGAGAGTTGCCTCACATTGTCATCTGTTCTAGCTGCCTACCAAAAGTCTCCATCTTCTGATTTGTGCACTATTCTTCTAAGCCTGACACTGACTATAGTTTTAATAGCAGAAAAAAAATACACCTCCCAGGCTGCTCTGCTCACATACACTGCTCACTCAGGAGTGGAGTAAAGGCAACCATGCCGGGGTACTTCTTAGTTGTATTTCACTTTCTTTCTTAGCTAGTGATTCATGAGAAGATTGTAAAAGGATCAAATGTATTTACTGTTCCAAATTATGAACTCATGGCTGGTAAAGTACTTCACCCACCCAGAAGGCACTCTACAGTTTTGGGGGTGGATATTCCATGTTTTCCCTTGGGAACTTGGTGTGGCTGGTAGACAAGTCATAACACCTTGTTCCATTTTTTCCTGTATTCAGTTCACAGATCATGAGCACATTCAAAGATGACCAATCACAATTTCTGCAGGAAAGAGTTCATACTTAAAATTCCCTTATGCAAACATTAATTTTATTAAGATCTGTCAAAAAAAATCACTGAGAGCAAACAAGGAAAATTCACAAGTTATTAGTAACTTCAGTTATAACTTAAGATTTTTATTTAAATAAAAAGTTTCTGCTCTGCAATTATCTGAGAAGCATGAACAGCCCTCTAAAAGTTGTACATCTTAGCATATACGTTTTTACTAGAGTTTCAGGTCTTTTGAGATAGCTGCTTTAATCCCTGAATAATTACCTTTCCTTATAATTCAAGAGAGACTCCAGTACTCCCTAAATCTTTATTTTCCCAAAGGAATTTCCCAGAACACTGAAACTTGCTGCTTTATTACTCAAGAACTTCTTCAGCCTGGTAGATAGATGACCTCTGCCTCACTAGCAGCTCTACAGCTGACCTACTTGCAAATTTAAGCAAAATATTTCCTCTTTTTTTCTCTCTAGTTCCATCTTTTGTGTTTTCTGTATATTTTAGCAGTTAGATTTGGAGGGCAGGGACCAGGCTATCATTGCCTAACATCTCACAACATTTAGTGGAGCCCTGACTCATAGACTGTGTCAGCCCCAAGCCACCTCATATTTTATATCATAAATATTCATTTAACATCCAGTAGTTTTTGTTTCCAATGCTATGTTTTTTCCTTTTCCCCCTCTTCCACAATATGTCACTAGTTCTACTTCTGCTCTCTCTCCTGTATCCAACATTTGTCTTTGCCCACCTCCTCTCAGTGTAGGACATTCAATTGCATTAACACGCATTCTTCTTTTCCTTCTGCATCATTAATGAAGAAATTACTTGAAAACAGAAATTACAAAGATATTTGGCTTACTACCTCGCCCTGCCAAAAATATTACCCTTACGTAATTACCTTATATGTTCTTAATTTCATTTTCAGTCCCAGGAGAGCTCATGTTCAGGCTTATCTGAATTCTTTCTGCATGTGAGTTTTTCAGACACTGTATTTCATGCTCACTGCTTAATGAAACGATGTGCTATAATCCAATGGCATAATAAACCAGATCCATTGCTTCGCTTTCAATGACCGTCTTAGTAATTCTATGAAAAAAAAATCTGGCAAGATTTATTCTTTATAAACATACTCATTTTTTAACTCGTGTTTCTGAGGACCAAATTTTTTTTGTCTGTTAGGCTCGTTACCTATTTCTCTCTTAGGCTGGAATACCTCCATAAAGTAAATAACATTATGCCAACGTTGCACCAGGTATTTTATTTCTTTCTCTTCTTTATAGCCAAGAAGTTCTGGGTACTGACCTTAACCAATATTTTCCAAAAGAACATATTGACCTTTTCTTGTTTTAGAGTTTGGCTACTCATTTTGAGACATCTTGGATCTCAAAAATTTGCTAGTATTTTGACACCTTTGGTTTTTGGACACAGAGAAGTACTACCAAATCTTTAAAACTACTAACTTTCCTCCTTTTCCACTGTCCAAGAAATACAAATACAGCTTCACTATCTCGTAGGCATATTATGAGCTAAAATATGTTATTTAAGATCTCAGATACTTTGCTAGTGAAGCACATACAGGTAGACAGCTCCATAGACATAATCTATTTCTTCCTCCCTTCCCTTACACTTCAGCTGTGGCTATATTACTTGTGCTGACACATAAAATATAATTTTTAATCTTTCTATACTTTGTCCTTCACAGACTCAGGATGGGTTGGTGTCCCAGAGGGAATCACCAAAATGAGGAACATGAGAAAGATCAGGTTTATGCAATACAAACTTGTCTCAAAACACAACCTATCCTTTTATGCCATGCAGGCCATGTAGGACAGTAAAAATACACTGTATTTGCTGCAATTTTTAATTTATACTTATTAGGATAAGAAGTTGATATTATATCTGGTGATTTTTCTTCCATTTTAACCAGCCATTATGGGTCTTCTGAATCCTCCTCCTCAAATTGGGAACAGCACTTAGACTTCAAAATTACAAAAAAGTCTTCCAAACTTGAATCAAATCCAGACTAGAGGTGTTTCAGTAAGTAAAACCATCCTCGCTTTCATGCAAGAAACATCTTTGGGAAGCTGCACATTGATCTCGGAACAAAAGCTTCTTCATCCAATATTTGCATAATTACTTCAAAAGGTAGCTGGACAGATGACCTGAGCTCAGGTGAAGGAAACTACACAGAGCCTTCCCAGCCCCTTCCACAGAAGACAATTGTTTCAAGCGTATCAAAGAAAGGAAATGATAGGCACAGCTACAAGCTAAGTCAACTTTTAAGTCGCTAAAACAAAGAGGGTTTTTTTTTTTTTAAAGTTTAATTTTGTCTCTACATAAAATATTAATAATCATGCCACAGGGTTTACATCTATGAGTTGATACTTCTTGCCATCAAGTCACTGTTTGGAATCTACCTTATTCCCACGTATTGTTCGAAAAATAACCCTAATTCTCAGAAAGCAGTCAATTAACATGAAGACTACTCTCCATAATGAGCTAATGATAAGCCTTCGGGACCTGCTGGTCCCCATCAAGGGGAACATTTCAAAGGTGCTCCAGCACTTTGTGCTGCAAACATCATCACTCTTGTAGAAATACTTTCTGAACTTTATATCAATCAGTAGAAGAAAGGCCATCAACGATCTGTTATTTTTACTTCACATCTACATCCCAGAGAATTTTCTGTCAAGTTTCTCCACATTTCTCTTCTGGGTTTGTGGTAATAAGATCAAAGGCCCTGTTGAAAGGACATTATGAACACAAATAGCTCTTTTATTTTCAAAACCAATTTGAAAACAATACAGTGCCATATACATCTGCCCAATGTTCTTTTAGTCTTTTTTTTTTGTCCTCTGCAAGTACATTTTTCTATTTTATAGCCTATCTGTTCCCCCTCTTTCCAGATGAAGGACTATAAATGCAAACAGATTCTGGAGTGAGGCCCGAGAACAATAAAAACCACCAAGTAAAGTAGCTTAATCCACCTCATCCCACCGGTTATTATCGCAGTTGGTGTTGACTATGTAAACAGGTTCGTCCATAAAGAATAAATCTAATGAGGTCTGATATCACATAGATCTGTGTTTAATGATGCTTACAGCCTCTTGTTTCCTTCCCTCCTTTAGAAGAACTCCCCATCCATCTCCTAGAAATCGAAGGGGCAAAACTTGGTGCAAACTGTGGTTGATTGCAAGGTTTGGGAGTGCTGCTGCTGGACCAGAACTCTCCATGGGTGAGCACGACAGACAGAGCAGATGACAGTCATAGAGGGTTCATTTGAATGCTTTTCCCAGAACCACAGTTTTGACAGAACTTTAAAGAGTATCTTTGACAAAATTTTAAAGGTGATAGCTGTGCCCTCTGCCAGATTGGTGAACTGGTCAGAATGCGTCGAGGTCAGTAAAAGGTGACACAACAGGCAAAGATCCACATATGCAAATATATAATTCATTGCCTTGGCATATCAGGCTAAAAATCTCAAATTTTCCAGAAGAAAATATCTACAGAGAGAAAACAGTGCAGTCCACATGCAATCCACTTTGCAGAGAGAGAACAGAAACTCAACATATGGATCTATCAAAGTAAAAATTAAGTGATAATTCAGGTGTGATTGTTTCACACCTCCTTGAAGAATTGATGCAAAGAATTCCCTCTGTAATAGATAAATGCCATAGCAAGACACAATGATTATAGACTGAAGCTAGGACTATAAGGCTGGAAATAAAATGCAGTTTTTAAGAAGTGAGGGATAACTTAAAAGCTGCGATTGATGTGACAATCAGAGCAGATGCAGTCCTGAGAAGGCAAAGTCTCCATCATAGCTTTCAAATAATAATGTTATTACAAAGATACTTTATATTCCACCCCAAAGCCAACTGCAGGAATTAATGGATATTCAAGACCTTCCATGCTATGTTATAAGTTAATTTTTACTAGCATAACATTTTCATCAATGAACTACAAGTAAATATAAAATCACTGCAGATAAATTTTGTAGAGCTGATGATAGAAAAAATGGCAAAGTAGGAAATAGTAACAGAGACAAGGCATCATTCAGAGCAAACTGATGTTAGGGAAGTGATTTCATGCAAATTAGTGCAAATTCATACTTCTGGGGAAAAGAAATGCAGTAGTTAAATACTGAGAGGAAACAGTAAACTCTGTGTGGGTTATAGTGGACAGGCAGCTCAATGTGAGCCCAGACTGCAGATCTGTGGTGAAAAATTACAAAAATTAAAGGTCACAAAATGTTACTCTTCAGTGAAAGTCTAGAGTTCAATCTGTTTTTAAAGATAATCAATAAATTATCTCATTCAAATGTTGGAATATCTGTAGGAGAGAAAATACAGTGTTCTAAATCCTGGATGGGGTTTTGATCTGGTGGGGAATAAATTTTTTTTATTGTTTTGGGGTTTTTTTAAAGGTATCTGGAAGCATAAAGGAGACAAACATAAATTAGAAACTACAAACAAAATTCTAGGAGTGAGGGAGACTAAACTCTTGAGCAAAATACCACAGGAAGTATTGACTTTTCAGCCTCTTGATGTTCTCACATAATGACCTGATGCCTTTTTGTTTAAGGGCTAAGGTTCCTGGATGTCAGGTAACAGTCTGCAATGCACTAGGCTTGGGTTTGCTGATCTCCTGATCCCCTTTCCATCTTTAAGTTCTATGAATATGTAAATATTGTTGCCTTTACACTTTCACAGCTGCTCCTTTGCTTATTTCAGTCTCTAGCCAAATTGAGAAGGAATCCAACGCTTTCTGTCTTGTCTTACTAAAAGCAGTCCATCTTTTATTTATACATATCCATTTCTGCTCCAACAGTTGAATTACCCAGTAATGAGGAAAAGAAGAGTTCTTAGTCCCTTACTCATACTTCTGGGCTATACACCTTTTCATATTTTTGCAAATGCCAAATGCCAATTAAACTCTATGAAGTATGAGGTGAAACCAGCAAAATAGAAGTGTGTTTCCTGTGAATTTGTACATTTTGCAAAATATATTCTGCAGGTTTTTTCTTATATTGCCTGGGAGTCTTTTCAGCAGCATGTCATTATCCCAAACTGTGTTATTTCTTGTAGATATTTATTTCGTAAATACATGCATTATAAGTAAATCCAATAAAAACTGATTTAATATAAAAGTTTAAAAAAATGCTCAGATTTGTGAACTGTAGATAATACAGTTATTATAGGAAAGCCTGAACAGATTTACCTTTATGGGGCTCTAATTAAAGACACCATTTAAAAGGCAGATGATAACAGCAGTTCTCAGTGAGGCTGCTGGAGATTCACAAGAGAAGGAAGCAAAAGAATCACAGAATCATAGAATACCAGGGTGGAAGGCACCTCAAGGATCATCTGGTCCAACCTTTCTTGGAAAAAGCAGTCTAGACAAGACGGCCCAGCATCGTTTCCAGCTGAATATTAAATGTGCCCAATGTTGGGGAATCCACTACTTCCCTGTGGAGATTATTCCAATGGCTGATTGTTTTCATTGTGGAAAAATTTTCCCCTTGTGTCCAATCGGAATCTCCCCAGGAATAAGAAGGTTCAGCTCAAAAGATATGTACTCCCAATGAGCAATTCAATGAACCTTAATCGGGATCTGCTGATAGAAGGAGGAATGGGACTGGATAATCTCATCAAACTAGTCCTGAGCATGGAGCTTCCATCCTAACCCTGAGCAATCCTGCCAAAGGCAAGATCTAGTGGAGCTGCTGCTGCAGGAGCAGGGAGGAAACTGGTGCAACACTCCTGGAAGAGCACACAATGGGATGTGTGACAGAGGAGCACATCAGTAATCCATTCGGTGAAAACAGGGAAAGAAAAGATCAGAGCAGGAGGAAAATCCACCATCACAGGAGAAGAGCTGCGTAGATCTTGCTGGAGATACTTAAGTGCTTAGGGTCATAGGCCCATCTCCAGTATTTTCCATAGCTGAAGCAGGAAAATAATTCTCAAAAGAGATAAGCCGAGTCCAGAAAAAGGGGCAAGCTAAACAGAAAAGATGTCTCAATTTTGATGTGAAGAAAGGTGAGGTTTTGCAAAACTAAAATTCACTGACATGCCCTGCCCCAAAACAGCCTGTGTTCTTGCTCTGTAAGTATTGAGTCCTAAAAATCAGATTTAATCCATGTTTTGGCTTTGCGTCGGATCTGAAACAGGAGTGAATTCTACCTAGACGGAGAAAACAGAAGAACTCAGGGCCTGTGAAGAGCATGTAGCTCAGATGAGGACACCATACTAACCAGACCATCAGGCACGTGTTCCCAAGCCCGATATTCACCTGCAAGATCCATGCCCAGTGACTGCACTTCTTGGGTACCCTGTTTCCTCCTCCACCATTTCTTCACCCTCTATTTGCGTTCCAGGCAGGAATTACTGCTTGACAAGAACTTAATGCAAAAGGGCTTACAATGTGTAATGAGAGCCAACTATCTGCTAGGGAATTTGTAACAGCCTATCTAGAAACTTAGGTGAAAATTCAGCACTTCTGAAGCCTCCCTTTCCTAAACAGTTATGGTAAAACATAAAGGTGTTTGTTTCTTGCCAGGAGCAGCCTCATGGAAAGCCAGCCTTTGAGAACCCAGGGACTGCATTTACATAGCTATTACTCATAGATAACTGCAAAATAAATGAAAATTTAACTCACCCCTAGGTAATAAATTTACCTTTCTCAAAATTAATAGCTTAGGAGGCCATAAATATTTATGAGAAAGGAGCAAGGAAATTAGAAAAAAGTCAGGTAAAACTCATAATTTGTTCCTTTGGAGCATTGGATAATAGGCAGTACAACTGACTGGCTATGAAATTTAGTCTTTTAAGTCTTTAGATATTATCTTTCGGTTCCAGAGTCTTCTCTCCTTGTCTCCCCAGAGCAGAAAACCTCAGAAATGAGAAATTACAAAGTCTAGAAAATTTTTCAGTCTTTTGGCATTTGGTCAGTACTTCAGGATCTGGCGTGTCCTCTATTATGCTACAGGAGAACTTTCTTCATTTAAAACATTTTGAAGCACACATGAGCTAAAGAAAGCACCTACTTATTCACGTACCCATAGCTAAATCTACTTGGATACCTTCTTCCATTATATCCATTTGCTGCAATAAAACAAGGATAAAAGTTCTGAGACCCTTAGCTGGGATTATAAAAAGCAAAGTTCTGGGTAATTTCCCCTCTAGGTTTGATCTTTTGACAGGAATACATTGTATTATTGTTCTTCAAGTGTCATCCTTGAGTAGCAAAGAAAAAAGGAAAGGAAAAAGAAAGAAACCAGAAAAAAAGGTATCAGTTATTCTCACCTGCTTAATTGCCATGGTGAGCCCAGCGCCTTGCCTTCAGTGCTAGTAAGAGCTTTGCTTTACTTTCTGTTTGATTTCAGAATACCATGATGGCTTTATATCTCTTTATCTTTTGATTCATATTTTTTTATTTAACATTATTTCTTCTCTTGCCTTACCACTTCAGCTAACTCTAATAGAGCATGGAGGGGGAGAGGTGACCTACGCAGTCCCCCAAAAAAAAACAACCCCAAAAAACAAAACCCCAGCAATTTCTCTTACAAATACAGAGAAATGTGAGAGTACAGCCCGACATACGGCAGTCAACAACCACTGCAAAACCAGAAGCTACACAGCGTGAAGGGAAAGTCTCTAGGCAAGCCAGAGTGTTGTTTGATGCCACAGGGTAGCTCACCTCACTGCAGGAGAAACTACACATTTCCTCATCTATCTAAGCCCCAAAAGAAATAAGCTTCACTGGGAACACACTGTTCTATCAACAAATTTTGCTGGCATTGCAATGTCTGTAAGGGATCATTTGTCTCTGAGTTGAACAAGTGACCGTGGCAGGAAAAATGTGATGTCAGCCTGGCCTGCAGCAGTCTCAAGATTCATACCCCATTCTGTATCAAAAACTAAGAGCATTCTAATTCAGGACATGGAGAGGGGTCATCCTTCTATATTCTAATTAAGAACTGTAGCACTACATTTTAGCAAAGGAAAAAAGTTCCATATTGTGAATAAAATATCTCCAACGTGGAAGTCCAGAACCATAATTAAAATGTTTGACAAGCTTCTTACAAACTGTAGCATTGCTCCCAAAACAAGAAAGATGCCAACATTTACAGAACAAAATCATAGAAGCTGTAAATAGCAACTGGCACCGCACATGCAAGGCAAGGCATGTTACAGAAATTAAAATGTGACACGGCAGAAACATATTTGTAAAGAAGAAAGATAATCCCCTGGGCTGGCTGAAACTGATGGAAACAGAAGCTGTGTGCTGAATAGACAGGGAGGAAAATCTCAGTAAGAACAAGTTTGACTGTCTAATGCAGATTTTTGGGAACAAAGCAAGATCCAGCTAAACTATATAGTCTGAGGCTACGAAAAAATAGGGGAGAAAGATGGGGGTTCTGGAAGCAGCTTGTAAAGGCCTTAGCGGTGACCTGGGACCACTTCTTGTTGCTGTGGGATTTTCTCAACAGCGGATCAGGTCTTGTGAAGTACTGTCTCAGCTTCCAGTCTGGATCTTCATCTCAGCTTTCTGAGCTGCATTTCCCATGCTGAGACAGGGCCCATGCTGTTCCTGTTTTCCTCCGATATCCCTCGCCCAAATGGTGGGTTTTCTGGAAGACAGGCATGGCCCACTGGCCAGATCTTTGACATGGGTGTCTGGAAAATCAAACCCCAGGGCACATACAGATATTCCAGACACAGTCTGAGTGCCCCAGTGAACAACCATTGGGGCTTACCTGAGGGAGCACAATGAAGCAAGTCTTTCCTCGAGCTGTCTGCGCTGCAGTCACAAGAACACTGGTATTTCAAGATTTTTATCAAGGGTGCACGTGAGAGGCTTCTTCTGAAGCCTTAGGAGAGCTCCAGGCTTTCTAAGCCAAACTTTCTATTAATGTCTCAGGTTATTTCAGGGCATGCCAGGACATCATCTTTTCTGTCCAGAGCCTTGAGCAAGTTTGCAGGACTTGGCAGGACATTTAGTGCCTGCATTGTAGGCAAAAATAGCTTAAATCGTGGATGTTAAGAGGCAGCAGATAATTTTGTGTATATGTGTGTTGGGGGGTGAATGTCCAAAACTGAGCTTTTGAACTCTGAAGTAGAAGGCTGCTACTTGCTTGCTGCAACTGGCATGGGCTTGCTGTAAATTTTGGTAACACCTGGACTAAACAAAAGTGACAAATCCTGAATCCTCCAATTAATAAAGAAACCTGAGGCAGAACCACCAGACAGGTGGCTGATCATGCATTGTGCTTCTGCACGTAGATTATTCGGATGGAGAAAACAAGGGAGCAGTGGTGGAAAAGAAGGTCTTGAAAAGAAGACCACCAGGAATGTTGTGGCTGCGCTGTCATTGAAAGTGTTTAAGGTCAGGTTGGATGGGGTCTTGAACAACCTGATCTAGTGAAAGATGTCCCTGGTGATCTAGATGATCTTTAAATGTCCCTTCCAAACCAAAGCATTACGTGATTCAATGATTCTGTGAAGAAGGTGGTGAAGAGGAAGGATCTTGGAACTGGGAAAGATCCTGGAGATGGGGGAGATGCATGGACACAAACACTATGGGACGCCCAGGCACCTCAGCCAGTAATGCCCAGGACTGGTAACTGCAGCACCAACCAACAAAACTTTGTGCCCAACCTCCCTCCTGGGAGGGAAAGTCAGGATCTGGTGAATGTAGTGCTGGGAGGGGGCAAGAGAAGGGATGTGTGAGAGGAGAACTGAGAAGGGCTCTCAACTCGGTGGCAAAAAAACCCCTGCATCCAGATTCACTGCAGGTCAACACTTACAACCATTACTCTCGTGGGCAGCAGGCCCATGGTCTCATGTTTGGTTGAGTCTATCAGGCCAACAGGGACCTCAGCAGGGATTTTCTGTGCCTGTAACCATTACGCCTGTGTTTGAAATCACACAGGTCCACTGGCTGGCTGGGGGCTGTCGTGCCACTGTTGGACGTGGTCTTTGAGACACCATTGTTAGTGTGGTCTTAGGCACCACCGTAGCAGAAATAGTACATGCAGCTCAGGAAACCTTCCAAGGAATTTTCCTGCTTCCCACCTGAAGTAACAATCCCAACAATTGAACACACCTTGATTCATTTCTTAGGTAACTCCACTGAACGCAGGCACATGTTCTTTTTAGCATCACTGCCAACTGATGTACTTAAACTCCCTCCAATTCTCATCTTCTAAAATCAGGTGTGCCAACTGGGTTCAGCAAAACAAGCAGAAATTTGAGCTTCTGGGACAAATTTAATTCAGATATGAGTTTATGATATAGAGGTGTTTTGAATGAACAAAGCAGAGCATAAATAACAGCTCACAGCATGATGACAAGCAGCATGACTTAGTTGAAAATTGAGAGCCAGGGACAGAGCAAGCCTTGCACTCTGAGCCAGAAAAGATCACCAGATGCAAGGCATAACAGTGACTTGCAAGAAAATCTCTTAGATAGGCAAAGAACAGGTAATTTTAATAAATATATACAAAAAATATTTATTTATTTATAAAAAATAAGAACCTTTCACTCAAGCTGACATGAGTTCAGCAATTATAATAGCAATATAGAACTTTAAATGGCAGAGAACTGAAGCTAAAAATTAGCCAAGTAAGGAATCCCTAAGTGAGCAGTAGGGTGAAGCATTAGGATGGGAAGGCAGAAAATCGTCCATGGACTCATCAGCCTCAGGAGGGAGAACACTGACGCCACAACCCTGCAGTGGGAGCGTAGGCACCACGGGTTCTGACAGAAACTTGACACAACAAAGAGCTGTCAAAGGAGAGGGGAAAGCAAGGAGATGAATCTCATCCAGCTCCTCATACAAAAATTCTGAAAATTCTGATCAAGTTTATGGAGATTAAAGTAAAGCAGCATCTGTGTTGTAAAATCTAGTACATATGTAGGAAAACCCCATACTATGTACTCTTCCAAAGCTGGCTTGTAAAACCAACAAGGTGAAAGAGGCCAAGTTCTCACTTGGCAGACTTATTCCCTGTGTAGCTGAGTCATACTCAGTCGTTTCAGTGATAATAAATTTGCTGAGCCCCAGGCTGACGCCCTCCAGAGCCTGCCCAGCTGTGGGAACAAACAGATCCTCTCCATCCCTTGTGTGCCAGGAGAATTGCTCCAATGCTTTCCTTCAACATAAACCCATTAACAGTAATAGCGTCACGACTTTTGAAAAAAATGGTGTAGCACAAATGATGCTGAGAGACCATCTAATCCTCACAATGATTTTACTAACCATGATGATGTACGAAAAACAGAGCGCTGGGCTTGGTTTCCCAGGACTCATTGGTTTCTCGGGGTTGGTAGTTGAAAACAACCCAAAAAAAAGTTCTGTTCTGCAAAGCAATTGTATTAGATATGAAAATGGTACGAAAAAAAAAAATCAATAAAATCTGAACTTGCCAATGGCATTTTTATGTCAACATTTAGAGAAATTGATAGGTAAAAGATACGATTTAAAGATATGACCAGCAGCAGGAGACAAGGCAGGCTGGAGTGGTGAACCATCCATTTCAGAGTTTATATATATACATATATATATATATATATACACACATACACACGTTTCAGAGTGGTGAACCAGCAGCATTTCAGAGTTATATACTTGATGCCACTGTGACTTTTGGAGGTATTCAGATCTAGATTAAATTTAGATAGCATAGCTTAGACATACATGTCTGGGTGTCTAAGCTCCTACAACAGTCACTGAAGCCTAGACAGCAAGTCAGCACACTTAATATGCATCAAAATGGATCAAGACCAAGCCTCCAGGCAGGCATTTAAGGTCATTTGTGATACCAGTGTTTCTGGGACATTTGCATGGAGGTGCACAGATACCAGCAAAGATACAACTTGTGCTTTTTCAAAGTAACAGCTGAAGATGGCACAAGGTACTGTGTTTGGACAAATTAACACTGTCCCGTGGTGGCTACACAGTTAAACGACTCCAAGCCCCATTGCCTGTGCTGTCCAGAGGCTCAGTCCGGCTGCCAAGCACAGACACGCACTGCCCTTTGAGATGCTCCAGTGTATCTTGTCTCCTTCTGCTGATTAGGAAGGGCTCAGGTCTCTTGTCATATCTACAAATCACAGATGGATGTCTAGATGCTCTCATGCATCTCAAATGGCACCAATATTGACATTTATCCAACTTACTTGAGCCCTAGATTCTTTCTAAAGTTCATACTGATATTTTCTAAGACCATGACTCAGGTACCAAACCACAGCTGTCTACTGCTGTTTGAAATGCCCTTTGGTATCTAAGACATCCGTAATTACAGAATAGGTCAATATGACGCA
This sequence comes from Arenaria interpres, assembly GCA_013399435.1. Lineage (NCBI taxonomy): Eukaryota > Metazoa > Chordata > Aves > Charadriiformes > Scolopacidae > Arenaria > Arenaria interpres. The sequence continues at coordinate 46,108 of VXAK01000364.1, read as the reverse complement.
GGATCTACAAGAGGCCCAAACCTTCCTTGGACAACAGCAAGTCAATGTCATGCAAGATATCCCACAGTGACTAAAATGACAAGATGTTCTTATGTGTGGGCAACGTATCCTACGCCTGAATATTCCTATTGTTACTTCTTTAGCCCCGTTCAAGAACCATTCCCTGCTTTGTCTATATGCACCAAGCCCATGGCGAGGTCAGGGACTGGAACTGGAGAGGGATGAAAATTATTAAATGGCCTCGTTTCTGGTTGTGCTTCATTCACATGCAACCACGTCTCTCACAGAGGCTTTTCATATCTTAGAAATTAATTTCTCTCCCCCATACTACAATTTAGAAGTATTTATTTTCAGCCTAATAAACATGAGTTTTTGAAAAAGGAAAACTACATTCTTGCATTCATTTTGTGTTTTACACTTGTGTAACAGCAGTTTTGTCTCACAGACATCTAAGATATACAAAGTAATCTAAACTGTGAAGTGTTGGCTATAATGTGTATTTCTGTTGAACCTTTCAGAAATTGCTTCTCCATATATTAGAGGAGAATAATGGAATTTAGTATTCCCAATAACTAGCCATCTAGGACCATTTTTTAAAAGAAATAAGCTGATTTAAAGCACTCGTAAAATTCAGGAACTGAAAAACTCAGATTAAAAGGACTTGCACATTCAGAAGTAGGAGTGGTCCTGAAGGTCAGCTTGTAAAAGTACATGTCCCTAACAGCTAGATCCAAGAGGGAATTTGGCCATGCGTGTGCTCGTCTTTTAGGGAGATAAGGATTCAAATTCTTCTTGACTTCCAAGAGGCTGAAATCTATCTTTCCAGTCCAACAGCTACAGGCTCTCTGCTGGCGTTAGAGGACTTTCAGACAATTCTAGGCTTCTTATTTATAAAACCGTTTTTCTGGTGGATCACTCTCAAGGACATTTGTATACTACTTCTGCCTAAATTGTATTCATACTGGCCTCTCTATAACGGGTTGGGTGTTTCTGGATGCCTCACTGAGCACACCTTCAAAGGGCCTTGTACTAAAATGGGGAATACAAGTCCTTTTGCAAAATTGGTGAGAACATGAAAGCTTATGCTGCCACTTTTGTTTTCAACTCGTAATTTAAAATTTAGATAGGGAGTACAGAACATCAATTTCTTCCATACCATTATCCAACATGCCATACTTAAAGTTAAGGCTAAGTCCGTACCAAGCATATAAGGGCTTGTCCAATTTTTAGATTCTCTCTTTTTTGTTGCAGTTTTCCAAACGGGAACTGGAATTTCAGTGGGAACTCCTGGCTGCCTTTGGGCATTTAGAAATAAACTCATTTCCTAAGCAGATGCACAAGACTCACTTTAAGTGTGCCCTCACCAAAAATCTTGGAGTGGAGGTGGGATTTTCCAGGAGTGCCTGTGTGACTTTGAAGTTAGATTTATTATCAATGAAAAGTCAGCTCTTGATCTTGTCTGACAGTCTCAAGTCACTTACTTGCCGTTCCTCAGATAACTTCAAAGGTAAATTCTGCACTGAGACAGCTATTTCTTCAAGTGATGTAGTAGTGGTGACAGGCAGGATAACAGTGAGTTAGCAGGATAATGTTATTGTAGTATTTATTGATACAGAAGATTTAAGTTACAGAACATTAGGTAAACCCACCCTCTTACTTGCCCAATATTTGAGGATGAACAGTTATAGACAAGAAAATGATCCAGTAACTTATAGGGCAGCTAATGATTAAACTACATTAAAATTGTTAACAACATTATATTGTAAAATATAAGTGCATGTACAGTATATAAATACAATAGCTTTCGGTTCCTTGTCAAGAACATAAGCCAATCACATACATTTTCAGTTTAATTTAGCTTGAGCTAAACTATATTTCCATCTTAAATATATATTAATGTAAACCATACCTATTAAATCTCTCAGTTCTACTCTCTGCATCTTAACTTGCAATTTATATTACAGTACTTTAAAAGGTGAATGAACACTCTTATTATTCAGAAGAGGTTTTTGTCAGAGTTTCCTATCTTTTAAATCTTTGGCAATGTTTCACAGGAACACTCTTATTATTCAGACTTAGTAGTTTTTGACTACGTGACATTTTAGTCTTATCCAAAGCAAGATACTCTGATTCCTGACTCTTTCTGTTTGAAAGAGCAGGCCACACAAACGCACTGTATGAGTGTTAAAATAACAAAAATCCTACACTGTAGGAGAAAATCGACATTGTGCAAAATACATTAATAAACATCTTAAAGATTCAAAAGATACAACATCGTTAGACATGGCAACACTGGCCCACTGCACAAACACACTACTTCGTACCTGCTCAGTCAGTGGGAGTACATCGGTCTGAGAATCTGCTCCTCGACAGGCTGCTCCCCCGGCACACACAGCAGTAAGAGGTGTAAGGGCTTGTATTTGGGCCAGGTTACCCAAAGTATGATGGCTGAGATGAGATTCCTCAAACTTATCAAGCTTCTAAACAAGTTGCCTCGCTTTCAAAAGGATACACTACGTTCACCTGGGTACCAAGGCCACCTATTTAGGTTCTTGGAACCCAGCTGAGCGAATCTTCACTGACAGTACCATGTCAGTATTCACTTGCACGGCCAAAAATCCCCACCAAACTCTGACCTGGTCAAGTCCTGCTGCAGCCTGGCAGAAGCACCTTCTCAGAGTCTCTCACTCGGACACAATGGGTGCAGAACAGATGGTATGCATGGACTTGACAGTCCTTTATTCTCCAAACACACAAGGGCAGAAAGATGCAAAACTAACAGGAAAAACAACTTCCATTTCAAACCTATCGGTCCTACTGTTCTATGTAGACATATTTAATGTCAAGTAAAATATGGTGCACAAAACCATATCTATCAGGGTGCAGCGTATGGTTTAGGTAAACAATAGATTCACCACGAAACAGATGGAAACGCTTAGATTCTTTTAAAACAGCTTAAAGACTAAAAACTACCTGTGTTTGCTCTGCTGTGGCACTTTCATACCAAAAGTTAATTCTACAGTATCATACCCGCAGAGATCCCATTATCATACTGGGTATCATACCCAGTATCATCCCATTAAAGTGCCTGCTGAATATTTAACTTTGTCCACATAAAAATGAAAATAAAAGCCTTGCTCAGAACTATTGCTTGAACAAACACATGCAGTTTGAACTACATGCGATAATGAATCCCTATCAGAAATGCCCTCACCAACACAGAGATGAAAGTGCTCAAATACAGTCACCACACGGTAGATGACTGAGGAAATATTTTGAAGAGAAAATATGGGTATCACTAGCAGTATATTACTCTAGCACTGTAATGCCAAATGGTAGATTTCTGAGGAATATACTGAAGGCAAGCAAAATGTTACATATATTTCTATCTTAATTTGTATGAATACAGTAGAGAGGTTTTGGCCTAACATATTTCTTAGGGGAATGTCATAATTAAAAATATTCCTTAGAAAAAGGAGTTTCTTATAACAGGGATGAGTATGATAAATACAGTTCTAGTATTGTACAAAATATAGAGTGTTTTTAGAAATCAAGACTAAAAATATACCTTTAGCATTCAGAGTGAAAGTAATCTATGAAATGGGAGCCAGGAAGTCAAATATGAACCCTGAAAATCAGGATTTCGTCTGGGGACTCAGTGTGCAGGGTTGCTGAATAAAACTCATTTCTACCCAGTTACCAACTTATCAACTTGTTCTTTTCTGATTCTAGAATGGACAGAAGAAGCGAAAATCAGTAAAGGGTGTGTTAGATCCTATTTAAGGCAGAATATAAGAATGCAAAAATAATTATTATATGTTCCAATAGAAATATAGATAGGCAGTCTACAGACTTCTAGTAATATGTTAAAAAAATACCGTATTTCATACATTTCTATAGTTGAAATCAATGATAAAGAAATGGTGTAAAAAATGGGTCAGGACAGCAGTTACCAAAATGTATAAAAATAAACTACTTATCATTTGTGGTGTTGGATGTTTTTGCATCATTACAGAAAGTAATATTTCTCTGATAAACAGCATTCTGTAAGTTTGGATTCAAAATCCAAAAGGGATATATAATTACTTTCTAAAAAAAATCATGTCCTCACATGTATACCCCACATCTCATTTAAGCTGTACCTCCCTACAAAGTACCAGTAGTTGAAAGCAAGTCCTAAGAAAACCCACATCTTCAGACAACCTGCAGGCAGGTGGTGCCCTCGAGGGAGAAAGAGCTTCAAAGCAGATCCCTCCAGTGTCCCCCAGCTCACAGTGCTATGGAATCACAAATCCTTTCACAAATAACCCACAGCTTATACATTTGAAAGTATGGCACAAGCTCCACTCTAGATAGCAGCGACTCATCCTTCCCTTTCTCACACAGAAATTAACATCGTGAATCTTTAGAGCTGCTGTGGACAGCCAGAGCTCCACGGCTCTATGGAGTATCACAGTTGGCATCTCCCTGGAGCAGGGGTCTGGCCATGCTGAACACCACATGGTACAGGAATATATAGTAACAGATCATGTAAGATAGCAAGAACACTCCTAACTGGCGATCTTCTGGTAAAAGATCCAGCCTTTATCTCTAAACCTTACAGCCTTGTCCATTCTTCAGCCTAGATGTTAAGCTAGTTGGCACGACATAGAAACGCCTTTATGCTTACTGTCATGTAACCAACCACCAGCAGTGGTCAGCTACACCAACCAGGGTGGGCTTGGTCCTTCCAATTGCTTCAAAACCCCCCAGTGTGAAAAGAATGAACAAGAGTCACAGTCCTTCTGCACAGCACACTAATTCCAGATACAGCTACCCCCAGGAACCAGAGCCAGGCAACTGCAACTACCCAAAAAACTTCTCCATGGCAAAAATCTAAGTCCCCAGAATGGAAATGAAAAACACAGCTGCTCTTTCCTAAAGCTATAGTGCCTCTGGTTCACCAGGGTGCAATCCACCCCGTCAGAGACAGCCAAGAGAAGGTCTATGCATCACTGAGCTCCCACTCCAGCCCTTACAACAGAGCTGGTGTGAAAACAGGAATGCTTAGACTTGGTGCCTAGATATTAGGAATGGATTGATTTCCTCCTTTTCTGAGGAGGAAGGCATCTTGACTTCCTTATAAAATAAGCTAAAATCATATTTCCTTTCTATATTCATGTATATATTTTAAATCCTGACATCAATTTAGCCGATGAGTGGAAGTTGAGAGCAAAGGAGCCAACTCAGGTAAATGGGAAGGAATGAAGGAAAGAACAAACAACAGTGACAAAGGGCTGCATGCTATTTTTCAAAAATTCATGTGGAAATGGAATTTTTCCCACACGTAGGTCTGCCATCCATCTAGGATTTCTTGTTAAGGAACAAAATAGTTCAAAGTCTCTGGTTATTACTTTAAACCAGCCACCAAGTTTGTAGCATTTAAATCCACAGGGATGCCCTCTGTTGCGTTAGTTAGAAGTGTGGATGCAGGATATATGATTTCTTCAACCGTCACATAGGTCCCTGTTAAAAATCCAACAACTCCAACGACAGCTATAAAAACGTCTTTAAATATCGTCCACAAACTCAAGTTTTCCTTGTAGAAAGTGAGGATTTCAACCAGAGGTGGCAGAATCAGTGCCAGAGTGCTGCTGCTGACGGCTCCGACGAAAGAAATCACCAGGTCTAGGCGAGGGATCAAAACTGCTACAGCACCTACAACACAAGAAGGGTAATAGTGGCTTCAGATTCAACATCCTCATGAAAAACAAACACATAACCTAGTGGTTCATACTTTTTAAGAAGTTCTACCATTCACTGTTCTTCCAGCTGCAGGTGGGGTATGATATATAGATTAACGCATGTATTTCTGAGTAAGATACATTTTCATGCTCATGGGAGATATTCAGTTTCAACTCTGAATTTCTGCATGAGCTGGCAGAGCTCCAAGTTAAAGTTTTCTTGTACTTACAGAGTAAATAAATTAGGCCAGAAAATCATAGAGAAATGAGAAATTTGAAATTGTATGGAGACATTTTATTTTTTCGGTTGTTGGATTTTTAAGATGAAACAAAGTTCAGGAGGAGCAGGGGAAGGGGCTGTTGCACGCTGCTCAGGGGACAGTGGGCAAAAACATACTGCTATTAATTACTAATAATCTGAAAGTGACATAAAATTATTCAAAATTAACTGAACCCACTGGCCCCTTGTACTCTCACAATCATTTAAGTCACTTTTACCCACAAACTTGTCTCTTGAAAAATCTTGGTCTATACAATTGCATTCAATTTGTAAAATGTCACTATAATAGTTGCCCAGTTAACGAAACGAGAACTTAGTTCTGCCAAAAGACAATTCTGGACACAAGGCCTACTAAGCCTTTTAGCTTGGCACGACCAGTCTCACCTCCCGAAACTTTACCATTGACACAGACAGAATCCATCCTGTTGGACCAGAACCACTTCTGGTTTTAACCCCTTTGGCTGCAAGCCTAGGCCAGGTACCCTGGTATTAACTCAGAGACACCAGTTGTCACGTAACGTCCAGTCCTGTACTGGAAACCAGCTTTCAAAGGCCAGCTGAGCACAGGCCTCTATACAACCTCCTGTATGTGGTGAAAATGTCTTTTTTCCCTTCCATGAATAGATCACCTTGTAGCTGTCAGACATTAGTGTAAACATCCACAGCATCTGCCTGCTTGCCATTTTCTATCACATCTCACCGAGACAAGGAAGCAATCAGGAAGAAAGGGAATGGGGAAAACTGGTGTAAAAGCCACCAGCAAATAAAAAATACAGAATCACAGAATTATATGGGGTTGGAAGGGACCTCTGGAGATCATCTAGTACAACGCCCCTGCCTAAGTAGGTCCACTAGAGCAGGTTGCATAGGAACGTGTCCAGGCAGGTTTTGAATGTCTCCACAGAAGGAGACTCCACCACCTCTCTGGGCAGCCTGTTCCAGTGCTCTGCCACCCTCAAGGTAAAGAAGTTCCTCCTCATGTTGAGGTGGAATTTCTTATATTCAAGTTTGTGCCCATTTCCTCTTGTCCTATCCCTGGGCACCACTGAAAAAAGACTGGCCACATCCTCTTGACACCCTCCCTATAAGTATTTATAAGCATTGATCAGATCCCCCCTCAGCCTTTTTTCTCCACACTAAAAAGACCCAAGTCCCTTGGCCTCTCCTCATAGGAGAGATGCTCCAGGCCCCTAATCATCTTTGTGGTCCTCTGCTGTAATATATACCACGTAATAAGTTTTGGTTCTTCCATGCCACCCTTCTTAAAGGCATGTTTGGCCTTAGAGCAACTGCTCCACCGACCACACATTTATGCAATAAACAAGTGGCATTTAATGGCAATAAACAAATGGAACAAGCATATACTCAAATTCTGTCAAGGTTGATGCTCTCCATTGAGAATATCTAACTTGGGGAAAACTGCATTGGCAAATACTCTCAAAATTCACTTGCAGAACACAACAGTTACCTGCTGCTACCAGGTAACCATTTACTATACATTTTAATAAAACCCCTAACTACAGAGATCTCATGTAAGAAAGAGGCAAGAAGTTAGGAGCCCATAGAGGGATAAAGGATTCTCCAGCTCATCCTATTTGAAAGAAGCATATTATGCAGAGATCTGCCAAGAAATGTCAATTAACTTGGTCTTGCTTGTTAAGACTATAGTTTATCAACACTTTGTGATTCTACAGAGATACGAGGGGCACCATGTGGCCAAAGGAAGCTTGGGCAGAGTCAGAGGTGTCCTTCAGGATACCCTGACACTCAAAAATAGATAAGCCCATTTTTTTATTGCACTGTTATGACAGACCTACTCAACGCCAAATGCTTTCTTCCATTTCTTGAATACAACATATAAAGACTCAAAATGTCACATATTTACACATTACCCAGGATGCAGCCAAAGGAACTGTGCCAACGTTAATAAAAGTCAGAAAGTACCCACCTCTGTAGCTTTTGTGGCTGTAACTTATGTAAAGCCACAAAAGCAGCACCATGAGTGCCCAAACCATACAGGATGGGTGCTCAGACCAGACTGACCAGCAAGCATGCTCGATGCTTCCACAGCGATGCACTGTTCATAAGTAATTGAAAAGTGCAACTGAAGTATATTTGCAACGACTGGTAAAACTCTCAGCTAAAGACTATGTTGAATGTGTTCTTCTGAAGGAAAAGAGAGGCCTGCACATTTATTATATTGCTAGTTTGATAGATTAAGTGGGTGTATTCATTAAATATTGATTTTCAACTTCTGGAATAGAACTTTTTCAATTTTACATGTGTCCAGAATTTAGAAGGTACTTATTTATTTATAGCTCATAGTTTTCTTTGAAACGTTCTGCTTTATTACAAATAATGCAATACCTTTTTAATTGGAGAAAAATAAAACTACAGTTTATAATTGCTTCGGGTTACAGAAAAGCAAAATGCTGTGATCTCATAAAAAAAGTCTGTCTGGCTCATATGAATTTGGATATTGCTGTTGGAGGAAGTTTGGAAATGTGTTTCAAGGTTTTAATTAGTGTCTTATTTATGCTCTAACAATCCATGAGAAATACAACTCATGTTTGTGATCTACCAAAAGAAAGTCCTCAAGAGTTAAGAAAGAGGTCCAGTTCCCAGGAGAAGTAAACAAGGGGCATTCCTACAGGCACGGAGTCTGATTTTCCCAGCCATACATGGGTTTTAAAGTACTGAGTCAAGAAGAATTTATGAACCTTTATCAACAGTCATGAAACTTTATAGTTTGGAAGCTCTGGGAATCCCAACTGAAAAAGAAAAAAAAAAGGGTCCTACAGCATCAATATGAGACATATTTATTGGCCAACAGTTAAATTGTCTTCAGGCTCAACTGAAAGAGCAAGAGCTGTATGAACCTAACATCTCACAGAGTTAACAAGAAATTAAGTCTACCAATATTCTAAACAACATTAATTCTACCTTAAACTCTACAGCCTAATCTCAAAAACTAGTAATAATGGATTCTCTGGCCCATCTCAGCCATGGAGTCACCCATCTGTGTCAGTTGAGGCTTTTTGGGGGGAGGAATACTGTAGTAGAATGTTTCTGTTTTCTTAAGGGACATACCATCCCAGTGGAAAGATACCCTTAACTTTACTCTGTTTATATTGTAGTGCTGCTTCTTTTACAACTTTCTCTCTTTGTTACAGAAGCAGCACATTACTAGCCAGACTCGCTGAGGTAATTCCAACGAGATTGCTGGGGGAAAAGAAAAAAAGAAGTTCTGACATTTTTAATACTATCCAACCTAAGTGCATTATAACTGCAAATTAATTCAAATATGTGACTACCATATTCCAATACTTCCTCTAGTAAACAAATATTGAGCTACTTTATTTCTATCAAAAAGTAATGCATATGCCATGCTAGACCCTTGAGCAAGATGGGTACTGCTCTAATTAGCATCTAAGGATCAAGACTGAATTATAATTTTGGTTCTGTTCACACACAGATCAAAAGCAAAACATATCATGACTTCATCAGGAGGTTTTAATGATACAGCTCACTTAAAAAGCCTTTTTTCCATGTTTCTAGTAGGATTTAATTTATTTAAGACAGAAGGCAATTTTGGAATTTAAAAGGCTAAGAATATTGATAATTTTTCCTAAATTTTCCTTTAGCCCAATAATAAAGCTGTTTAGTATTTCTTTACTAAAATAATTATAAGAAATTACTTTCCAGTTAGTACAGATTTTAGATTCAACCATAAAAAAACAGTCAGCGGTATTTATACATGTGCATCTGAAGAAAAGAAGTAATACATATGTTACCAGATCAGCAGTATGGCCCAAACAAATTGTCCTAATAGCAGATTTTATATATATACATGGTCAGAAAGACTAAGGGCTTCTTAAGCATGAGAAATGTCAGATTTTACCTGGGAGTGGTAGCTTCCCACAGTTGAAGACCAAAACAATTGTCTCAAGTGATACACAACCAGCGTTCCTCAAAGGCAGTGACAGCGCTGGAGAGGTCCCTGTTCTGCAGGAGGTCAGCATACCCCAAACTTACTCTCTATTTGTACCACTTTTCCAGGACCAAATCAGAAGACCAGAGCACTGATGAGATAAGTGTCTGACATACATTCAATTTCCCAAAAAGGAAAAAACAAAATTATATTTTTAACAGATACCTGTGATACGGCAAAGAAAGATTTCCTTCCAGTGAGCAAAAAAACGCCTACAATTAAATGTTTGCCAAAGAATTCTTGCTGTAGGCAAAATGGCACTTCAAAATACCAGCCTGAATCCTCCTTCCTATTCTAATATCCCAGGCTGTGCTCTCTGTCCATCCCTCCTAAATACAGTAGTGCTCAGCCAGTCAAACGGGCATCCTCTTCTTACCTTCATGCTACTGCATTGCTTCCTGGATCCCCTTCCCTGATGCAGCACTTCTGTATGTTCTTCCAACTCACTCCTTTTCCACAACACTGCTCTCCACGTTGCTCGATTTTTTCTCCTTTACCTCCTAAGAGAATAGAAAACCTTTTCTCTGCTATGGACAACCCCAGAAAGCTTAGCAGGTTCAGCTGTGGGGAGTTTACATCTGCAGGCTGGACAACTTAGAAAGTCAGGATATCTACATTTTCTCAAGTAGTTATTTGACCAGGGAATCCGTGTTGTGTTTTCTAAGCAAATGTATTTCCATGCTCTGTACAGAAGTTAAATCTTCCGCCTTGGCTTGAAGGCAGGCAAAACAGTGCGTGCTACCTCTCCAGCATCAGCTGGGCACTGCAGACTTATTTAGAGAACCACAATAAATCATGTATCTCTCTTTTATAAAACAGTAACATACTACATCACAATTAAAGCAATTCATATTTTAAAAATAAATGACAAAATTTAACAGAACATAGTATCTCAAGAAAAAGTCTAAATAAATAAAAGTCTAAATAAATAAAATGCCTTTCCAGAGTTTCACAGTGGAAACTAAACTGTGTTGTGATATGTACAAACAAAGGAATAGGAGACCAAGTAGAAACCTGTTACTAATCTTAAGATAAACTAATGCAAATAATCGCTTAAAAGAATTTGAGAATAATTTACAGAAGTTGTAAATAATAAAATAAAAATAATTTGCGAATAATAACCCTTTGCACATCGGTAGAAAGAAATCTATGTATTGATGGATGCAGTTTAAAAAAAAAAGGATTTTAGAAAAAGATCCTGATATTACATACTTGTGAATAAGAAAATTACTTTTTCTAGACAAAATTGCTAATTAACATGGGGTTTTAAGTGGTGGTTCTTTTAGGCCTTCTATGAGACATCAAAATACTAGAAGATACACACAGAAGATAATTTCTTTAAAAATTTAGATTCAGTCTTCACCAAAAATAATTTTTTTAACCCAATTTCTTAAAAAGCATGCTTTTAAGTACCAGCTCAATCCCAAAACCAAAAGCAAGCAGAAAAAGGAACAAAGCAGAAGACAAATTGCAGTTACACTACAAGGTGACAAATTCTATTTTCACACTGGAAAGCAAAAGAGATACAGCTTGCAGGCAGGACAGCCACACACATCATATGGATTGGCTTTATTCCCTTTGGAATGAAAAACTCTTTCATCATTATCTTTCCGCAACATGCAGTAAACAGAGACAGAAAGTACTTCACATCATTTGCCATCACACTACAACTCACTGTCTGTGATTGCTTTGTCCTGTGTTAGTAGGAAAGACTATATTCATACAGGAGAAGATGGTTTAAATATCCTTACCCTTCACAATGAGAGGTTTAAATATCCTTATCCTTCACAGTAAGAGGTAATCAAGGACACTGTCCCAGCACACAGCAGAGCCCTAATAACCTGGTGAGAGAATGGCCAGATCCATCCCTTCCCCAGAGCCCTCCACACCAGTTTCTCAGACGTGCAAGTAAATTCATTTTTTACAGCATTTTGCATCACAGATTTCAAAGCTGTTTACAAAAAGGTTTACATCTATATTATTTTTATTCCTTATGCAGAAAGATGCACAAAGAATGACGTCAGACTAAACAGCGATTTAACAGGGGCACCGAGTCCAGTTTTCTTACCAGACTACCTAAAAGGGATATCCACAAAACCAGCAGGCACAGGTGCTTGGCACAGTACATGCTGCAATGTGTGCAAATGTATTTCCCATTTAATTATGTACAGTGCATGGGTTCAAAAATTACATCTGGTCAGACTGTTATATTCAAAATGTATTTGTTCATCTCTGCAGTAAATTTATTTGAGCTTTGCTACTGATACTTTATCATACAAATCTTTTTAGACATAATTCAGTGAAATAATATGAACAACTCCTGTACGCAGCTAGATTCAACAAATTAATGTAAAGCATGCAGCAAAACCCATTAATATTGAGCTGTAAATGGATGATCCTACACCGTTACAGTACTGACATGGTTCCCATGGCCAATCGCTCCCCTTCAAGCATCTGATTCTATGGACCCACCAGAAAACAGTCTGGAATTAAACTTCTGCCCCCTTTGTCTAAAAATGAATTGTGACTCTGAGACAGCTGAAGGGCTCCCAACAGCACAAGCCAAAATTAATGTTTGCTCATCCAAGGACAAGACTGTTTTTGCTGCGGGGAGCAGAGAGGAAGGAAAGAGCTGAGAGCAAGGGCTGAGCCTTGAAGAGCCAGCCATGCTGCTTCCCATGTGGCTAGAAAGTCTTATTCCCCTCACTGTCATCACCCCAAACTCCCCAGGCTTTCTCCTGGATGCACTATGTAAACGAAGCCATGCTACAGGGAAGGCAGCGGTGATCCAGGAGACTTTGCCATCCCAGGCCAAAAGCAAGACCCAGGCAGCAAGAAGTTAAAATCATTTTATGTAACACTGTGTCTTGCCCTCGCTCTTGAAAATAAAAATATCATCATATATCTTTTGATTACTGCATATAGAGAGCAAAAAATAATGTAATTAAGATTAAATTGAACATACTTAGCTTCTACCTTAAGCTACTATACTTTGTTCCATAAATGCTAAACATGTATATATAAAGGAGAAACATTACCAAAGACACCTTTAGGAATAGTTAAAATTACTTATTTTTATCTGTCATGCTTCTCGTCCTATTTCATAATAAAATTTTACATTTCTTTTTTTAAAGATGATTAAAGGAACAGCTGATTGAGATGACAAAAAAATATATCTGTTACTGTGGAACTCTTTTATCATTACAGAATCCATCTGGATGCCAAAAATCATAATAACTGTGCCAGATAAATTATCTTCTCTAATTAACATCTAAGGACTAAAAAAATTATTAAATAACAGATTAAGTTAGATCTTCCTTTTCCCCCCAAGTATTAAATAAATTATAGAACAAGGAGATTCTGTTCTGGGTAACTGTAACGAAACTTCTGAGCTAAGCGTCTCTAACCTGTGTTTGGGGGTGTTGTATGTGCTACAGCTACAGCTTCCATCAGCAGAACACATTAATTCTCAAAATTGCCAAACATGAAGACATTTCAGACCAGTTTGCCTAAGGAGGGAACTCATGACACAACTCTAACCTAAAAAGACAGCACAGAGGAGACAGAAGCTGGGACATGCTACAAAGGAGAAATTTAGAAACATCACATTGACCAGTTTTGATGGTCTTCGGAAAGCCAAAGCTCAGCTGAAGCCGTGACATTCAAGGGATGCCAAGGGCAGTAAGAAGAGCTTTTACAACCACATCAGTAATAAAAAAGCTGAAGGAGCAAAGTGTGAGTCTGGTGCCAAGTGGGGCGTGGGATTTAGTGACAGCACACGCAGGTGAGGCTGGGGCACTCAGTGCTGGCTTTGCCTCAGTCAGTCTCCCAGCCCCTGTGACCAGTGAAAGAGCTCAGTGAGAACTACCACCAGAGGACTGAATGAGAGATTACTTGAGCAAACTCAAACCATAAGGGTCTACAGGACACGATGGGTTGCATCCAAGAGGGCTGAAGAGAACTGGCCAACATCCTTCTAACACCACTCTATATTGTCTTTGAACAGTAATGGAGACCCCTAGTGACTGGGTGAATGTAAACATCATTAAGAAAGGTCCAAAGAATAATCAGGGAAATATAGGCAAGTCAGCTTCACCTCGGTCCCTGGAAAAAATCATGAAGCAAGTCATCTTAGAGCACATTTCTGGGCACATGAAAGAGAAAAAAGGTGTCTGGGAATAGAAAATGCATTTATCTAGGGTAAATCATGCCTGACCATCCTGACTGCCTTCTCTGATACAATGACCGAATTTACATATGAGAGGAGAGCAGTAGTTGTCATTTACCTCAACCGTTGATTTGTCTCCCATAATATTCTTGTACCTGGATGGAGTGAAACCAGATGAGTAAAAAACTCACTGGACAAAAGAATAGTGGTTAATGGTTTGCAGTCTACTTGGAGGTTGGTAAAAATCCTACATCTAGTAGGGAAAAGCTTCCTTTGATAAAAAACATGAAATGATCACTTAAGATGACATGAATGATGTTCTTTAAACCTAGAAAATGATAGTGTGCTCACTAAAATAGTAGTTTCTCACAAAAACATCCCATGTGGCACAAATTAACAGTGCTGAGAGTGGGCTGACATCATTTTTAAGTCCAAATTAATTTAAATCAATGATTTTTAATCCTGATTCAAAGCTGGATTAAACTTCATATTTTAACAGTGATATTTCACAGGGGTGTGTTATTTCTTAAATAAAATGGCTTAAAGAGATATTCATTCTTGGTTATTAACAACTTAGGTGATACATCATATTATTTAAATAATAGCAGTGATAAGTACCTTACAAACCAAAGACTTCAGTCTCCAGAGAGATTTTAGCCACCTTCAAACGGGAAGCCACACTCTGATTTCACACAATGTTATAAGTTTTTCATAAAAAGCAAACACTTGGATTCTCATGTAGTTTTTGAGTATCTGAATTGGCCTGCTTATTTTGGGCTGTGAAAACGCAGAGGTTTTTGATAAATTGGCATCTATGGCATACGGCACATGCTATATTATTACTGACATGCTAATAAATGACTTGTGAGTTTACTGTAACATATCCAAAGTAAATTAAAAAATAATGCCCATAAAAAGACAATGATCACACTGCAGTGGGATGACCAATGCATTTCCAAAATAATGCTTTGGAACAGCTGGTGTCACAGGCATAAGTTAGTTAAAGCCTGCTGTGTTGATTGATGATATAGAAAAAACAGGCTGCCAAGTGCCTTGGCTTCCCAGAGAGAATCACGTGCAGTAGCAAGTTGAGGTTCACCTCCCTGTGTTGACAGGCTTAGGCAGATTAGTGCTGAATTATGGCCTGCAGTCTCAATCCATCAAAAAAATACAGTCATCTGCAGATGTTTTTAGTCTTAATTTGTTGGCATTTCACCTCACAAAGTGAAGTTCAGAGAGAGCAGCTTGCTTCATCATGTAGGAAAACTCAACTGCCAAACAGATAGCTGCCTCCAGCTCAGCACAGGGAATCACAGAATGATATAGGGTTGGAAGGGACCTCTGGAGATCATCTAGTCCAACCTCCCTGACAGAGCAGGTCCACCCAGAGCAGGCTGCACAGGAACGTGTCCAGGCGAGTTTTGAATGTCTCCAGTGACGGAGACTCCACCACCTCCCTGGGCAGCCTGTTCCAGTGCTTTGCCACCCTCAAAGTGAAGAAGTTCCTCCTCATGTTTAGGTGTAACTTCCTATGTTCAAATTTGTGCCCATTCCCTCTTGTCCTGTCCCTAGGCCCCACTGAAAAAAGACTGGCCCCACCTTCTTGACACCCTCCCTTTAAGTAAAATTCAGGCACAGCGTGTGTTTGAGGCACCATCCTCTCCCAGAGTCGAGCTGCCTGGGCTCGCTGCAGACTGGTCACTCCTTTGGCACACTCTTGGCCAGATGTCTGGAAACACCCACTCTACACTCACCATGCCAAACAGAAGGGGTCACCCTCCTTACCACTCATTATTAATTTTTTGCAACCCAAGTAAATCAATACCCAATAGAAATACCTGACTGCACACCATAAGCTTGCACCGCTACATAATATCCTTTAGCTATAATTTCCAAAGAACTCACTATCATCTTTTCAGCTTGATGGGAGAGGGAAAATAACAACCAAACGCTTACAGCAGCTACACAGGAATAGGGGGCTCAGGTTCGATGCTCTTCAAGGAGCTGAGGTTTAAACCCCACCCTGAGTGTCCCAAACACTGAGTTTATAGTTTTGACCTAGAAAATTACCTTTCAATTCTTTTTTTCCTAAACATAATACTGTCAATTTAATCACCCAAAGAAGTTTGCAAAAATGTAATTTTACTCTTGATTCATAAGATTATTCAAGCTGTATTTTGGTATGTTTGTGGTTTTTTTTTTTAAATGCCTGAATTGCTGATTCACTGAAGTTTTGCCAGAGGAATTCTCAGATTTTCTGGAGCATTTTTAAAACACATCTCCATTTCAACATTTCTAAAGGAAAGAAAACATTTAAAAACCTGTGTGTGTTGTCAAAATACAAATGATATAGCTATAAAAGCCTCATTATAACTTCTAAGGAAGCAGTTCTCTGAAATGAACATGTTTTCTACCATTCCTAAGTTTAGCAAATTTAAAGTTACACTTAAAATAAGCTTTTTACTTAAGAATGAAGCAGTGTAGTTTCTTGCCCTATAACAGTCAACATAAACCATCAAGCGGTCTCCATGTCAAGAAATGTTCTGTTAAAAACAGTACTTGTTAGAGCCAGTGATTTGACAGATCTGCATCACAGAATCTTCACGGTTGAAAGGGTCCTTTGAGATCATGGAGTCCAACCATACACACACACAAAAACAATCTCGGGCACTAGAGCATGACCTGAAGTACCACGTCTACACGTTTCTTAAATACCTCCAGGGATGATGACTCCACCACCTCCCTGGGCAGGCCATCCCAGAGCCTGACCACCCTCTCAGTAAACTAATTCTTCCTAATATCTAATCTAAACCTCCTCTGCCACAACTTCAGGCCATTTCCTCTGGTCCTTATGACTGTCATAAGATACAGGCTGCTCAGGAAACAGCAGTGCATCAACCAAGCATTTATCTGAGAAGGAAAGACAGCAAAGGAGCAGAACGCATCTGGATGGACCACAGACTGGACACTTAACATTTTCGCCGTCTATCAGGAAACAAGCAGTGCAGCTGGTCTAAAGAAACGGTCAATGAAAGTGATTTTCAACCCTGTAAAAAGTACCAGAACAAGACACTTTCTCAATCATCTTACAAATCCCCCATCGTCATAATGTTTGGGATTATAGATCCTGAAATTTTGTATCTCCTTAAGCAAAGGAAAGGCACCATCTCCTTAGAAACAAAGCTTTTAATTACGCATAGGAAACATGGTTTTGTCATTTTTCACTCTCACTGGTCTGTTCAGTAGCTTTGGGCATGTCACCTCCCCTCCCCATGCCTCGGCTTCCTTATCTGCAAGGTGGCAATAATAACAGTGAGTTCCTCTGTAAGGCACTTTGATAGTGATAGATGAAAACAATATGAAAATAATAAACTTTAGTATCACTGCAGTAGCTATTAGAGCTTTAACGGAGCTGCAGAAGAAAAGGCTTTATGAGAAAACTTCATCCTCCTGTAGAACATAAGCCAATTCAGCCAGGCCCTGAAAATGACCATGCTTCTCTTTCAATTACCACTTCCTACACAATGACTATAACATGATTTATTTGGCAAGATCAATTTTACATAAAACTATTTTGATTGCCAACAATCATATATTCATCTTTTTTCTTCCAGCTAACAGACCTCTGAAATAATATGTCCTTTTTGCATGACTGTTAACGCTTTTGTCACTTCCCAATGGCAGTAAGTAAACATAATTGTTGCATCACTAATAAGATTTATTTTACTTCAGATAAGCCTAAAATTAGCCAGCTTAATTAGATCAATTAATACAGCCAATAAAAATTCCTCAGAATATGCAATACTGTCTCTACACTTTGAGACAAATACTTGCATTCATTAAAATTTATTGGAATATTATTGTAACAATTATTACGTACATGTGCTGTCTATGGTCTACGTGTTACTAAAAATAGCATAAATTAACACAAAAAAGTAAATTACGGTATGCTTGAAATTCATCAACACTTTTTACTGTCAAAAAATCTGACAGTAATTCATTGTTATCTCTACCTGACAGTAACCAACATTACCTCTAGATGAGACTATATTTATAACTAATATTCAAATTTAGATTACTTTTGTTAAACAAAATTAGCCTTGTGGGACAGGTATATAAAAAAAATACAGTGTTTTTTGTTCCCAAAACATTGATCTGGATGTTGGAACACTGCTTCCCTACCAACCTAAATTGAGGGAGCAGTTTATTCCTTGCCAAGAGCTTTGTAAATATTGATTTAAGGACATGATTATAACCATGGAGTTAGAATACTGATCTACCCATTGTGAATTTAAGAACCAATTTAGAAAACAAGTGAATTATTAAGAACATAAAACTGCCACAAGTTTTGTCAATTAGAAAAGATGAAACTGCTGTTCATAGATCAGATGGGGAAGAATTTGCCCTCATTAGTCTTCCTCTAAAGAAAAATTCATCAAAGAAACAAGAAAAAGGAATTATGAAAATACTCACAGAAGAATGGTAATATCGAACTGTATCAGAATGGGCTAAGAGGATTTTCCAACATAAGAAAAAGGAAGAAAAATTACAGTAAATGTGGATTTAAGCAAAAGGAACTTATGGTAAGGTAGATCAGTATTGACTGTTTTTTTTGGGGATAAACGAAAACTCATGGTTGGATCAAACTTGAACGTAAACAGCATGTCACAGAAAACCTTCTAAGTTAGGTATGGCTGAACACCACAGAGCACTGTGGAAGACAGTTAACATGGTCAGACAACACATCAAAATTTTGCTCCGAGTCCCACCGGCAAACATCCATCCCTCAGTGGTAATGCTCCGTATTTGAGTAAATGAAAGCTTAGCGTGTACCCCATGGACTGATATCTTATACACTCTCAAGATGATTGATTCTTTTGGATGAAACAAAGCACTCAAGGATATAGCATAAGAAAGGAAGTCCTTCAATGAGGAAGAAGAGTAAAGGACAAGGTTTTATCCATTCCTTCCATTTATGGCATGAATTTAGCAATTATATCCACATGAGCAGATCCTACAGCCATTCATAAAGACCTTCTTCTTCAGAGCAATTTGCAATATTTCAGTAAGGCGGGAAAGGGAAATAAAAAAAAAACCAAACAAAACAGTAATATGAAAACGTAACACTGCAAGGACAAAATCCATCTAAATATGCTATACTTTTTTTTTTTTTCTTAATTTTGATCTGATATTTTAAGGCCTTTATCACTACAAGCTATCTTCATGCTGGTGAAGTCATAATGAAGTCACAGAGGACTTCATTCTCACACAGTTCCATCTGCATCTCAAGACTTAAAGTTAATTTTTCTGGCCATTATACATGGTAAGGGTAGAGGAAACCAAACAAAATAAAATTTCAAAAATTGCTAATTTGGACCAACAGCAAGCAGTTCAGAAGACACAACAAGCTGCCAGCAGCCAGCAATTCCTCTCCAATCCTTTATAAAACAAGAAAGACATTTAAAAGCCTGTTCTTAGGATCAGCTCATCAAGCCACTAATCATGAGTAACACTAAGGCATCATTAATGTTTTAGCTTTTATGCTTACTTGAAACGCTAGCAAAGAAAATGCCTGCAGTGACTAATTCCAGCTATGAAGTTATTTTTTAAGAAACAATTAAAGGAAAAGTAATGTTAAACTTCCATTGAAAAGAAAAAGAAGCATTGGGATGCCAGTATACAAACAGACAGAAAAGTTATACATTGACAGCCCTGAATATTTTCTTTATTGTTAATTGTTTTCAATAACCAGTGAAAAAGCTCTCATCCATTTTCAAGAAATAACCTTGCTACCTTTATCCTTTGCAATCTTCAAAAGGTTTACTTGCAATCTGTCTATCATTTCTAGCATCTTGAAACTCTGCACATTTGGTTTTCTGTACCGAGATCTATCTAAGCATGGGAAAAAATGTTTTTCCTCATCTATAAATTAGGAAACAATTTTGAAAATAAAGGGCTTTTTTAATTAGAAATCTGCATTCTGGACCTCCTGCTAGTTGCAACCATCTTGCTAACAGCAACGAAATCCTAGCAGCAGATGTCCTGCTGGGGCTCACTTCAAGAGACTTCCAATCAATTTCTGAAATTTTTGAATTCAGTATACATTAAATATGGTATTTCACTATTCAAATTTTAGATGCTCTCTCATGCTCACCTTGCAATACAAATGGGTGAGAACATTTTTTAACTCATTTTCACATGAGCTCACACAAGATTTCCCTGCCTTCCCTGGGAAAGAAGAGTTGGCTCTCCACCAAGTAGTACTGGTAAAGTAATGCAACCACTCTGACTCCCAGTCACTCTTAAATGTGGATAAAATCTTACCTAAATGCCCCTTGTGGGTTGAGTGACATCCAGAGTGCCACACAGATGTAACGCATAGAAGTGTCAATTCTCCACTGAACTCCCTGCACGGGCAGAGCCCACAGCAGCAAACTCACTGGACCACAGTTTGCCTCTACTAGAACCGCAGCCGAGTATCTGCATATCTACTGTTGGATATGAAAAATAATTAGCACTAGTAAATTAAAACAAAACTCCAACAATTTGTACACCAAAACCCTACCCAGATACGTTTAGCTGAGCCATTTCCTTCTTGCCCACTAGCCAATGTTTTCCATGTGCCACATTTGTGGCCAAGACATTAAAACATGTACATTTCATTGCTTGAAACGTGTTACTAATCAGTTAGCTCCACTTGTTAGATCATTTTCTTCTACAAGCTTATTGTGAGGACAGGATATCCAAAGAGAAGTTAAATCCCACAGACAATAGCTGGGTTATGGTTCCCTTTTCCTCGTTTCCTTGCCTGAGTTAGAAAGCAATACTCCAAAGCAGAAGCGGCTTCTTGTAGAGAAGTTTCAAAGACTGATAATAACAACTCTTAGCATTCTGGTAGATGTTTTACATATATTCCTGAAGGGAAACAAACACTTTCAGTGTTATTGACAATAATATTCAGTTTCCTTTCCTCATAGAACTACTTTGCTCCCCAGTTGTATTCATTCCCCTGCCTAGTAGCATGCTTGATAGGTCTTATTTATAGCATGTATCTGAAAACAACTTCCAATTGTATCTAAATGACTTTCAAAAGTATATTAAGTACTTGACAGACTTCATTTCCAACTAGTCAGAGAAATTTATTTGAGCAAATACTGCTTAGCTCGTTTTGTTGAATTTTTTTGTACCTACCTTTTCCCAAAGTTGGACTACTCCTTAACTAAAATGTTTATCTTTACTGAGCTACCTCCTCAGCAGGAGAGGGCAATGTTCGGCATCTTCCAAATTACTAATCAGATAGCATGTACTGGCTACCTAGATGTCCTCTCTGCAAAGAGGAAAATTAATTAAGGGATTCACTGGCTCTCCCATCCCTCTCTTAAGCCAGAGCCACAGGGAAGCCAACTTGACCAAACACCCTCGTCACTCCAGGCTGACTGGATGCCACTGAATACACAGATACAACTTTCTAAGAAAGGGAAACCAATTTGTGATAAATCCCTGTGGAATGAGGGAGAGGTATGAAAGCTGGGCTTCCCTCTCCTTAAGCCACGTTTCTAGGGGGATACTGCAAGAAATACAGATCAACTCAGCAGCACAACAGTCAGACCGGGTAAAGATTCATGGATGTATGAGATAAACCAGCCCTAGCCAGAATTCTTATGCCTAAAAAATCTGGGACTTTAACAACAACTTCAAACTTCATTTTCTTCTATGTGGAGAAATAGAAACAACTCAATAAATACATAGAAAGACCATAAATGTATGTTTTCTTTAACAATAGAGCTTAAAAAAACTAGACATTTCATTAGCACTCTGAAACAGACAAGTCTGTATGGGTACCAGACTCTCTTATTCTTTTGCTGTAAACTGGCTTTCACATTCTGTGAAAATCTATTTTCAGTCACAAAGGTAAGTTATTTTTTTATGAATTTCTGAGAAGTAAGCTGTAACCTACCACTGAAAGTACAATGAAACAATACACCTGAACGCGAACAACGCGAAACCAAACCAAACCTGAAGGAGGGCTGCTGCCATGTTAAAAGCAATCACGTCAGGTGGCTGCTCAAACACTAAGAGAAAGAGATTACTAAGAATAACAGTTTGCTATGTAAGTTATACCCCTACAGTGACATCTTTACCTTCAGAATACAGTTTCTTCATTCTTTTATTGGCTCTTCCTTTCCATTATCATGGTGATTTTATCCTTACTCACACTAGTTTAATTTTCTTCAGATACTAGCCTTTAAAAACCTTCTTCAAAACTGCTCCGTTAGAAAACTGAAGTCTCTTGTTTTCACCTTTTACTCCCACACCAAAACCAGCTAAGTACAACTCCCTCCTGAGCTACGTGCTTTAGCTCCGCCAAACACTGCAAAAAAAGGTTTTACCCCAGAATAGCTTTAACCTTTGCTAAAATGTTTAAGATATTGTCTGTAATTAATGACATCTGACTGTTGTGCAATTGCTGAGTTATAACTTTGGTAGATTTTAAAAAAACCCACTATAACACAAACCAAGAAAAAACAAAAAACAAAATCTACTCCAAAAATCACACACCAACAGATTCTGTATGGTTTTCCCCAGTTGGTCTCTAGAAAATCCAAAACTTTGTAGAAAAGCACAAGTATTCAACACTAGGACCCAGTGCATCTTTAACTAGAACAGAAGCCTCAGACCTGGAATGCTGGCGCTAGTAACAGAATGTTACCTGGTGACGGAGAGGTACCTACAGGTGACACGGTGCAGGAGAGCAGCAACTCTGAGAAGTACCTACGGGTGACACGGTGCAGGAGAGCAGTGACCCTGAGAAGTATCTACAGGTTAGTCTGAGCGAGTAACTTGGGAGCAAGTCCCAGTAATGGCAAAGGGGCTACTACACTCATTGGAGATGCACACAAAATTGTTAAGTCAGGACAGAAAAAAATATGTTATTTCTGCACACAACGTAACTGAGACTAGGAAAGGGGGAAGTGGCCAAAAAAGAGTTAACCAATTAATCTGGTACAAACAAAACTGACAGCAAGAAGCTAAGGCCAGACATATCTGGAAAATCAGGATTTCCATCTTGTCTTCAGTTTAAAACTGCATGTTAGTCTAAGAAATATAGTGACGGGTAACACAGATTACTAAAATATAAAAAAAAAACCCAAAAACCAACAAAACACACCAACAATTCATCGGCCAGTGTTACTCATTAATTCAGACTGACTGTTTCTTTTGGTGTAATGTCCAGGGACAGGAAAGCAAAGAATTAGTTGATATCAAGGGATGAAAATAAGTCAGAACTTGAGGTTGGTTACTTAAGAAAAAAAACTTGAAGTAACTAAAATAGAAGCCTCAGACCTGGAATGCTGGCGCTAGTAACAGAATGTTACCTGGTGACGGAGAGGTACCTACAGGTGACACAGTGCCAGACAGCAGTGACTGAGAAGTACCTACAGGTGACAGGTGAGGCTTCTATTCTAGTTACTTAAGAAAAAAAGATCAGTATCTACTAAGAATAAACAAAATCAGATAAACAAACCAGAAAAAAGGTTCATGTATTTTAAACCATTAACTTTTGATTTTCCTGAATTATGAGTATTCATACCTGCAGCCAGATATTCCCTAAAATAAAGTTAACTGTGATAAAAGCAGTATTTTTTTTATTAGACCAGCTGACGCAGCTGAAGAAAGCAGGAAAGTCTGGAGGATCAGAATCTCTCTGCCACGGCACAAATGATAACAGTCCAGTTTGGAACTCAAGCTTGTCAACTATGTAGTTGATAAGAGTAACTGGACAAGCTTTAAAGAATTTACTCCCAGAAGCCTCAGTTTATTTTTCTACATAAATAAAAGCATTAAAATTTGAGACCTCTCCATATTATATAGGCAAGTTCAAGCAAACAGATCATGTTAGAACTTCTGTTACAACAGGGACATGCTTATACTTATTTCCTGGCCCAAGTAAGGAGTTCAACAACTCTTTCTCCACAGGACAAAACACCAATCATCCTTCAGAAGAGATTTTCCTATTCTTCATCACCAAGATGTACCTTTCATCCATACAGCATTTCAGAAGGGATGAGAGGAGGTTCTTACGCAACTCCTCAAAAAGTTAGCAGATGGTTGAAGAAGTGATTATTGTAACTCTGCAGAAACTCTGTGGTCCCATAAATTTGTCCACAAGATGTGACCTAATGGCCGAGGCTTTAATAAAAGGGGACACACAAAAGCCTCATCACAGGCAGACTTCAAATAAGAAGGATTGGGGTCCCAAGCAGGAATCTCAACAGAAAACCACATTAGCTACTTATTTGAAGGGATTTGGCATCCAATTCTTAGTTGCTACATTGCAAATAAAATTGCAACTTTTCAAAACGAAATGTAAATGAAACAGACCTATTTTAACAGACTAAAGCTTCAGCACCTTAATCTTTAAACAGGATATGAAAGTTGCACTAGACTTCTAACACAGCAGCCTGATTTCCAAAGGGAGATACACCCACTCAAGTTACAGGTGGGCAACAGGATCTTTGTTGGCTGCTGTAAGAAATGAAAATTAAACCCAAATGCATTACTGCAAAGTGCAAACTAGCACTGCGGATGATTTTTTCTGTATTAAGTACCATCTCTGCCTGTAATTTAAAAAATAGATGAAGCAATATACAATTAAGGAATGGAACAAAACTCACTGTCAAAGACATGTTGGCAAACAGAGCTTAAGACTCTTAATTACTTACGGGCTGCAGTATTCCACTTACGATCCTTTGTCTCTCACTATGATGTCAAAAGGAATTAAAAAAATTCAAGCTTTCCTTCCACTCTTGTTATTGAATTTACTAAATAAAGTAAAATGAAACAATTTTTATTCTGACTTTCCTCTTTAAAGAGTTCAATAAACTATGTTCTTAAAATACCTTTGACAAGTCAACTTAGGTCTTCAGCAGAAAATTTAAGGGAAGGTAACAAAAAGACACGGTTTCATTTCCTCCCTAGGTAATAAGCAATCAAAAGAAGAAGAGAGGAGAAAGCATATGAGGAGTCGTCCCAGATGATGCATGCACCCAGAGAGCCTGTCAAAAGCACCGTACCATGCAGTTCTGTTGCAGTTTACATGCAGTTCCTGCTCACATTGTCTCAATGTTGGTGAAGGGAAACATATCTCACTTTTTGATCTGAACAGACACCCTATTTATTACTGGCAGACTTGTCATTCTCCGTTCAATGTGCTGAGTGTCAAACAGTTACAAAGCTGCATCAGCATGAGTAGTTGAAAACAGCCGTGCACTGATTCAGGTTCTTGCCAAACTAATGCTTTTCAGGAAGCCCTGAATTAGCTGCAGTGAAAGAAATGGAGATTGAAAGACGTGAAACCATAGAGAAAGTAGTAATTCCCAAGGAAAGAAGATATCAGAATGATAATGCAATAATAAGGTAAGAGACTGTAATGATTAATATTTGGATATCTATAATATCATTATTGCAGTAGTTCACTGTGCTAAACGCCATATAAAAACACTATCATTTTTATTTCATAAAGCTCTATTTTGTTCCAGAAAATCTCTCATGCCTTCAGGTAAATGAGAATCTCGCTTTTGACTTCAGCACAATTTTCTTGTAAACAGATACCAACAGAGAAACATGGAAAGACCGCAAAGAGGTAATTTTATTTTTAATCCTACCGTAGAATAAAATTGATGCAGAATCAAGCTATTTTTTTTAACAAGCTGGTTTATACCTATTACCTAGAAGTCTCTGCCCTGCAGAATTTATAATCAAACAAAAAGCTAAATGTATGATGCAGTATTTCCACACCAGGACAAAAAACAGCTGCCTACTTCAATGTGTTCTTATATTTTGTTAGCCTTGCATTATAGCATCAGAAATAAAAAGGTAGCCTACTCTACATTATTGTTCAATTGCCCATAAAATCATATAACAAAAATGAAACCTTTCAGAAATTACATTGAAAAGGATCCAAAACAATTTCATTTCTCCATTTGAGAAAACAAAAATCAATTTAAAGAGAATCTTTTCCTGCATAATAGTTTAAAAATGGAAAAAAAAATAGAAACTTCTGAAATTTAGCATTGTTGCTGGAGACCTATATCTTTAGAAAATATCTACTTCATTTAAGTATAGAGGAGCAGTCTGAAATGCCTGACAAGCTGTAAGCAACATCGTAGCGCTTCTTAGTTGTGTCTTAACTATGCAATGTGGGATGTAGCAGCTGCAGAACGGTGACAACCAAACACTATCCTTATAAGCACACTTTTTACATCAGAAGTGTTGGCACAGTAACTCTTTGTAAAAACAGTACAGTAGAACTTGGAAGTTCTGGCCATTATTCAAGCTACTACCATGTTAAGGACAGAAAAAAAAGAGTAACATTGAAAAGCCACAGCTCTTCATAATCATGTATGTATGTTATATGCTATGGGTATTTTGGAATGAAATAATACATTGGATATTAAATACTCTAAATTTTAACAAGTTTCACGTTACCTCACCATATTCTTGTACAGACTGGACTATTTATGGCTGGTCATTCAGTTCTGTTATCAAAAAAAGGCAAAGTATGGGATGAAATCCAAAGCGATATAGTATGAGCATAGAACACATAGCAGTTTGTACTGATAGCTGTTTGAATGGATAATTTAAAGATTATTCAAATACTATGGGCTTTTGAAGAAATCAGACTAAAAATACTACTTTGCAGTTCAGACATATACTGACCTGCAGAAAGGCTAACTGAGATCAGTGCAAGATTATTTCAACCTACAGATGTGCTGTGGCCAAATTTTCAAACTCAGGTCTTCAAAAGTAGTCAATATCAAATCTCCCCAGTGTTGTGTCTCCAGATTACGGCATCTAAATAAGCAGACTGCTCTCCTCACAGCCTGCTCACCTGCAGTTGCATAAGACAAACTAATGAAATCCATCTTAGTGGCACACCGGACAGAAATATCAGCTGTGTAAATCTGAGTATCAGAGTGTTTTCATACAAACCTAAGTACCACTTAGGCACCCTATCAAATCATAAATAACTTCCTATAGATGAGCTAAAATTTAAAATTACTTACATGTATTAGCATAAGGGTAATGCTGAATGACAGCATTTAACTTAAGTATCAGACACAGAACAGCATGACTTGAAGAATAAAAATAAATACTCGGGGCTTTGGAATACCCTAGGATAGGAATAGAAAAATATTAGATAAATACTGTCTCATAAGCATCTAAACTTCCTCCTTTTAATATTTGAAATTTTTAGGTCTGGACTACTTACGGAGATCAAATTTTAAGTTATATTTTCCCAATTCTACAGAGTTGAATCTTTGGCTGCCAAGAAGCGAACAGGTAACCCTAACATCTTATTCAACATTAATGAATTCGACACTTGAGTGCCAAAGTAGAGATGGTGAAAACTCGAGCATAGTTTATTGACATGCAGATCAGGAGGAAGAGATGATGGGAACAATCTGAAAACTGATCGGATTAGTCTGTACTGGGAGAAAAGAGAATGTAGAAATAAGGTCAGATTTTGTGGAGGATGATGTTTCAAAAATTCAATTACTAAAAGCCAGCCAAAATTGGACAGGAAGAGAAAAATAAAGCTTGACAAACCTATTTATTTTGGTTCATAAAATGAAAGAATAGTGCATCTCACTCAAATAGACTTTCGTAGTTTTGATTTTGTTTAAGGTATCAATATCATTCAATGAAAGATATTTCAATATATGTGCAACGCTATTAGAAGACAAAAATCCTACCTATGTTAGCTGTACCAGGGACAGATGAAGAAACCCTAAACTGTAGAAGTTCAAAATACAGCAAGGAGTACGTTCTGCATAGCATTCCATTATGTATGATACTTCTGCCACTGACCTATGGAAATCCTGAAAAGTTCATCGAACAAAATTAAGACCGGAAGCCCAGAAGGAATGGTGAACTGTGCTTAGAGACGAATTTTCAGATGGAAAAATGCTATCCATGATGCCACAGTCCTTTTCTCTGCATTGTGATTCTCTGCTTTCCTCCAGGAAGAAATAGGAGCGAGACTGCTCCTTTACGTGGCCCATTTCCTTTCTCCTTTTTTATTTTCTCAATCTAGCCATCACAAACGGCAGTCAAGGCATTACATGGTGTTTTAAGGTCAATCAAGACCATACCATAGTTGCACTCCATTTCTCAGGGCAGGTAAACTCTCTTCTGAACTACAATTAAGTACATTTAAGAACTGCTATCACTAAATCCTACCCCCCAACACACA
The DNA here is from genome assembly GCA_013399435.1 of Arenaria interpres. Taxonomy (NCBI): domain Eukaryota; kingdom Metazoa; phylum Chordata; class Aves; order Charadriiformes; family Scolopacidae; genus Arenaria; species Arenaria interpres. The sequence goes on along the minus strand of VXAK01000364.1, from coordinate 17,689 downwards.
CTGTCCCACAGGATTTCCAGGTGATCAGGACCAGGAACAAACAAAATTCCTTCACAGGTCCACTAGATATTTGCAATAGGTTTTGCCCTCCATGAGTACCTCGAAAAGCCAGTGCTAAGGGCAACTGGGTATTCTCTGCTGATGCTTCTACCACATTTTCCAATGCGAATGGGAGCCTCCTGCAGAACTCCATTTAGATCAATGTAGTGATAATTAATATGCAAATTATACACATCTGTTCCCTCTGGATGTCACAATTCTGTTTTGTGGTTTTTCTCTCAATAGGAATGAGCTGGGTACGAAGCCTACTGAATCTATTTGTTCAGTATTTTCTTCTACAAAAGCAACCCAAGAAGCATCTCTGTTTTCAGAAGCATTTCTATTGGCGAGGACTAGCTTTGATAAGCATCATCTGTTTCTCTTTCATCCCTTTATTTGCTCCTTTCAACTACCAACTTGCAGAACTTCACAGAATCAGTTTTCTTTGCTTACAGGAGTAGGAGAAGGTATGAAAATTATTTTGGTTTGATTTTTTTTTGTGCAGAAAATAAGACCTGAGCGTGATTTTTTCAATGTCATGGGGGTCTGTCTTTATCAGATAAAGTAGCTATGCTTAAGAATCATGATTTGAACAGGTGATCTGAAAGGTCCCTTCCAACCTGGGCAATTCTATGATGTAAATCATCACCATACTTAGATTTGTGTCTCGGGTTTTGTTTTCCTAAGTTTTAAACAACAGGCTATAAGTTACTTTAATTCCTTAGCTGAAACAAAATGTTTCCTCTACAGACAGTTCATATATCAAACTTTTTTCTTCTTTCCTCTAGACAAATTCACAGTATATAATCACACGCATTTTCATTATAGCATTACTGTATTTAATCCCAAGATTCATTTCAGACAAATATGCATGAATGTGTGTACAAAAGAAATGGTTTAGTACAGCATGACATTCTAGGACAATTTTCTAGTAACTGAGTACTTAACATAATTGTGTGCTTCATTTCAAGCTGTTTTCTGAGGGCATTCTAACCTGCAAGACCAATAGTATTTTACAAATGCTTTATCTACCATGAGTGGTTTACCTACCTAATGTTTGCAAGGTGCTCTACAGACACGACGCATGCATGTGAAGCGCCCATATCAATTTTCCACTTTGAAAATGCCTTTGGAAAATAATTTCATCACATTATTGCAGAAATAATTACAGACAACTCAGTGATCTGTGACGGAAGCACTCCAACGCACACTTGATGATGTGTGTTGCAAGATGAACTATCCTCTTGGGTTTCTTCAGAAGCATCTGACAAAACCCAGTAATTTTTAAAAGAATTTAAATGGGAACCTTATACTACAGAAAAGAAAAATAGCAGAATTGAATCTTCATGCGATGAAAAGCAGACCACACTAAGACCTGGTCGCACTAAGAAACAAGCATAAGATGAAAGGAAAGAAGTTTTCACATGCCTGACTACATTCCTGTACCCAGCGTAACTGGGCAAAATTCAGAACCCTGAATCACCCTCGAGAATTGACCAGGTGATCTGGGCACATAACTCTGATCTACATATCACATAATGTGATCTGCACATAACTGTCTGCCTCATCATCACGTATTTCAAAAAATACAAAATACACTTATCTAGAGAGAACAACCTTGGGAATGTTTAAACATATTTTTTAAATGAAATGTTTGTGTATTGTTCTGTATGCAGTCATGTATTTCACCTCATTAATTCTTACCTGTTTCTTAAACTTTTTGCTGCAACCACTACTTCGTCCGAGTACGCATGAGAGACCACAGCCCTTGAAGCAGAAGTGAGCCCCTCTAGGAGTTGAAGTTGCATCCGTCCCCTCCAAAGGAAGTTGATGGCCCTCTAAGAGTTCTAACACACACCAAACCAGCAAATTTTGAAAAGTTTTCAAGTCCGTAATTTCGAGTCTTTCCTGAATGACAACAGGCAACTCGTCAGAAAGCTGTGACTTTTTTCTGTAGTAAAAAGATTCCCAGTCCACTCTTGCAATGCCATTCCCATTGCCTACATAAGGAACTAATGGATTCAGCTCTAGGACAAGTTCTTGCCTATCTAGGTTTCAAGACAACAGGAACCAGCAGTTAAAGGGGGGAAAAAAAAAAATGCTATGGAAAGGGGAAAGCTTTACCCTCCTCAACAGGATGGGAGAAACAGAAAAAGCAGCTTAGAACAGACCAGGACGATGGAGCTGCAGGTCCCGTTGAACAGCACAGGAGGGTACGCACAACATATACCCACTCCTCACTGCTAGGAACAACCCAGAAACTACAAGTATTTGTAAAACATGATAGACTTGATTTCAACAGCTGCAACTACTTTGTGAGATCTAAGTCATTTCATCACCTCTGTTGTTCATGCATGTATTGATGTTACAAACATTTCCCAATGACTGCAAAGCTGAAGGATTACATCTATCTTGTTGGCTAAGAGTGGATGCTCCAATTTTGCTGAATAACCTCACAGTAATAACAACAACAAAAAAGAATAGAAAAAGAAATTTCCTTCTTCGTCTCTGACACGTATCAGGAACTAAACTATGAAATCCATATTCAAACTTCTGCTGGGTGTCAGAAATGCCAATCACCAAACCACCACCACTTTTCTTCAATGACGTGGCTCAGCACTTCAGAAAATCAGGTAACTGTCTAGATCTAGGCTGTATTAATTGTAGGCTTTCATTCATTAAAATGTCCATCTTATAAGCCTAGACAATAAATACAGAAACACAAAAGACAATATGTAATTTAGACACATTGTACCATGCTAAATACTTAATATTTGGCTGGCCATAAATATCAAAACTTTTTATATTTATATGATGAGTTTGCCATTATAATGGAAAGGGAGTTTTAGGAACTGGCTACCTCATGTCCCACACTTCTCTCACTAATCAAGGTGTCATTTTCTAAGGGCAGATTTATATATCCATTGTTCCACTGGGTTGTGGCCATAGTCTTATATAGGAAATACTGGGATTTAAAAATATACTGTATTATCAACTATTTACTCCTATTTACCCTTCTGACCCTATTTTCTTAGGTATTCTCTTTATTTTACTTCTATACAAGACAAGGAATGTCTCAGAGTGTTACTGCTAAAGTAGCTTTGAGAACAAGTACTACTGGAAGCTAAAGAAAATTTGCTTTTTAAAACAATTGAATGCATTTTAAAATTGTATTTTTACACCCAAAGGATGTACATCTGCATGATTCATGAACGTTCTGGTGTGTGTTTGACAACGGGACACGAAACACGTCTAAGGGATTGGAGCATTCTTCACGAGAGGAGAGGCCGAGAGAGCAGGGAGTGCTCCACCATTCTATCATTTACTTGTTTAATGGAACTGCTTATATACAGGTGCTATACATCTGTTTTTCCAGATTTTTCCTCTTTCTCCACCCCCTCCACATATATGTATGTGTGTACATATATAAAAACACACTTGGGTGATCAATATTTTCAGAAGTGAAAAAACCCATATCAGCTTAGAATAAAAACAATTTGGGCATATGGAGTACACAGAGTTGCATGGACAGCTGACAAGAGTACAAGTAATTTAAATGGTAATACTGAACAATAAAGGTTCACCTCATAAAGTCTAAACCAAAGAGCACAAGTTTTTGTGTTAACTTGGTAATACAAGCATTTGCCTTTCTCAGTGTGACATTATAGCTAATAAAGGTTTAATGAGCCATGTTTTTTCAAACCTGATTTTTGTATACTTACAAAATAAATCAAGCAAAAGGAATTTAACATATTGGAGTCATGGTTCACACCACATTAGAGGACTTCAAAAAGTTGTATGGTTGTAGCATATGTGCAATTCTGAAAGGCAGGCACTGTGAATACCAGCATTATTAAAAACATAAAAATCCGTATTTTATACTATCCTAGACACCCTGTGTCTAATTATCTCAATACAGAGATTCTTTGTAAATGACCTAAGAGTGTCCCTTTGTCTCTAGAGACTGAGTCGTTCAACTAGCAACAGGGGAAAGGGGGTTTAACTGCACGGTAAGAACATCAAGCAAAGCCAGAGTATTTGTAATGAGTCATGTGTGTGCTAAATGCCACCAATTCTCTGGAACTCCAAAGTACCTAATAATCAGGATATCTCTTGAGAGCACTTGGACAAATAAGTAGGTGGCAAGAACATAAGATGGTAACAAAGGAATGTCTAATTTTCCCAGTATGTGTGTTCATCACCAGCTCAGTGGCCAGCCCTTACAGAGCAGATAAGGCACAATGAAGTCAGTCTAAGTACTGTGTTTTACATCTCCACTAGACAAAAACACACACTCTCACATTGCTACTTCACAGAAGAAAGATGCTATTGATGTAAAACACGGAAAACAGAAATAACTGTTTGTCCACAATAAAAAAAATGAAAATGAGATTTAGCATTGCAAAAGCCTCAAAACTAAGAACCGCATTCCAACAATGGAACATAATGTTCGGTTCTTCCATGAATATATCATATCCCAACAGAGTATTGTAATATGAGAACATGGGAAACATTTCACAAGTCAGGAAATGACAAAGTGAAGGTTTCTCATCCAAGCAAAGAGAAGATTCTGTTGCCACAAAAAGATGGTACAGAATTGTGTTGTGAATAAACAGAAGTATATAGTCTTTAAAATCTCTGATACATTTATAGTAACTTACTTCAAGAGTTTTGCATGCAATTAGCATCCATAACAATATACTAAAATATAATTTAATTAAATGTGTAAGACTTTCAATATGACTGCTGTTACAGAAAAAGTCCACAGGTTTTGTACACACTTAACAGTGCAGGGTCTCTGGGCTTTCCTGGACCTGTATTAGCTTGAGCTGTTTTTAGCTTGTTTTAACTGTAAAAGCAATTCTCTCACCATCAAACAGTCAAACTGCCTTTTGCCTAACTTGTTCTAGCTTAATTCTGTGAATACAATAAATGTTGACAATCTAGCAAACTCAGATACTACTGAGTAACCCTACATTGTGTATAGGAATTTCACATTGTTTATAGATTTTCTGTAAAATTCACTTGGACTATGAGTGTTAGTATCATCATAACTGGACTAATAACAACTGCCTTGTATTTTAATTATATTCATAAAATATTAACTAGACTTAATTAAAAAAATCTTTGCATCTGTCTATAATGTGTTCTGTCTTAGCACACAGTAAAATGTTGAGCGTAAAAACAAATGAAATTTAGTAATAAATTCTAATTGAGACTTGAGCCAATTGTATGTATTATTATGTGCTCTGCTATTGTATGACAATAAAGATAGTACTGATCACAGAACCTGAGTCTTATTAGCTTTGTAAAACCAACGTACAGTGTAAAACACTGACAGCTTCAGAAGAAACTTCAGATAATTTAATTCAGATCAACAGCATTTTGCCATTTGCACCAGTCCACTTCCACTCCTGTACTTACAGTAGCTGTTAAATATTTCTCTGACATATCGTCTCACATGCACTAAGGCTCTTATATTCCTAACAACAAATATCTTTCTCTTCTGTAAAATAAGGTTTCATCTTTTCCTATTCCTTCCCAGGAAACTGCAACAGCTCCCAGATTTATTCTTATGCCTCAGGATCTAAAAAGACACACATGAAGGCTCAGTCCCAAACCCTTCAGTTCATTGGTTTGGGATCAGGTCAACAGCTAGGAAGATTATTTTTGCTAAGCAACTAATTAAAATTTTCATTTATTTATTTTAAGGGGTTTTTTTTACTATTTATTGTTAAGCATTAGCATTTACAGAACAGAAAAACACTACCATTACATTACGGTTTCCAGCTTTCTCATACACAAAGATCGTTGGAATGAGATGGAAACTGAAAGGTAATTGCAATTCGATCCATAAGACATAATTACTATCTGATTTTACAGCGTTTCAGTATAAATACAGGGTAAACAAGCAAGGCTTAATTCAGAACTTGCAACAACTCTGCCTGCCCTGTGCAGCCCAGCCCAGTTTTGCCTGTTTTTTCTGCCTTCACTTCTGTACTACGAAGGCATTTTCTTTAAAAGAACTTTGTCTTTTGTACTGAAATATACTTTTTTCAGACAATCGATCTTATAATTTAAAAAAATACATTTTCTTGTGTCCTGGATTGTAGTAGTAGCACCTGACCACTTACAGAGAAACCTCAGGAGAGAGCAAAACTCTGCACTAGAAAGCCAGACAGTACTGCTGAGGACCAGAAGGCGGGGAATCAGATGAGACTTGTGCACTGGTCCAGGTGCTCCTCATGTTTTTTGGGGTTTTTTTTTGTTTGTTTTTTGGTTTTTTTTTACAGGTTAGGAGTCACTAACTAGAAGTACATGGGCTGGTTTTAGTACAACACAACTACAGCACTTGGCATCTCAGAATAACAGCTGAAAACCACCATAGATACCCTATGAACAACCTGGAATGGATGAGACTTACTGGCTCTGCTATCATAAGGCCTGAAAGAAGCGTGCAAAATCATAGAATGGTTAGAGTTGGAAGGGACCTTAAAGACCATCGAGTTCAACCCCCCTGCCATGGGCAGGGACACCTCCCACTACAGCAAGTCACTCAAAGCCCCATCCAGCCTGGCCTTGAACACTTCCAGGGATGGGGCATTATAATTATTTTCTATGGAAATTATAGAAAGTTTGAAGGAAAAAAAAAAAGTTCTTTGGACTAATCTCTGCATTATACACTTTGGAAAGGAATTCTAGTACATGAAATCTAATCACATTCCTAACACAAGCAGTTGAAAAATCAATTCAAGTGCCTATAAAGGAAAAGCATTGCTTGGTTTTGAATCCTCTGCTGCCTCTTAGAAGGATAAGAAGCTATTGCCTGTATCTGTAAAACAAGTTATTTGAAAAGAGTGACTGATCACAGAAGTTTAGCCATCACTTTATACTACTGTAGAATTTTTATTTCCCACTTAAGGAAAGCTCAGACCCTGAAGCCTACACTTTTAAATGAGATATCCAATCACAAAATGTAAGGTCCAAATTTGTTTGTCCCCAGAAGCTAAGTACAATATTGAAGTAGACTGTGCAATTTATCTCTTAATCTCCAAATAAACATAACAGCTAATACAAAATCGCTTTTGTTCAGAAAACAAAAATTTTGCAGATGTGAAGTAAGAAGCTACATCCACCCAAGACAATGAGTTCATGCATCGACCAGCTTAGCACATAGAATAGTAACAGTCATATTAAACTGCTTTAGCCTCTTTGTGTGAAGACCAGTTGATGATGAGGGAAAAGGGGTTGTTGGGATCAGAAAGAAACCTTTTGAGCACCACAGGCACTCCACCACTCCTGGAGGTAACAGGTCTCCAGGAAAAAAATGAAGGTACCATCTTTCTCCTGCCATTCAACTGTTTGGCCCCACTTCCCTGGACATAACCTCTCCTCGTAAAATGTTCCTTCCCTTCCTGAGCTCCAGAAATTCTCAAATCCCCAACAGACTGCTTTAAGCTCTGCCATCATCTCTCTTCTCCTCACCAAGTTAGAGGGCAGGCAAATACATCTCCCTGCGGCTCTCTGCAGTGGTGCTGTAGTCAATACCAGCACCCACTACTAGACAGCAAATAAAATTACCAGCATTTTGTCAAAATCTTGCTCCTTTGTATTATAGTTTGCTTCATTACTGCTCTACACTGATTACAAAGGCTGTGATCAAAACCAAAGTGTAATCTTCTGAAAATGCTACGGAATTAGGAAATTAAGGGAACTATAATTACATACTCTATTACCCAGATCCATTATTTAAAAAAGCTGTTTTGTGGTAAGAAGCTCAATTCTAAATTATGAGCTGTAGTAAATTACTTCATCGTACGTTCTAGATAAATTTAAACTATCTACATTTTAAGTAACACATTGATTTTTCACTTTAAGTAAGCCACTAAATTCTGGGGCAACCTTAGTCTTCAAAAAGTAGCTAGCTTTACAATGAAATCATTAACCTCAAAAAGCTCACATTTGTCTATAAACAAAAGATTATACACTCAAAACGACTCCTTTGCTCCAAAATTTAAACACTACACCCTCTGTGCAAAAATACCCCAATGCAAGACTAAATCAACTCAAAAGAACTTCTATTAAAACAGGGAAAAGCAAAAGCGAGTTAAGTTTAGCTTTGTAAACTTACAGGTACTAAAGATGGAAGACAGAATTGTTTAGATACAGAACCTGAAAATTTGATTTGTTTTTATAAATTCTCATGCTCTCAAAACATTTCTGCAAGTAAAACACCTACAAATACTAAAACAGTCTCTCTCCTTCGAAATTATTTTTCCATGCTTTTTTATTCTAACACTTTTTTGGTAGCGTTTTTTAAAGAAAATATTGAATCTTTACATTAGGAAACTGAAGTTAGATAATCCATTATGTGAAACTCGAATTTTCCATAGTTTCATGCAAACAGAAGAAATGAAAGAAGATTTGAAACTATTGTGCAGTGCGGGAATTTCAAATTACCTTTATTTCAATTACCAAATTTCAATTACCTTTATGACCAGAAAAAGGAAGGCAAAGGCAACAAACCAATTGGTAATAGAAGAGATCTTGAAAGGACATACAAGGGCTCTTTCTTTCAAGCCATCTCAATGCATACCACTAGCCACTGAAATACTTAATAGCCTAGGCAACACTGGAGATCACAGCACAAGAGAGTTCCACGGAGAGGACAGGAAAAGTATAACAGCTTTTTTAAAAGAGCAAGTGTTTTCACGTGAAAAAGAACAGTAATAGTAAAATTCTTCTTTATCTTTTAATTTCCTGTAGTCCAGGGAATTGCATCAAAATACAGATGATACTTTGCTAATGTTAAGTATCCCCCTGCAGGAGTTACTCTTTCATAGTCAAAGAGGTGTTAAATGATTCTCAGCTTGTGGGACCACTTTATAGTTGTACATAAACCAGCAGGCAGCTTTATGGAAATGCTAACCCTTTTCAAAATATCCTGTTTCAGAATAACCAATAGTAATGATATGCTAAATAGAAACTCCTTCTCCAGCGTTCTCTGAAGCATCAGAAGAGATTTAGCATGTTTAGTGTTTGCTAACATGACACACAAAATCAGCCTTCGATGAACGATGCTGAATACAACCATACCATTTTTTTCTAGAATGTTCTCATTTGTAAAGTCTAGCTATTCCAAGTGACAGAGCTGAAGAAATATGTTATAACAAAGTTAGCCACAACTTCTCTCTGTCCCCTTTCATTTAAGAAATGACCTTAAGTACCAAGTAGAAACATTATCACGCCTGCCTGCCTAAGGATATAATTTGTTATTATGTTCCATATCCTGGCAAGTAATATGGGCAATATTCAGCATTGCGAATTGATCTGAACTTGCTCCATGAGTGCTACAAGATTCATGGCTTTCGGATTCAAATTCCAGCACCAAGAACTACAGGAATCCAAGATCCTTTTGAGAGAATCTATCATGCTTTTTTTATTATTATTATACGCAGTCCTTTGTTACAAAGAACTCGAGGGCTAATCATCTTTAGTGAGTTTAAAATGCTACCCTGCACTTTGGTAACCAGATCAGTAATAATGTATTCTTGCTTTATTTTGCTATCAAGCACTTTGTTCATATATAATCATAGCAATTATTTCTATTGTGCTTACCCCCTGTAATTTTATGTTATATAGAATGACAGTTATTTGAGCTAAAACAATTGCTCATAATAATTTGTGTGTTTATTTTTATTGTGATTATTGTCATTCCAGCTCTCGTTGCAAGAGCAGAGCACTCAAAGTTATGCATATACATACCATTTAAATCTAAAGCTGTTCTTTTCCTTGGGCTGCAACCACCTACTCAAGAAAAAAAAGAAAAAACAAAACAAAAAAACCCCCACCAGTATACAAAGAACAAAACAGTAAATTAAAATAATAAGTTATCTTTTTATCCTCTCTGATAATTCCCAATAAAAATGACAATGGTAACATGAAAAAATTGATACTGTATTATTTGGTTTTGCATTGAACAATTGGAATATTTTTTTTTGCCAAGGAATGGCTTTTAAAGACAGATATATTTACCAGCATGTATTAATAAGAAACTGAATCCCACAGAGCTGAACCTGGGCTGAAGTCAGAGAACAGTTGTTCTTCTACGAATATTGTCTCTCACCCCGGTACATCCTTGTCAAAATACAGAGATCAGAATGGCACTGATACTTAAAGCTGCAGGAAGCCAAGTTTTATATGGCAGGAAAACAATGCTCTGTGTCTTGTTCTCTGACAAATTCATGCACAAGGGCTGTATGCAATATTAGTTCACACACAGTTTTGCATTTTAATGCTAAGTTCCCTCTCAGGTGAATAGTTAAGGGAGAAAAACCGGAATATAGAAAGAAGCTGGTTCACCTCTTGCCATGGAGGAAATCTACACAAATATCAAAAAATAGAATTGAATTATTCTCACCTAAATCCAGGTGTCTACAGACAAGCTAGTTGTTTAGACTCCATTATACTAGGTCAAGATCTAGTCAACATAGTAAATTAAATTTTGGGTACAATTCACCTAACCAAATATGAAATTCTTCTGAAAGCAAGACACTACCTCCTTACTGACCACATGGATTAAAACTTATTTCACAGTAGAGAGAGCTGACACAATTAATTTAGATCCAAACACACATAGAGATATGCAAGACAAATTGCATTCCCAGATACATAATCTTCCAACAGTTAAAACTCGTCGAGAAGACTTTCGTGTTTTATGACTGAATTTATTATTTATGACAACTTTGGTTGTCAGTTCCTTATGACTAAATTAAAGATATTGATAATTAAAACAATGTATGATGTCACTAAAAGCATGAAAGTACAGGTAAATCTAATGAGGCTTGTGAGGATCTAACTAGACCATTACACACCATTAAGTTCTCTCTTAATTCATAAGAGAACAAGTGTTGCACCTATGCGTAAGATGACAGAGATGTTGCCTGTGACAACCAGATACCAAACAAAACACAAGAAAATCACTGGCATGGGAAGGAGGGGTGTTGCAGAAGTGCAGAGCACTTGCAGATGCAGCTGACAGTAACAGAATCTGCATTGAAGCCACATGAAGAGCTGTATTACATTACATAATGCCAAGTATTCTGAAAAGTAGTATTCTGAATTTTTAAAATTGAGCACTTAGGATGAAAGAACGTGGTTGACCTTAGTTCTTCCATCTTAACTCTCACCTTTCTCTTTATCTGTAGAAATCTCAGAAATGCATTTGTGCTTATAATGCATTTAAAAACTATTGTAAAGAAAAAAGAGAGTGGAAATTATTCCATTTCCAGACTAGATTTGAAGGGTAAGCAGATAATGATTTGCAGTTTGTTAATAAAGCACCATCCATTATGCCCTAAATGAAGAAAATATTCTGTAGAAAATCTACAATCTCAAAATTCCAAGAGTGAGAAATACAGTTGAGTCTTAAAGGAGATCAGAAGTAGCTATGATAAATAACAGTATCTATGTTGAATGAGAGACAACTGAGTCTACTCATGCAAGAGAAATAAAACATTAGTCCAGACCTACTTACTAGAAAGACCATGGAAGTCTGTCACAGGACATGGCCTTTATTAACTCATTTATTAAAAGCTAAGGGAGACAGATGGAGTTGAAAGACACACAAACAAGCAATATGTTATCTTCTCCGTATTATACAATACGTACTATTAAATGGGTCATAAACAAAATAGGAATAAACAAATACTACTTTTTTAAAACACAATAATATTGCTCTTCCACAATAACTCATAAAAACCATCTGTATAATAGGTGTCTTCAAAAGAATTTAATTTTTAAATATGTTAGCAGAAGTCAAGAGAATATGCCACATCTAATTTACAATGTTTTCCTGGGGCAGCATAAAACCAGTTTGGACCATCTGACAGGACAAAACAGACTTGAAGTGAATGTTAAACACAACAGTACAGCAGAGCTAAAAATCAGATCAAATTAGAGTTACCAGTAAGTCTGACTTGATAGGGTAAAATTTCCAGAAAGTAATAACACATCTGACCTCAGCAGTAATTGGTTTGTGTCCTACAGTAACTAACCATACACAATACTCTTCAGCAATTGTCACCAACAGATGTTCAACAAGAATTGTTTGTGACACTGAGTAATTAAGGAATGTTTACAACTACCATTATTTGAGAATATAACTGGAATACTACATGCATAAGGAAGTGGCTTATTCTCTGCCAAGAACACGGTGAGTCAGATGCACAGTTCTCACCCACGTTTATAGGGGACATACATTAACTCAATGTTGCTGAAGAACGAGACTGTTACGGGTCAAAAGTACAATTTAGTTGCTGTATGAAAAAAAGCAATAAACTAGCCAAGTGGGTCTATGACACTTAAAACTGAAATACTGATATGGGAAGAATTATTTAGGAAAAAAGTGTGTTTGATTTAGTTATTATTTTATTGTAATAGTGATACTTGGGATAAATAAGTAAAATCCTTGAGGTTTTGAATTTTTTAATTTTGTGCATGACTTAACTTTCAGTGACATGACTGAACGCCCAGTAGAGCTAATCCTGGTAATTAGTGATCGCTATTCCTGCAGTGCCATAGATGTGCATATATTTCACATTCAGAGCAAGAAAACGGAATTTTAGCTTGAGAGAAGATGAACTGTCATTTAGAAAAGTGATCTGTGACCATGTAGCTACGTTACAAAGACCACACTTGGAATACAGTGTCCAGTTTCAGGCATCCTGAGCACAAGACAGACATTTAAATAAACTGGAGCAAGATCTGCAGAGGGCCAATGTGGCTGAGGGGCTGGAGTAGCTGCCCTGAGAGGAGAAGCTGGGGGACCCAGGCTTGATCGTACTGCAGATGAGAAGAGTGAGAGAGAACCTAATGGCAGTTTTCTACTACCAAAGTAGAGGTTACTCAGAAGACCAAGCCCAGCTCCTTACTGTGGTCAGGTGTAAAGGAAAGAGAAAACAGTTACAAAACAGGAAATGTTCTGACTTGAGACAAGGCCAAAAAAAAAAATCACCTTTAACATAAGGTTAAGGAACCTTATTACAAATTCTTCTTACCTTGCAAGTGCAAAGGAGATGAAGGGTAGAAAACTGCAGAAGTGGCTAACCAAATAAATAAATATTGAAATTTTGCAGAACTCTGGTCCATCTTCTAATGGAAGAAGAATGCTGCCCATTTTGGACAGTCTCCCTCTTAGAAAAAGGAAGACAAATCTCCTGGGAAAATGGTCTAGAAATCCAGCACCTAAGAAACTGCAAAACTCATAGGAAGGTTAAATAGTAAATGAGTAGGAAAAGAAAAATCAAGGAAAACAAAGAGAAAGCTGTTTTGATGTGCTGCACACCATCACAGAATCACGGAATGATACAGAGTTGGAAGGGACCTCTGGAGATCATCTAGTACAACACCCCTGCCTAAGCAGGTCCACCTAGAGCAGGCTGCACTGGAACATGTCCAGGCGGGTTTTGAATGTCTCCAGAGATGGAGACTCCACCACTTCCCTGGGCAGCCTGTTCCAGTGCTCTGCCCCCCTCAAAGTGAAGAAGTTCCTCCTCGTGTTTAGGCGTAACTTCCTATGTTCAAATTTGTGCCCATTTCCTCTTGTCCTGTCCCTGGGCACCACTGAAAAAAGACCGGCCCCATCCTCTTGACAATCCTCCCTTTAAGTATTTATAAGCACTGATCACATCCACCCTCAGCCTTTTCTTCTCCACACTAAAAAGACCCAAGTCCCTCAGCCTCTCCTTATAGAAGAGATGCTCCAGCCCCCTCATCATCTTTGTGGCCCTTTTCTGTACCCTCTCCAGCAGTTCCCTGTCCTTCTTNCATCCTGTTGTCCACCAGGACTCCCAGGTCTTTCTCCTCTGAGCTGCTCTCCAGTAGGTCAGCCCCCAACCTGTACTGGTGCAGGGGGTTATTGCTCTCCAGGTGAGCACCCTACACTTGCCCTTGTTAAATTTCATTAGGTTTCTCTCCGCCCAACTCTCCAGCCTGTCCAGGTCTCACTGTACGGCAGCACAGCCTTCTGGTGTCTCAGCCACCCCTCCCAGTTTTGTACCATCAGCAAACTTGCTACAATACTTGCAAAATCTGCTACAATAAATCTAGAAAGTATTGTGAGAAAGAAGTCTAGTGGGAGATGTCCCTGCCCATGGCAGGGGGTTGGAACTACATGATCTTTAAGGTCCCTCCCAAACTAAACCATTCTATGTGGCAATCTGGTCAGGTTGCAATATGAAAAAAATAATAGTAATCCACAGAGGTGAAGAAGAAGAGACTTGCCAAAGAGGAAGGAAAAAAAGAAACAGTACTCATGTCATCAGTCACGTTACTTGTTTTTACATCTCCAACAGTATGTAAACAATTCATCATAAATGTTTCTGATTAAAGTTCTGACAAGTAAGTACAAGTATCACATCAAATATTAATTTATGCAACGAAGAGTGATTATCTTTTTAAAAAAACATATTACTGTAGAGATGAACTGCTTTAGTATGAGATACCTGAATTCTAACAGTGCGTGTCATAGACTTCATCATGCCAGTACTATTATATCACAGAATCTCTAGAATTAAGTTTAAGGATTTCCTAAGTGAAAACTGCTGCATCTAAAAAGAAAGAATCCAGTTTTAGGTCTCATTTTGACAAAAATAATAAAATTGACTCCTGAACTATTAATTAATGACAGGTCAGTGATTGTATCTTCATCGCCACCTACTGAAGAGCTATTTCCAAAGAAAGCCAATTCCTGAACTTCAGTCATCTGACACTTTATCCTGAAATGAGGGGGTGAGGGGGAGGGAGGGGGAACAGAAAACCCCCAAAACTTTGCTGTCAATCGTTGCAGGAAATGGAAAACTACAGAAAGTAATCCTGATACTTGGGGAACAGGGCACAAGATCCAGCCCTAGGACTCCTAGTCTAGAAGGAAAGACTTTGCTTGACCGACTTGGGACCCACAGCAGTTACCCAGGTGAATGCGAGGCCAATATTACAACCAAGAGGAATAACATGGTCACAAACACGAGAGAATATAAGTAAAAATAGGGCTGTTATTGCTCTGTAGTGAAAATTATTTCTTTATTGGCAGGTGTATGAGACTGTATGAGTCCATTCTTTTATACTCTGCATTAAAAAAAAAGAAATATCTTAAACAAGGAGGACTGGAAAACACCTCCTACACTCAGTCTATTTAGTTTACTAAAGAGTACCAACTAGGAATTAATTATAACTTGCTTGTATTAACATGTGGAACAAAAAATGTGGTAAGAAAGGATCCTTAAACCAAGCAGACAAAAGATAAGCAAGCACAGTAACTAAAAGTTGAAAATTGATAAATGCAATGCCAAAAAAAGTAACAATTTTAAATACACAAATAAAACAGCATGGGTAATAAGCCACTGTGGTCATCTACATAACCAAGACTGATATGACCAACACTTCAAGTATTTTCCTCCACTTTGAAGTGGACACAACCAGTTACACAGGATGGTGGTTCCTTCTAGCAATTAAAAAAAGTTATAAAGAGCCATTTCTAAGCACTGACTCACGGAAAGGTGCCCAGTAAGAACCAAAACACAAAGGGTTCTGGGTCCCTTTTCTTCTACTGAACGAATGTTAACGTTGCCAAGCAGTTCACAGTTTCTCACAATACCATATCAGACTGTGCCTCAGGAGGCAGGTTAATTTATCACTACTCCACAGTTTATTTGCCAAAAAGCTGAGTAAGAATTAAATCAAAGATATCCAGCTCAACAGAGCCACAAAAATGAATTATTTTAGTTTTTCTTCATGATGCTTCAGCCTTTTCTTAACCTCAGTTAGCCGCTTTTGAGTTTCTTTCTAGCTCATAAAATATTCATTTGGATTGAATTTGTTAAAAAATTATAATAAATTACTTCACTGTACAGACAGGGCTTTAATTTAAGAAAAATATCCAAAATGATTATTCTGTTTTCCCAAAAGTGACAAAAATAAAATATGTGCTTCTGCAATCAGAACTCATTGAGGTCTGAGCTGCATATTAACTCTATTGGACATTTCCACAAAATATGTAACTTCTACATGATAACCTTGAAACAAGATCAAAATTCTAAATCAAATTCTATACACATTTAGAATGCACCAATTTACATTTAGCTAACAGTAAATTCTTTTAGCCTAATCTATACGTATAAGCACCAGGTCTTAAAATTAAACCCATATTCTCAGTGGTGCACTTTGCAGCAAATGTTTGCAATAATTTTGCCTCCACATTCCAGTAAGAAATCTAGTCTGTAACTATCAAATAGCAATAATTAAAGTAAACATAAACCACATAATTGCAGCTCTCGAGAGGCTGTTAATTTCAGAGAGTTAGGAGAGGCCTTGCTAAGAAGTAAAATTACTGAACAGAAAGTTGGTTCTGTTCTACCTAAAACCAGGACAAACAGACTAGAGGAAAGCAAGACAGAACTACTGCACAAATCATAACAAATCAATGCTGCTCTAACCTGAAAATTCATCTATGTTTTTCTTTGCTAGAAAACTGTCTTTAATATTGAAGTGCAGTTTTTAGCACAGCACAGACATACTTCTGATGTCCTTTTCATATAAGATCTCTTACTAGATTGTCTGAAATACTGTCCCAAAAAATCAGCGAAAACAGTACACAAATTAAGGCACCTCAATCTTAACGCAGAATCAAAGCTTCCAATATGTCTACCAAAAAGCACAAAGACAAGATGAGGCAATCTATTAGCACTAAAGAACAGCTCCAGTCATAAGTTTACAGAATAACATCCTTTGACATCTCCTGGTGCTTTGGGCATCCAATCCACAGCTGGTCAGTGCTCAGTCATCTTGTCAAAAATGCCCTCTGACACCAATAGTTGGATGTTCAGCTGAAACACTATGGAATATATAAAACTGCAAAAGGAGCCTGGCGCAATTTTCAAGCTTACAATTAAAAAGGGACTGCCTGATATTGCATGATTATCTGTTACATATACTTTGTTTTACCACACAAACACCTTGCTAATGAGTTACCAGTTCATAAGACAGTAATGTGATTCAGGATACTTTTTACTGAAGGAAGAATTATAATCCAGATAACCTTACCAGAAAAGCCCACATGAAATAAAAACGTAATTTAACTTCAAACCACACAATTTGTATTTTGCTGTGTTGCAGAACAGCTTTGATCAATGATCAACTATTGCAAGTCAAAACACAATACAATCCATTACTTGTTGAATTGAAAAATAGACAAAACAGTTTAACACAGAATATGGGGATTTGTGCTGATCAGTGAATCCAATCTGCTCTTTTCTGCTTTTCTGATTGAGTGCCAGAGCCAGCATGAGGAAGACTATGGGGTTACATGTTAGAGTTGGATAAAAAAACAAAAAAAAAAAAAAAAAGAAAAAAAAGAAAAAATTCCCACNTAAAAAAAAAAAAAGGAAAAAAGAGTAAGATATCCTACATTTGTAAGCAGTAAGCTGTTAATTTGACTCATGTATCATAAGATCATACTGTAAAGACAGTCTTCTTCTTCCCTCCATCTCCTAAACTGTAGAATGCAGCTCTTCTGCTTGTGCCAGGACAAAGGGTTAGGGGCCACACTGCAAGTCAGGTCTGGGAAAAGGTCCAGGTTAAAAAAAAAAATAAA
>VXAK01000362.1:279564-292860 GCA_013399435.1 Arenaria interpres | reverse complement strand
TCAAATGATTTTCACTTGTAGTACTGACTTCAAAGAGCCATTCTTGTTATACAGCTAGTGCCATAGGAATGGGGCTTTGCAATCATGCGAACTTTTTTCTCCCAGGTAAATTAGTACTTTATGTTATTAGTACTTTATATTATTGAGTTGGGCTTTTGAAATCCTTTGGGCTTTTAAATTAGTTTTTTTTTAAGTTGGGCTTTTTTTTTTTATTCAAATTTGCTGAAGAGGAATACTTTAATTTGAACATTTTGGTGCAATTTTATTAAAGCTGTATTCTTAGAGGCCTTACCTTAAAAGGGGTTATAAACATTTACAGTACATAGCTCAGAATTAGCATAGCTGAAGTGGGAGTAATTTTTCATTTTTATCACTCTCTGCCATGCCTCACTTACCTACTAAGTGCAGTCTGTTCAGTGCAGCCTTGATGGATGAAACAACATGCTTGTAAATAACAGATATATTTATATTGCGTGCTGATCAGGAAAGAAACACATCATTGCCACAGCCATGTATCCATAGCAGCTTCAAGATTCTGCCAGTACTCTCAGATCAGTTTTTCAGTTTGCGTCCAGAAAGTTTCCAATTCTCATGTATTTACAACATGATGGAAAATAACAGGACTATAAAATGACATCAAAGTTAACTTTAACTATTGACATTTCTGCTTTTTTTTTACTGGTCTGTATTAAAACTAATTTAATGTTCTATACAACAATGTGGGAAAGCTTGATTAGGAGA
Organism: Arenaria interpres; assembly: GCA_013399435.1. Lineage (NCBI taxonomy): Eukaryota > Metazoa > Chordata > Aves > Charadriiformes > Scolopacidae > Arenaria > Arenaria interpres. The sequence goes on along the minus strand of VXAK01000362.1, from coordinate 292,119 downwards.
GAATTTAAGTCCAACTCTTAACTTTGCGTTTCAGGCTCATCAATATGTATTTACATGTCAGTAACCTCTGTCAGTTGTCTTAGTCCAGTGAGAGAGAAATCTAGAGGTCACTGAATCGGAAAACCTAGATCCATTTGCAAAGACCGAGATCTTCAAGGCTGTGTGAGTAATTATAGCTTACTAAAATGTAGATTTAGCAGTCTAAAATAGGAGGGCTACCTTTCAGGCATACTAAAGAACCTTGTATTTTCATTGACCGCTAAATAATGCAAAATTGTTGATTGAAACATTCAAACTGGTAAGCAATTAAGAAGGAACTGCAAAATGTTACACAAAACTCTAACCTTTTCTAAGTTATAAATTAAGAGGTGGAAAACCACAGTAGAAAAGTTAATTCTGAAACATGCATATGTGCAATTTGTATTTAAGAGATTTCTAACTGAAAAAGTAGACGAGAGAAGGAAAACCAGAATTTTCTCAGGGAGAAGGAAGACTTATGCTCTATTGTTCATTTTTCCGACACACGACTTTTGAGGACTAATACTACAAAATCAGAGTTTTTTTTATATGAAGTTCACAGACAGCAGGTTTTGACATCTTCAAAATCTTTTGCTGATTTCATGGAAATGAAATTTGTAAGCAAGTTTTTTCTCTGTGTACCTGCCAAGAAATGGCTGTTTTCCACCTTAGGAAAAGAAGGAAAAAGAAAATTTTTCTGATAATGGGAGTAACACAGGCTCACTGAAAAGGGGATGAAGGCTCTGCGTGGGGCAGAGGAATGCTGCCCAGATCAAAGAGAGGAGAGCTGTACTGTGCTGTTGGGGATGGGGAACGGGACAGGCATACATACCGCTGTCTTTGAATGCTTGGGCTTGCTAGGAGAGCATGTCTTACCCTCCACTGGTGACAGATCAAGTCGTAGCACAGCTGCTGCACTAAGGCAGTATTCTTCAGCCAATATCAGGCTGTTTGAGTTGAGATCAGGTGTTCTATTGCATTAGTACATTTTCTTTAAGACTGTGGGCCAATGTCTTTCTGTAATATGTTCCTAGACAAATCTAAGGAAACAATTACTCTTATCTCCTGGGTCTTTTGAACTGTGGCAGTCTGGCCAACAGCTTGCAAAGGAAAGGAAATGCTGAAAGAGCCTTTGAAATAGACTTCTCCCCAAGTTGTCCAAAGACTTTATGACATTAGGCCTACTGACTTAACAATGAAGACCTATAAAGTGGTGGGTATCAAATTTGTCATGGTTCTAACCACGCTGTTTGTAAGAATCAAGTAGTCCCTCAACTTTGCTACACAGTCCTCTTGGAAGAACCTGGTTGGCCTCCCACAGAGAAGGAACAGGAATCCCATAAAAGGCTGTAGACAGAGTCCCCTGTTTCGACTGGAAGGGGTTGTCAAAGGAAGAGGGTCTGTTTGCAAGGTGGTAGTGAGCAAAGGACTCTTATTGTTGGCCTGATCTGGAGTACTGAGGGAGGGACTGGAGCAGAACCAAAGCCAAATCTCGTTTATATTTTACTCATTGGGGTGGTTGACCTGGCAGTTCCACAGTCTGTTTTCTTCACACTTTTTTGTGTCTCTTGTCACCTCATGATGTTATTTCATTATGTCTTCTTGCTTCCTTCTTCCAGGCATTTTGACCCATGCCTTATCATCTAAATTCTCCACTGCCGGTCTTGAATGTCACTGTTCTCTTAGAGGGGGGTAGGGAAGGCTGTCACAGAGATAACATTTCTTCAGAAGATGGCAGTGATATATGACAAGGCAATTTCAGTAGTATTTTGTGCTTCCATACTATCGAAATTTCTGTCTTGGGAGGGAGTCTGTTACTACTCATTGGTCTTTAAGAACCTCTCAGAAATTGAGGGGTTTGTCTGTTTGGTTTTTTGTTTTTTTTTTTTTCCATTTAAAGTCAAATCATTTTCTTTTCCAGATGAAATTTTATTTATCGGATTGGTTTGATCCTTTGCCTCTAAAGAACAGTTGGTGTCCTGAGATTGTTGAGAGATTTTTGCTTTCAGCAGTAACAGGTGTGAAATTTCCCACTTTATTACCCCATTTCAACAAAAAGTCTCCAGACAAAATGTCAAGCTGTTGATCTCTGGAGAATGTCCAATTTATGTTTGGATCAAGAACTTGGTTTGAAGCAAATCTGCTCATTCCCCATTTATACTTTGCCTCACACTTGGAAGCAGGATCAGTTGATCCTTTCAGTAACTTTTTGGCTTTCTTTTGGATGAAACTGAGTTGGGAGATATACTCTAGGAGCGGCTTTGGATGCAAATTGTCATTCAGTCCAGGGACCAGGCTAGAGTTAGCCCAAAGCTTAAAGAGCAGACCCACTGGAATGAGCGTGGTGTGGACTTATCACCAACTATTTGGCTTTACAGGCCCACTGTGACTTATCTGCATTATTTTCTATCTGGACATAGCCCTCATGAGACTCTGTGCTGAATAAACAATACTTGCATGACTGAAAGCAATATCCTGACAATCCAGTCATATTTTATTAGAAGCAGATTCCAGATCGATGTGTAAAAATTGGATTGCATAACTGTATTAAAATAGAGTTGTATTTGTACTGTAACATAAAAACAGTCAGAGGCCATTTAGTCGGTATTTTATACAAGGAAATATTTAATTGGAGTATGTTTATATGAACATTGATATATTTTTCTTTATTACTTACTGTAGCCATTTAAATTAGTTGTTCATTGTGATGAATTTTAAGGTTACGTGTCGTATTAACAATGGAGCATGAGAAAGTTTTAGGTTCATAAAGGGTTTATAATTAAGCTATGAAAATTAATTTAGCCATTTATAATGGATTGTTAATTAGTTTGCTAATAGGGCTGTCACTTCCAAACTCTCTGCAGAAGGTGAATGTTAGGTTAGTTCTGTCTCTTGAGGTTTCAGGGAGGTTTATGACATTCCTTATGAAAGGTATTTCTGTCCAAATTTTTCTTGTGAAGAGAACTCCTCTTTCCTGCCAAAAGTTTAAGAATTGTTATTGTGAATGCTGTTGATTTCTATTTTGCCATGTCTGCTTTTGGGTGTCATTTTCCGGGTAATCAATGATCCTTTTTTTTTTCCCATGTGGTATTGATTACTGCAAATATTTGAAAAAAATGGAAATAACAGAAAATCCTGTCTAAATACTGGAGTAATCTTACTGTATCCTGAGTTTGGAGTATGCCAAATATGTTCTAAAAGAAGATTAATTGATTCTCTCTGGGAAGAGTATAGTCCAGAAATGAAGTTACTCTTATCACAGAGATATTTGGTGTAAAATATTATGCCAGCAGTATTAAATCCTGAAAATTACAATGAATATTAATTCAGGTCTATTCTGTACAAAAGTCAGAGTGTATACAGTGTAACACTAATTTTCTATATGTTCCATCTATAGCTAAACCCTTCAAAATTACAAAGTGAGGTGTTGCTTCTAAAAAAAAATAAATCATTCTGGTCTTCATATAATCAAAGTATTCCCCCTCCCCCTCTCCCCTGTTTCTTGGTGAATGCTGTCTCTGGTGGCATTAATGTAGTGGTATTACAGCTGTCATCGTTTAGGCTGAACAAAGCTGAGGCAACTGACAGTTTAAAGATTTCTGATTAAGTCTGAAGAAGCCTGGATCATCAATCTGCTATTATGATGATTTTAGGTGCATTTGGATAAATTAATTCTGCCACTGTAGCCTCTAAAATCTTTATAAAAAATACAATTAAAACATAAGCTCTACAGACTCTAGTTTTTCTCTGTAGTTAACTTCATCTTGTTAAATCACGTGAACTGGCTTAATCCAGCCCTGGGCTGTGAGATAAACTCAAAGTCCAAGTGGTTCCAAGTATGTTGAGGTACAGCTAGAAGAGGTATTTGCATATTTAATACAGCTGTAAATTGCTTTCCTTTGTGGTTTTGTCAAAGTAACAGTTGCATATATAATCTGTGACCATAAGGAATTGCTCCAGTCAGATTTCATACCTGGAGTTTTGCTACATCGGTTTAACCTTGTATTCACTTGGTGTAACATCAAAGGATGAGGCATAAATATATATACTCCATAAAGGAGGTCACTGGAGTAAAATGTGAGATTCTCCAAAGCAGGGAGTCATTCTAAATAAGAACTATACTATATCCCACAACAACTCAAAATGCCTTATATTTTAAGGCCTTGGATGAAGAGCCTTGCTGAGGACCCAGAGGCTTGAACATAGCTCCACAGCCACCATTTCTGCACATGGTCAGCAGAGGGGATAAGCTCAGATCCTGCTTTCATTAGGCTAAAAATTATTTCCTCTGTGCTTTTTCATAATCAATTTTAATTACATTAAAAATGATCAAATTTAAATCTTAAAGTAGCTACTCATATTTTGTCAGCTGCTGTGCAATTTCTGCAGGAAAAGGACACTCTACTGTCTAAAAGAATTTTAGTATGTAGGTTATTATAAAGATAGAAAGTAGCTGTTTTCATTGTAACCTAAATACATAATTATGTAACATTTTAAGCTGCTAAAATGGACACACTTCTATCCATCACTGAAAAGATGATGAAAAGGTACCATATAGCTTTTAAATCCTTGTGTGTATCAGGCATGAGTTTAGGAGGAAGACTAAGAAGGTGCTTAGAATACTTTAGTCCAGAGACTGAGATGTCATGGACTTTGGAAAGGTGGGCCCTGTGCTATGAAGCAAGGCATTAAGGAAAGTGAATGGTTTATATTATCTTGTATTCATTCATTCATTACTCTCTGTCACACCACTTCTACACTGGGCATCCAATTGCTCTCTAGTATTTTCAGAACTCCATTGCAAGGTCAAAAAACATCTGTTATCTGAATTTTTCCTAGGCCATCTGCTATGATCTGGGACATAAACAAGTTATTCCTGTCTACTCAGGCCCAGTCTCTTTTCAAATTCTCTCTAGTAAGTCTTCCTTATTCACATGCAATTTGACAGAAAGATGCTTTCAGCCCTTTTTTGATCTTTCTGCAACTTGATCCACCACATCTCTCCTGTGACAGATTGTCTGGCTTTGTTGTTTGTATTTGTTCCAGATATTTTCATCTTCTTTTAGAGAAAAGGCTGGCAGGGTTTTTTGAACTCTCCAGATCATCTCTAAACTTGTTATTAAATCCTTTTAATACCTAATCTTTTTCCTGAGGCACTTGCTTTGGGAGACATTTCAGATATGCCTGCACTATCCTAGACTGTAAAAATCTTATTTCCTATTGTAAAGATTAGCTTTCATTCTGCCATAACAATGAGCTGGGAAATGTTACTCACTAACCTAAACAACCCAGTCTCTACAATTCTCCCACTAACCTACCTCGTCTCAGTGTGTCAGTTGTGCCTGGAGAGGATGGAGCGTGGTGACCTTGGGTTCTGCTCCTGTCACGTAACACTCAGTACAACTGGTAGGGCAAGGGAAGGAGAGAAAGCTGCTCTCATTGTAGCTTTTGCTGGATTGGGCGTAAGTGGAATGAACAAGCATTTATGAAGGATTTCTTCTTTTCCCTTCCCTGAATTATTAATTTCTGTACTCATTGAATTGTTTAACATTTCTGTCTTCTAACAAAGGAAACAATAGCTAGAGGCATGTAATGAGGATATTTACAGTAATCCATCTGTAAATACAGCACGTGTATGGTATAATCCATTTGGATTTAGAAGCAAAAGATGGATTATTTTCATGCCTCATTTACACATGTGTTTATATATAGCTCTATTATTTTTATTTGTCACTGAGAATACAGACATGGGGTCCTTTTGTATAAACATTTATTAGTAAACCTTTTCTCCTTTAAGTTGAGATCGTGATCTGCCCTTCCTCAGGTGACTGACTCTAATGTAAAATGTTGGCTTCAACTGAGTTATTTTACTGTGAGAAAATGCATGCTGGAAAACTCAGTGAAGTTTGAGCTTTGTGAGAAAATGAAGCCACTGTCTGGGATTAGCTTACAACAGGTTTGAAGGACAGCTCTACTACAAGGTCAAATTTAGAGTAAAAAAAGAAAAAAAAAAACCCCAAAAAACAGTGACCATTTATCTCAAATACAGTCTACTTTAAGTTGACTTAAAGTAGCGCATATAGCTTTATATTAAGCTCGACTTTGAGTTCACTTAAAATATCAATGGAAACTCCTGTAGCTGAAATTTTACAATTGCTGAAAATGCAATCTGATTTCTTTGACTGTCAATGAAATTCCGTCCTTTAAAGCTTTGCTGGCACACAAGAAGACAGTGTTCTGCTCATATTTTGTACTGTGCATTGTTTAGAAACTTTTAAGTTGCCTTTGTACCTACTCTAATGATTGTAGTAATGTTACTAGAGGCAAAAAGTATGGCAACACTCTCGTAAAATAGCACAGAAATAATGATTTAAGGTTATAATGTGCTATTTCCATAGGGATCTAATTTCAGTCCAGATGGCAAATACTGTTTAAGCTGTTTCATGAATTAAACAGAAGAGGCCAATTTGAGGTGTTACAAACAAGATGTCTCTCAGCACAAAAAGAAAGACAAACATGGTGGTATTTTTCTTAATAATTGCTCTGAAATGTTTATTAGCAAATACTTGAACTTTCTAAGAGAAAAGGTTTTCTTTCCCACCGTCTGAGAGGCAACACAACTTCTCTATCCATAGAAAGCAAAGAGTTAATATAATCCCTATTGTGATTTACCCTGGAATTGGGCCACCACCAAGGCTACCATAGGAGATCATATTTACTAGCATGCCTTTGTTTCCTGGGCCTAAAAGAGAAGCTTGTTAGATCTGCCTTGAGGACCCAGGCTGATGTCTAAGGAAAAGCACGGGAAGTCTACGTTTTTCTTATAACTTCTAAAATGTGATTTGCCTGCACAGGACTAACAGGAGTGCCTGACTCCTTCCTGGAACCTTACCTTCCCCTTGTGAACATAGTCCTTGCTCTATCTGACTTATTATTGCCAAACAGGGACCAGTACTAGTATAAGAGGGTTCATTAAAATTTATGTATGTAGTGAAGTCTACAACCTCTCTGAGATACGCATACTTTGACAGAACAGTCACGAAAATAACAGCTTGTCTGAGCTCGTATAGCTTTTTATTATTCTTTCAAGTAGGTCGAAGCAGAAACTCTTTGAACTCCTGGATCAACACTGCTAATACTTATATTTCCATCTTTAGCAAAAACTCTCTCTAGTAAAGAGCCCTGAAACAACAATAGCTAATGCCAACCAGATAAATGAGAAATAGTCGCATTATCTAAAGTATCTTAAACATGTCTTCCAGAATCAGAAGTATATTGTAAAGGTCATCAGAATCGTATGCACTAGAATCCACTTATTTTACTCTTAACATCATTTTTTTCAACAATGAAATATCATCTAAGAATTGTTCTATTTTGTGCTAGATTATACTTGTTTGATCATTGCCTTTCTCAGTTAGTGCAAGTGCAGGTGATGTAAAAAAGGGAATGAAAGTATTTTAATTGGCATAAAATTCCTGCTGAACTTATATGTACAGTATGAATGCTTTCATTACCTCCGTAGTTATATTTCTGTTTAAAGTAAAGAAAATGGACAATAATATTGACTTGTCACATACATTACAAAATAATTTATTTAATTTAAATGTTCTTTTGCTGACTTGCTAAAATGTTTTTACTGGGAAGATTAGTGACTTTGTAGAGGTTTGCATTTCTGTTTTTTTAAAATCAGACTTTCAACACTTCAGTGTTTTCAAACAATAACTCTGGCTAGACCAAGCCTGTAGCTTTTTGGTAGTCAACTCTCCCATAAAAAGACATCAGGCCAGAGGAGGAAAGGTGGGTTCTATCTTTAACAATCAACAGATGCAGAATTGGTGTTCAACAGCTGGTTTCTATTTAGTCTTAGTAGCTGAAAAAAGAGCTAGATAAAAATCATACAAGTAGCTGCTATTCCTATGAAAGCTCAGGTTTTAAAATGTCTGCTCCACTCAGCTGTGCCTTTAAGGATGGGAGCAGTTGGATATTGAGATTTGAGCTCAGGTTATTCCCTCTGGAAATATTCCTAAAGATGATGGTGTCTGGTCTTTTAAGTTGAGTTTCTATTTACGTTTTCTGAAGTGTTTGTGTTTGTCTGTTCATGTTTATTCTGTTTGAAATTAAATATACATACTGTTACTTCTGCCTTGCTATGTTAACTATTCTATGAGTTATTCGTGTGTGTTTCTGCAAGTTGTCACCACAGAAAAATGTAATCCAATTCTTGACAGTGTTGCAGATTTTCTATTTTTCCTGTCCTGCTACAGTCCGAGATAGACGATCATCAGATTATTTTTTAAAAACAATTGTTAAAACCACAATGTTTTTTAAATTTATGACCTCAGAGAAGCATATCTCAAATTCTCTTAAAGATATTCTCAGAGGACCCTTCACTGCTATTGCTCCTGATGGAAAACTTCCAGCTTTTAAGTATCTTTGGAAATCTAGGTCAAAGGTTTGTAAAGGACTAAATCTTTGACTATCTCTGAATTTCTCCTTTATCTCATTTATAGGCTCCTTCTTTTTCATTAATAACTCTTAGTCTGTGATGGAGACACTGACAGTGCTTGGCTTCTGAAGTAGTTTTATATTGATTTTGTGTGGTGTATTGGGAGGTTATGTTCTTATCTTTTTTATATTTTTTTTTTCTCTCAGAAGTTCCTGCATTTCACATGTTTTCACTTTCAGAAGATAGCAAAAGAGTCGTTCTTCAGAATAGGTTTTCTTTTAGGATTTTTAAATACTTGCAGGTAGATGGTCTTTTTGGGGTAGTGGTAGTAGTTGTGAAACACAAGTTACAGGCAAGCTGAAGTCTTACAGCTTTCACTGTCTGTGAATTACTCACAAAAACCAAACTTTCTGCTATAAGGATCTTGAAAGGAGGATCTTGTTCTGTCCATTAGTGACAAAAGACAAAGATTCAAAGTCTAGAAAACATTTCAGGAAATGTAAAGTCTATAAGCATTACTTATTTGTAGTAAATAGCATAATAAAAAGAGGAAAATGAAGGTGTATTTCTAGCAACTACAGAATGACCCTGATTTCTCAAACTGAAAAGATAATATGATCCTTTCTAATAAGGATGTAATTCTGGTTTAGTTAGCCAAATTGGGACAGATTTTTTTTCCATGAAACTGATTCAATATTGGTTTACTGGTTCAGACTAGAAGAAAGGAAGAAATTTTTTACAATGGGGGTGGTGAAACACTGGCACAGGTTGCCCAGAGAGGAGGTAGATGCCCCATCCCTGGAAACATTCAAGGTCAGGTTGGACGGGGCTCTGAGCCACCTGATCTAGTCGAAGATGTCCCTGCTCATTACAGAGAGGTTGGACTAGACAATGTTTAAAGGTCCCTTCCAACCCAAACTTTTCTATGATTCTGTGATTCTACACTACAAAGATAATGGGCTAAATAATCAAAGACATTTTTATGTATGTATAGAGGGGTGGAGCTGGCTTATATTTAGTTTTATAGTTTACATTTTTTACTGCCTCCTGCTATGCTGCTTTCCAAACTAGAAACATCCTTCTGATGTTTCACAATGTGGTAATATGAGGGTTAGTAGAAGTAAAAAAGGAACAGCAGATTTGCGTATGATATTAAACTACCAGCATGACACTCTGACCTGTGCAATGGGAAGTCAATGGCCCAGAAAATCATTTAGCATATTCCATAAAACAGTAAATGGTAGAAAAGACAATGCTGCTGTGCAAAGAAAGAAAAAGCTGAAAGCTGCTTCTGAGGAGTTCTGACTTTGCTTCTGGGGTTGTGAGTGTAACAGCTGCTCAAAAAAATTAACAAGGAGAGATCAGGAGGGACTTTCATAAATAATTGATCTCACTGTTTCTGTGAAGCATATTTCAGTATTTCTCCTAATAATTCTAGCATTCAACCCAGTGTCTTCTCATTCAACTACAGCATGTCTTTTGGAAGCATGGCTTTTGTTGGTTTATATGACTAAATCTAATGTATCCAATTGCAATGTGAATGCATTATTGTGCAAATAGCCTCCCATAATTCAGGTGACAATGCATTGTAAGATTAGAGAAGCAGATGAGGAAATGGTGAAGGGAAGAAGTGAGAAAGATCCCAATCTTAGGACTTTTTAATTTTTTTTTTTGAGGAGGAAGGAAGAAGTGGCTGGACAGAGAAAACTCAGATTTTTGAGATCTGACTAGCAGGTTAGCAGATGATGCATTTGGCTACTATTTTACTTTTGGCTTAAAGAAAAGATTACATTTGATGGCTTTTTGAAAAAGATTCCCTAGAAATATGTCTTTATTGAGAAAAAACAATGATTTAAAACCTGTTATACTGAAGTGCTGACCACAGCAGCTGGAGAACAGAAGTTCTAGGAAGAGGCAGTAAATGCCTCTCTTTTATAAGATGGCACTTGGAACATATTGTGATCATAACAGTATTTTTTATTACCTGAAAGATGTGCAAAGAACAAGATATCTTGATTCAAGTTAGAATGTAGAAAGCAAACACTTGTTGATGGATATAAATCCTAAGTCTGTCTGAAGAAAGGATGAAATGGACTTCTGGGTTTGTGTCACCTCAGAAAAAGAAGAACTGAAAACTTACTTTCTCTCACTGATGTACGTTGCTGAATTCCCCAAAATGGCCTTTTCTTGTTGTAATCCACATACAATTGTAGAGGCACATAATCCATTTAATCCATGAGCTACTGGAGTGGCACAAGTGATTTCACAGCACTTGGAGATGTGGAATCACCATTAAACTGAACTGTCAGCAGATGTCCATTATTCAGCTCATATACCCTTCGTGGTTGTGCACTTTATTTTCCCCTTTATTGAAGGAACAGCTGCAATTTTGTCTACAAATAAGGTTTCTTTTTGTTAGACTTTGTACAAAAAGGTAGCTAAACATGGTCCATATTCCCAATGATTTGCAGACCCTGTGTAGTACAGGACTAATAGGTTTTTTTTTTCTTCAAAAAGGCTTTAACTGTAAGGATTGCACACATCTTCTAAACATATACTTTGTGTCATCCAAATGGTTATTAACAAAATACTTAACTTTTTCCAAACCCAGAAAAGAAAGCTGTCCTTGAGTCTCTCCGGTTTGAGAGTATTCCATTGATAACTATTGCCTTCCATGTGTCTTGTAGTAATTCCATACATATGGTGCTGCCTTATATAATGAAAAACGGTGTCAAAGACCCCCTTAAAATCAATGCATATGATATCTACACTATAGCCCTGGATAGTTGCTCCTCCACAGGAAGGAACAGGTACTGCAGTGAAAGCTAAAGAGCAGGAAATTGCCTATGCAGTTTCCTATTCTCTCCTTCCTTTCAGCCTCCTTAAGTGAGATATGTAGTACAAACAATTTTCTTTTTAAATATTTTGTTGCTTCATAATAATTTCTGCTATTTAATGGGCAATAGGATGGTCCTTTCATAGGCTATCACATCTGTTTACCTGATAGTACTGGCTAATTTCTTGTTTTGTATACTGAAAAATACTGTACAAATAACTGAAAAGAAATAACTTAGAAAAATCAGTTCATTTTCTTAGTTAAAAACATTCCCTTCTAAAGAACAAATATTCAGCAGTATGTATGAATGGACTATGTTGAGTGGCATGGTTACTTCTTCTTTATTTACTATGGTTGATTAACATATTTTCTTGGAAAAAAGCAGTCACTTCAGCAGAAAAACAGTTAAGACCCATTGTATTATAAAGTGTGCTCTCATAGTTTGTAATAGTTTATAGAGGCAGATTTTTTTTTTGGTACTGTAAGAATTAAAAGGTAACTTCTATTGGAAAAACCTCACGTTTCAGATACTCACAGGGACTATGATTACTTTTCATGAGGACGCACATAATTTCTGCAGGAGTGAACAAGTGTGTCATTTCTTGAGGTTTTAAAATCCATTGAGAAGCAAGAACATGCTTTTCTTGAGTACTTGTCTTTTTTTATCCTGCATGTTTCTGACAGTCATGACAATTTTTGCTTTTCTTAGCTCTTTGCCTTCAGCTCTGAAGGCCACTTCTCCCTCTAGGTTAGCCACAGCCAATCCTTCTAACTAAAGAATACCGAACAGAACTTCCAAACAGTCCGACTTCTGGCTCCCTTATTTTTCAAATATTAATTAGTATGAAATATGACTCTTCTCTATGATTATTCTAATCCAGTGCCTACCACTGTCAATGGAAATCTTCATTTGACTTCAAGATATACTGAATGAGCTTCAACTAGTAAGTCCTATCAAATTGGTAATGACATGTTATTTACCCAAGTAAGGACAAAGACTGTGGGCTGGGTGTGGCAGTATTTCTTGAGGAGATAGACTGAAGAACAAATAAATGTTACATTGGCAGACATGAGACTGAGCAAAAAAGTATTTGCTGGTACTTGTTCTTGCATTCTTTGGCACCATGTTTCCATTTAGAAAACATTTCCAGATTTCTCCTTGTCCTTTCTTCATGCCAACAATACATCTTAAAGTGCTAGAAAATCAACTTTGTCAAAAAATGTAATTTACACCAGTCCAGGGTGTAACTTGTTT
>VXAK01000362.1:231750-279548 GCA_013399435.1 Arenaria interpres | reverse complement strand
TTTTCTAGAGCCAATATAGGAAACTATTGCTAGGTCTTTCAGCGGAAGACCTCTGAGTCTGAGAACCTAAGAATAAAAGGTGTTATTTGGCTCTGAGAATATGTGAGATATCTTGCCCTGCCTTATTAACAGGCACTGAAGCTCATGACGATTTTAATTTGGACACACTAAAAATGCCTGCCCTCTCTGTTGTAAAGTTATGAGCTACTTCAGAGAATTTATAACTATAAATGCCCTTCTTTTGACAGTAATGGGAGAACATCCCCTACATCCTCTCAAGCCAGTGGGTTGTATATCATCTCATGTCTATGGTTTTGTTCACAGCCCTGGAAACAAACCCTAAGCTTCTTGTCTCCAGTTTTCTTTCTGTTGTTTGTCAGCTCATTTAGATATTATAGACTGCACATTTATGTGAAAAAATCAAGCTAGCCGGTTAATGACCACTTCATCCAACTGGTGCCTAGTGAATTCAGAACCTTGTGATCTGTCACAGTAAGAGTCGAGAAATGCCAAAGGCTTAAAGTAGCTTCTACTAGTATAGCACTAACAATTTCACACATGAAAGAGGAAAGTAAGAAAAAATAGATAAATATGGTTTTACCAAGTTTTCCTTCTCCTCTACACACGATGGTTGAGAACAGTTATTTTCAAAGGGGATGCAACATGTATCTTAATGTGCAGAGCATTTAAGCTTATGACTGCAAATGCATTACTTGAAATAGGAGTGAATTCCACTTCAGCCAGGGACAATTAAAACAGGAGAGAAGATGAAAGTCTTTAGTAGATGAAAGAGAAACTGTCTGGTATTTCTTTATCAAAGTCCAAGTCTAAAAAATTAAATTACAGAGAAGACATATTATTAAGCAGAGAGCACAACTCAGAATAGGCTTTTCAGTAAACCTTGGAAGACAGCAGTTTACTGAAAGTTTAATCCTCAAGAAAAGGAAGTTGAGTCTTCTTTTACCATAAACTGCACTATTTTAGCCTGAATCATGATCACTGGTGCTTAAATTAGATCCCTTCCTTCAAACTAAATCTTTTTAAAGCATAGATTAGCATTTCAGATCAGAAGCTCAGAGGCATCTGGGAATCTGATCAAAGTCTCTGCATGAATATGTAGTTAGAGTATTTTATGATACATAAACTACACAATCATCAAATTCTATAATCTTTAGGAAAAAATTAAAATTGCTAAGTGTCTTACAGTCTAGTTGTCTTCTTCCTTTAAATCCTAACAATTGACAGGATCAGCCCTTACTTAAGGAGTTCTGTTGATCTGGTAGAAGATACTACCTTTACCTCCAAAGCTTGTCTGGCTTGTATCCTTTGAGTATGACAGCTACAACCCAACCACTATATCCTGTTATTTCAATTCTTAACTGGAAGATGAATGGGCATTTCATTTCTGGTCTGACCTCTTTAGCCCCGCTTTTATTAGTTGCTTTTCAGAGACTGGGTCTGAAACCAGTGAATTGATAAAAAAAATGTCTACTTCATGTGTCCTATTGGAAACAACTTCCTTACTGTGGTTACTGAAAACAAAGGTTGTGACTATTTAAGGTTAAACTATCATAATATCTTAGGGATAGTATCATCAGTACCACAAGAGAATACTAAAGTAATGAAACAGAAAACATGGTTGTAGCAATTGAATGTTTTGGAAAGAAAAGTATTTGAAAATGCGAAGATTTTCATCTTTTATGAGAAACAATGTAATAATATGAGAAGATTGAACAAAATTATACAACAAAAATTGGAGTTAAAAGGTAAATATATGTGTCAATATTTCAGTATACGAAATTATAGTAGAAATGTTCTCCCTCCATCCTAGTGTGTATGTGGTATGTCTTTGTAAATCTTTCCTCAGGATGTGTGCAAAATATAAAAATAAATTAATTGCATAATGAATCAATGAACAAAGTACCTTAATTTATTTGCAATTACTATTTTGAGAAAAAAATCGACTTAGGCTAATGAGGATTTAAATCTTCATTGAAAACATGAAATGTTCTGCAATTTTTTGCTAGTGAAAAAAATTCACCTCTTAAGAAACAGACAAACAAGAAAAATGACAAAATCCCATCTAAATGAGAGATGTTTACCTAAAGAGGAATGTCTAGAAAACCAGCAATAATTTGGAACAGCGTGGTATCATTTCACAGGTGAGAATACTTACTTTGGTGTGGGATTTTCATATGAAACCTACAGGTAGTATAGGATATGAAGAAGACAAGAAAAAGATATCTTTATTTTAGATTTTGTATGTGTGTGTATTTACATCAACATATATATGTATGCCATCAGATATTAAACAGGGAAGGTCAAACTTTAGATTCCTCACCACAGACTTCAACATAGTATGAAGCCTTATGACTCTATGGGGACAGCGAGATATTTCCAAACTATGAGTTTCTCCACTTGCCCTATCTTGGCAGATGCCCTAGTTTCATCTTGACTGAGCTGGGGTGAGACGTAGGTGTGTGTCATCCTGTCCTTCTGCCATGGATTCTATGGAAAGAAGTCCAAGGCCAGGGCCTGGAGGAGATTTACTGCTGACCTCAGCTGGGTCCCTGATTTGGATGACTAAAGGACTAGGTCTTGCATGTGTTTCATAGACTATAATTTCCTTATCATCCATTGATAAAATTAGCTATAATTTAACTTATGTATGCTGTGCTGCATAATGCTGATGCATAACTTGTCCTGTCTTGAAGCTGTTAGAAATTGTAGGTCCGTAGCATGGGTGGAAGAGAGAGAGGTATGGCAGTGAGATGGGACAGGGCTCTAGCGTTGTCTCAGAGCTGAAAAGCTACACTTTAGAAACTCCTGGCATTTCCATGTTTGAGCCATTGTGGCTCAAGCATTTGATTTAAAATATATTTACGTGATATTTAAAACAGTATTCTGGTTTTCTTATTATTTACCTTATGTTGTTTGAACTTTTTGAAATCCATATTTTCAAGCTTTGTTCTTTAACTACAGAAAACATATCTTTTTCTCTCACTTGAGCCTCCCACATTGTCACAAAGCTCTGGGGTTTAAGACTCTCAGGACAAGTGCCAAGTCTCTGAAACTCATGATAAGAGAGCGAGAACTAGCAACTACAGAAAACCTGTGCAGGAAATGGCAGGTGTGCAGCTTGCAACTTATGACAGAGGGAATATGTGCTGCTTTACAAACCACATATATATATTCTGTTGTATTTCAGTCATAGTGTTTGTTGCTATTGACTCTCATTTTGTGTCTGTGAGTTGGATATGCAAGATATACATTTTTTTTCTCTTCAAGCTTTTGGGTTTTGTAGTGATACAATAACTTGAAAATTTTCACCTGCACTCTATCTTAGTCGGATGTTGTCGGTCTAAGGATGTGACTCAGGTGTGCTTGAGTCTGTGCTAGTTACTTATCTTTGAAGGGAGCAAATGCAAACCTGAGAATATGTACTGCCCCGTCTAGCCATTTTATAACTCATAAGATTCAGTGAGTGGATCATAAAGGTTAGAATCTATGTTCTTATTTATCATGTTTGAAAGGAGACAGATATTTCTTCCCCCTATATCCTATACCTTACCAGTTCTCTTTTTCTCACTATCTCTCGATATACTGACATCATACCATTGCAGCAGCTATCATGATGTCAAATTGTCTTTCAGACCTCTGTTAAGGGACACGAAGCTAAATGATGTAGTGGAGAATTGCATTGCTAAGCTAGGTTCAAAAACTAATTAGAATGTAAACAAGAATGGATCCGTAATGGTTTCATTCTGGAGCAGAGTAGAATTTTGACTGCAGTAGAGTTAAGCAAATAATTTCCAATGAATAATTGATTTCAATGTCACCTTTTCTGTTTATGAATTATCCACTAACCTATTACAGATTTCACTGGTTTGTTCATTTTATCTAATCTGTGCATTTTTTAACTATTGGCCATTTCTTGAATGGTGTGAGTGAACATAGGCAGATAATGTGTGCATGTTTCTTTCATCTGATGACTCAGGCACCTGAACAGTTCTGTGAAAACTAGAAATTCTGCAAATAGAAAGTGCAAAATATATGTTTGCCAGATATTTCTGGATTTTAGTTTCCAAACCAAGAAAATTTGAATGGTAAAAGTACTGGTAATACCGCAGTACTCAAGTGTTCTTGAGAAACTATTCACAAGAGGGTCACAAACAGAAATGAAAAGGAATTTTGCATCTGGGTAGATTTGGCCCAAAAATGTCTTTCTACTTTTTGCTCTATGCTAATGTCTTACCTCAAGCCAGCAAAACATTCCCCGGTGGTTTTCTGTTAAGGACTGGAATAACGAGATGTGTCACATGAGAAGAGAATATTATAATCTTTCCCTAATATACAAAACATTTTCATCAAGGCACTTCTTACATGCTCTGAAACAGGGCAGCAGGTGGCTCTTTGAATGGATTCATAGGATAAGTAAGGCTGGGAAAAGGCCTTGCTACTTTGTGCTTATCCAGCATCAGGCACCAATCCTCCGCTAATCCTTGCTGCATGTCAGGTCTCTCTCTTTACCTACATGATGTATACTAAAGGACGATTTCATTAAGAAGGAATTGGGCCACACTGGCCCCAGGAGTCTTGACCTCTTTGCTGTATGCATTGCCAAAGTCAGACAGCTTTTCAGTGCTCATCAAGACTACTCACAGGGCATCATGACCCTTAATTAACATAGCAGCTGGTACAGAGTGCTGCTGCTGCCCTATTTACCTTCACAAAGATGTTAAGCCAAATCTGTAAATCAGTACAGACTTTTTTACTCCACTCTTCCTTTGACTTCTCATTTATGTGTATGGATCAAGCTGTTGACACTCTTACTTCCCCCTGTAAAATATTAGAAAATATTGGGTGTGTGCAACTGCCTCCTTCACCAGTGGCCTGATTTAAATCTAACCGATCTTGTTTTTAAAACAGTATAACTTCACCGATCCAGGGAGTAACTCGGTTTCATGAGTGGAAAGGAAGAGTTCTTTATATCTTCCAGAAAACTGAAGAGCTATGTTATTTTATCCAAAACAAATTCTGTGGGTGGAATAACATTTGGCAAGGAAAGTCCTGAATTCGGAACTGAGGTATATCACTACTCCTTTTTAAATTCTCAATACTAAAGTTATAAGGCACTCAGAACAATTGAGATTTTGGGGCCATGGAATATAGAGTCAGCTGCCAAATTACTGGATGCACTTGCCAAATAAAAATAATTCATGTAGCTTCTAAAACCAGTTAGTTAGGTGCTATGGTAGTTGGACTTTTCCCTGTACTGCTTTATGGGCAGTTTTTGGGTTATATTTAGCTGTTAGTTGATAAGAAATGATTGTCAGACAGCGTCTCTATCTCTTTTCTCATTGTTAATGGCTTTAACAAAATGAAAAATGGCCTTGCATTGGCTAACAACCTACACTCTCTAATTCTAAAGCAAGCAGGGACAAGATGCATTAGCATGTTAATAGAACTTTGCACCCTAAGGTTCTGGTTTATCAGATATTAAGAATGCATTAGTGTTTCACAAACACTGATGGACAGGATTTGTTAACATGCTAATGCTACCTGAAAATATATGGTTATTGTTGTATCAAGCATCAAACAGTATCAGTGAAAGAATATTTTAAACATGAGCTTCTCATTTTAATAAGATTTCCCTGTAACCTTGTTTGATAAAACACATTGCAACATTTTCAAAGATAATGAATGATTTTAAGCATCTTAAAAATGAGATATTGTCTTAAGACTCTTTGAAAGGACCAGATTTTTCTAGTCGCTCATATTTAGATTACGTGCCATACCTAATCTAGCGATTAGGTCTTGGCATATAATTTAGATACCAAGTGATCGGTAATGTGTACCCATAATGAAGACACCTGAAATCACTGGATGTTTCTGATGACACATTAGGCTGATTTAACCTCTTTGTCAATTTATGCAGCCAGGGCTTGGTTTATATTGGTTTCCAGCTCACCGAGAACACTACCCAGACTACAGTCATATGTTGTGGGTTTTATGCATAAACATGTGGATCAGGCTATTGAAAATGAGTCAAGATAGGTGAATTTGAGTTAAATTGTATTTGGGGCTCAAAGCTCACTTGAAAGAAAACATTTTTGCATAGCTTGGACCTTTTTCAACTGAGTTTCACATAGTGTTTTAGTTTGTCTAATTGAGTGAAGGATTTTGAATATATATACATAAAAAGCAGACAACAAATTTCATGAAGCTTGCTGGTCTGAAAATTCTGAGTTTCCCAAGACTGTAATGGATGATAGTTCTATTTGATTCATCTAAGTGCCTGAAGAGAAATTAACAACTATCTTAAGTAGAAAACAGCAGATTTATCACTGTGTCTTTAGTATTTGTTCTTCTTTATCTTTTTTCTTTTCTTTACACTTTTGATTCATAGTGCACCTAAAGCTAGGAGCTGATAGACTATTACTGTTACTTGCACAGAGACACGTTACTCTGAAATACTTTTTATAGTTTTATGTTAAGGTGACAGGGAAAAAAGACAATATGAAAAAGGACAATATGACAACGAGCCCTAGTGTAATTGTTGGTAAAAATACAGTGGTGGATGTGAATGCCTACCGAGAGAGCTGCAAGGAACACTTTTGGATCTATAACTGATTGAACATATCTTCCTGTTATGATTTTGTCTAAGAGCAATAACATAGCTTTCACATTGTTTATGTAGATTAACAATTTCACTTGGCAGCTCTCCCATAATTTAAAAGCAGCAAAATGCCCAGTCTTCAAGTGCAGTAATACAACTGAACATGACATTCCCAGTGAGCCAGACAGTTTAGATCACAATTTAGCCAATTCTGGATACCTTATAATAAGTTTGTTTTTCAGTTGCCATCTTAATATTTCTTAATATTTTAAAGTATAGGCTTATCCTCATCTTCTTACTCAACTCCCCCCTCCCTCACTTCATACTACTTCATAGGAAAGTAAGACTCAGTCAGGGAATACTATATTATATATAATATATATGTATAGTATTATCTGAAAGATATTAACATATTGTTTTTTCATTTAACGCTCTTATGTTGAAATGCTCAGAATTTATATTCAGAATAGGAGGCCTGTCATTTTACTCACCATAAAAAAAAATTCTAATTAGAGACTTTTTCTTCCCTCAGAAGGCACTAATAATCATACTTTGCTCTTACTCAGCACGTCTTATCCTCAGGTCTCAAAGCACTGTACAAAGATGTTTAAAAGTAATTTTGAAAAAATGGATTGGAAACAGGTTGCTGTTTTATGTGATTCAAATTTTCCTTTCCTTCTTTCAGCTGAAAGGTTTGACATTTCTTCCATATGAACAGAAGCTAACTGGAGGTACACAACCCTGAATACTGGGTGACTCAGCAGTTAGGACACTTGGTTAAGGTGTTCAGGGCTTGTTCAGGTTCCTTCAGGCTATGACTTTAAGCAGAGATTTGTGCATACGTAGTGAGGTCTTTTCAAACAATTCACTGCTAAATGTAGTGAAACTCCTTGCTGCAAATAATGAATATGATCAGTTTCAATCTTTTCAGTTTGTTTGTGCTTTGTAAATAGACCTTGGATCTCATTAATTTGTTTGCCATTCATTATTGATTGGATGTATCACAAGAACAAATTTAAGTCTGTGTGAACAGTGTTTATTGGCTGCATCTTTTATTCAGTGTTACTGCTCTTGCTGATGTGTGGAATTGGTCACTTTACAGCTTTGTTTTTCTCCCTTGGCTGGTTTTGTGGTCAAAATGCAAGGCCAATTGCAGCCTCAGGGAAGGGAAAGTAGTGTTTGTGGTGCTGCTGTATTAGAATCAAGGAATTCTTGCTGAATAGTAGGAACTGCTAGGTGATCTCTAAATGCAAAGCTAGATTAAGACTCTCCAGATCACTGGCAGCAAAGGTTTACTGCCATTGAATGTGGAGCCGGGCTTCCGTTTGCTCCTTTTCACACAGATGAACCCTAAATGGTTGGCTGAAACAAAATACAATAAGCTTGCAAACATAGCATGAAGTCTCTATTGAGTAAGGAAGGGAAAAGAAGGAATAGAAAGAATAAAGCAAGCAGGAAAAACCAACACAAGAGGAACACTATAAATAAGATGGAGGAAAAATTAGCAGTTTCTTTTGCTTTTTGACACTCTCCTGTGCAATGGCTTTCTTTTCTTTCCTTTGTTGTCCTGTAGACTTGTTTTAACACTTCTGGGCTGCTCAGGTAAGTAGATTTTGGCTATTCAGGACTTCCAAACTGACTCTTTTAACGCTTGAACAATTAGCTTTTATGCTCCCACTGCACATACAGTACATCATCATAAAAGATATCCTGACTCTAATGTCTCTTAAAATAAGCTAGGGAATAAAATGGAAGAGGATTTGACTGAGTTTGTTTGTGCAAACATAACCAATGTTATCCAGATGATTTTTCAATTTAATTTGAAGCCATTTTGCTTGTATGTATATGCCAAGACTAGGATGGCACCAGGCCTTTTCATCTTTAAAACAAGCAAACAAAACTAGATAATATCCAATTTCTTCTTTCCATGGCATTGCTAAACTACATTAAGCATTTCATATTGGAAATTATGCAAACAGGTTTCTGGAAAACGGTTTGTTGATTAGGACTATTTTGGCAGATTTACTGTCACCATTGTTGCACTGTTATATGAACATCCACAGTAGCTAAAGCACTGTTCAACTTGCTTGTGCTCACCATTTTCCTCTCACTAATAAAAATAATGAATTTACAGAAATTGGACTGGCAGAGTACCTGAGAAATAAAGTTGATAAACTCTTAAAAGCATCCATCTTCTAAGAGCAATTAATTTTGCAGCTGAACTTTCAGTGTGTCCTGCTTGCCTGGAGGTGGCCGATGATGCTAGGATTTCTCTGGTTGAAGTAAGAATGATTATTTGGTCATGCAGTTGTCGTTCTACACCCAGTGTCTAATTACCTCTAGAAAGAGATTATAAGAGACTGGTAACTCTATCCCAACTGTAATCATACTGCCACTGTACTGTCCTTGGTCCCTTGCCTTCTAGTTGGGTAAGCATGTATCAGTTGGAGTACATGAGCTAGCCCAGAAAACATAGTTATTGATCATATCTGATTTGCTATGAAAATTTCTTTTTCTTGTTGCTGTTGTGTTTTCTGACATCACATAATTTCCTTCTTTAAGAGGAAACAATTGTTAGGTTAAAGATGATATGCTGGCTGATGTACCATTGTGCCAAGCAAAAAATGACTAATATAAAGGTAAAGGTGGTTCACGTAAGCAGAAAGGAGTTGCTTGTAGCTTTTATGGTAGCTTGTCTTCCAGTACCGCCTCCATGTGACATTTCTGGCTCAATTTTCTGAGCTACTCTGAGTCATCAGTGACAATCTTTTCCTTTAACTGCTTTCAGCCACAAAAGGCATCTTGGCTAAGGAAAATAACAGAATGTCAGAGGGAAAAAAAATCATGAGTTATCAAGAGAAACACTCGGAAAATGCTGTTTATTTGGAAGTATACTTTCTAAAGTCTTCAAAGATTAGGTCCTCATCTGCCATAAAGTAAAGTAGCTGTTAGTTTAAGGAGCATTGCATTGATTTACCCCAGCCAGAAGTGGCCCTATGTTCTAGAAAGAAAACGCTTCCAAACCTTGGTAGAAAGTATTTCAGCAAGAACTACAATTCCATTAACTACATGCTTTGCAGTTTAGCAAATGTTCAGTCATGCTAAAATGACTGGGTTGGCTGTGTCCTGGGGGATGGTACTATTCAGTTTGAGGGGGAAAAAATAAATTTAAAGAATGAGAGTTTTCAATACTTACAAGTCTTGTTCATTTCTAGCAGATAAATTTAAATCTCTCAGTTGTTCAGCAAAAGGACTAATATACTACAAGGATGAAGAGATTATCATAAAGGCACATGTTATCATAATTATTTTATGTATTTAAATGTACCTCAGCAGGAAAACTGTGGTAACTGGCAATATTTAGAAAAAACTTTAAACCGATGTAAAGCAGCATGTTTACAGCTGCTTTTCCATATTGAACAGAAAATGTGTGCTTTTTGAAAGCTGACTATTGTGGTTTAACGCGAACTCGTAGCTCAGCACCATGCAACCGTCACTCACTCCCCTGTGGTGGGATGGGGGAGGGAATCAGAAGGGTAAAGGTGAAAAAACTCATGGGTTGAGATAAAGACGGTTTAGTAGGCAAAGCCAAAGTCGTGTATGCAAGCAAAGCAAAACAAAGAATTCATAAACTACTTCCTTTAGTCAGCTGTCAGCTGACTCAGCTGTGTCCCCTCCCAGCTTCTTGTACACCCCCAACCTACTTACTGGTGAAGCACTATGAGGGGCAGAAAAGGCCTTGACTCTGTGTAAGCACCTCCTAGCAGTTACTAGAACATCCCTGTATTATCAAGACTATTTTCAGCACAAACCCAAAATGTAGCACCATATATGCTATTATGAAGAAAATTAATCCTATCCCAGCCAAAACCAGCACACCAACTCAATGAAATTCCTTGGTTCAGTGTGAAGGTCCAAAGAGAAGGTGGCTTGTTCTAATGTATTCTGAAAATGTTATAATTTTTGTGGAAAATGGGCTTCCTGACAAATTATATTACTTGCCCTTGTTTTGAAAGTTTATTGCCTATTTCTCCTACTGCACTTATTTTTTGGGGGTTACTGTGCTACAGTTTTTTTTACATTCTTTTCTTTTCAAAACTAGGGATTACATGGACCATTTGTCCATTTGGTTATTCTTGGCTGATACTCCATCTGCCTATTTCTGTTGAGAAATCAGCTGTCACACTTTATGCTTCATTTATCAATAGTTATTGTTATGATGTTCAGGTTTGTGCTAATTTTGTAGCAGTGTCTTCATTGCAGTTAATCTTGCTTTTTCAAAGGAATAAGGTTCTGAATGAGTATAGTACAATAACATGTTTGTACACAGCACTCCGATAGTCAGCATGTCATAACTGTGCAGTAGCCCACGTTGTATTTCTATCCAACACATGCATAACATTAAAAAAAAAATGGAATTTCTTTACTGTAATAGGGACTTCTGAGTATGTAATAGAAGCGTTCAATAATTTAAGAAATGAACATCTGTGAACCATCCAAAGCTTGGTCTCTTTGAGCTGTAGAGGGAATGAATTTCTTGAAAGGTTGTTGAAAAGTACCCTGAAGTGCTCAAATATCGATGATTTTGTTCAATGGAAATTAGGTAATTCCCTTCTGTGAATTCTATTTGCAACATCTTTCCTTTTCCTGTATTGATTAGACAATCTCTCTAGATACAGTGAGATCCCAAACCAGGGAACTAAGCTCTTATTTGGATAAACTCCTAGTAATGAGATAACAGTCTTCTCATGAAATAGAGCCTCATGTCCAAGAAACGAATAAAAAGAGCTTGTCTTTCAGCATTTTCCTCTATTTTATTCCAAAACAAGACAAGAATATCAAAATAATTATTAAATCAGCTAGAATTTGGTGCAGCATAAAATGTGGTATCTAATTCATCCTTGAATCCAAGTAACTCATTGCCACCTCGGTCCATTCCTCATTAGTATAGGGCTTGAAAAAACAATTAGTTTTTGCCACTAATTTATATATGTCCATGTTATTACAGCATGTCAAAATAAGGAAAGCCTTAGTGTACCTTGGTTTATATTTCTTGACATTTGCGGGGTCTTTGCCAACAAAAATATGAATCAAAGGTGTGAGTTCATTACCGTCATTGAAAGTCCTGCCAGATTTTGGGTTTGCCCTATTTCATTTCCTTCCTTTCCCCCCACCCTCCTTTGCCTCTATGACCTTTGAAACAAGAATGGGAACTGACAATCTGACTAGCTACAGAGGAGAAAATAATTAAGCTGACCACCTGCAGCTCTATCAAATGTAGAGATAACAAACTGAAAGGGGAAAAAAGGAGAAAAATAACATTTTTTTTTTTTCCCCTTTGATCTTTTCCCATCATAGCTCTTCTGGGCTATATATCACTCTTACAAAATATTCTTAAATAAAAAAGTCTTTAAGCATTTTGTTTCCATTATAAATGGCATGTTATATATTCTTAAAATAGAATGGATATAATAAAATTCTGAATTGTTTGGATGCATTGCCAAAAAGAATCTGCAGTGCCCCTTAACACATTCACTTTAGAGAGTGTTGATAAAGAATTCAGTGTATTGTGCTGTCCTGTCGTGCATTTTAAACATCTGCATAACCTATTTAAATAATCAGGTACCTGTGCAATTAAAAATAGCTGCTACATTATGCATGGTTCTTGGCTACTAATAGTAAAAATTAACTTCAGCGTTCCATTAGTGATTTTCAATTTGCTGCTAAGTTTTCTGCAATTGATTGACACTACTGAGTTAGTCTACGAAGCTGCAAAGACAAAACCGGTGTGTGTCTCAGCTCAGAGGAAACCCTTCCCCAAGGAAAGGAAACTTTCCTTCACAACTAGAACCACAGTAGGCTACGGAGATTGAGGAGACGTAATCTCACATTCCCCATTGTGTGTCATGATAAAAAGCTATTTCCTGGCTGCCCAGCAGGCAGTGACCTTCAGCTGCTCCAGCCAGTTCTGTTTGCAGCCCAGGAACTTGCTCTTCATGACATGAAATGATCAGGATGAGGCTGATTGTGCTTACTGCCCATCTTGATAGGAGCAGCTTCAATATGGACTATAGGATTCTACCACTTAATCTGAGAAAGCATTTCACACCACACACACAGTGTGACAGAAAAAAGTGTGATGCCCACACCCTGAGGAAATGGCAGGCAGAGCTGGAAGTTTAACTTGTGCTCAGGGGCACTTCTATCGATTGTGTGAATATGGCAGCAGGAGGTTTATGGATAGCAGGTGGGAGCGTGGATCATGGCTAGTTTTATAGCTGGTATCCTGGGGGACCTGTGGAGCTTCCTTGTACCCCACTCTGTCAGGCTGTGTTCTTTGTGACTCTACAAAACACCACTAAATTTGGCTGTACTCTTAGTAAAGTCCTGATGCAACTTTGGGAAGCAGAAGGTAAGAACTTCTCCATGTTAAGCCATGTTCAAGAACCAATCCCGCTGACTCTGAAGATGTGACTGGACACCATGCCAGCCTGGGCTGTGGCACCTGCCTGAAGCATAGCTGCTTAACATAACCAACGGGGGACACACATGGGGACGTGTGTTGGTAAATCCTCTTCAGGAATCCTTAAATGCCACTCTCACAAGACTTGCAATAGAAGTTTTGCTGCCTTATTTATTTCCTGCACCTGTAGAAACTGCAAGCTCCTTCCAGGCATGTCCCAATAACAGGAGCAGCTGGGGATTCCTGTGTGGATCTGCTCGCAGAGCTGGGCTGTTCCCCAGATGTGAGATAACATATGCCCAGGTGTGCTGCCAGATACATAAAGGCGGAGAAGCAGATGGAGAACATAGAGAGGGAGGAGGAATCCAGGAGCAAATGTGTGTCAAAGTGTTACCTGGAACAGGTCCTTTTCAAAATAGGCATTGCACAAGACTCTTCCCCCTTGGGAAACGGTCTTATAATTGATGGTTTCTGAAGCAGTACCTCTGTCAGCAATAGAACATCAATTCTCTTGGGTCCAACCTTGGGTAAAAGGTTTGTTGTCTGCCTCTGAGAAGCTTGCTAGTAATCAGCACATATGATAATGCTGTATTTGGCATGCTGGTGATATGTGATCTTTCACAAACAGTTATAGCTGATAGAATTTCCACTGAATCACTGTCATCCTAAGTCAGATTTTAATTCTGTGGACAAAGTCTTTTGCACAGGCAAATTTTTCTTTGATGTCAACTCTGTGTTGCTGTAGCATTTGGGAGCATGGAACCAATGCATCCATTACCTTTGCACGCTTACTGTAACAAAACAGTCTCTGCCCAGGAAATGAGTGCTGGTAGGTAGAGCACAGAATTCCTCAAGCCTGAAATCCTCACAGCATGAATCAAAGGTTGCAGCTACATGTAAGCCACCAAGAATGAGAATCTGATTTCCCAGGAACAAGGCTCAGTCTAAGACCAGTAAATGGAAAGCTTCTAAAGCCATTAGGCAGTAAGTTGGACTGCTGAGAGAGCAGCCTGGGACCATTTCTGTGTTATTACAGAAATGTTTCCAGTATATTGTTTCCATCCATCCTCAAAACTACAACATCTGGCTCAGTTATTTCACATATTTTATGGTATAGTGGAGCATTAAGGTATATGGTAGTAAAATACGCAATTGTTCTACCCATTTTGCTTCTTTTGCTGGGCAGTCAGTGTAATTTACAATGTGTTGTGTAGATCCATGGAAGTGATGTGTTTTCCTCTTTTTTTTTTTCCCTCTTCCTTTTCTTTTTTTCCCCCCAGAACTGTGTTTTTTACATATCAGCCTTTAAACCCCATATGAAATGGTTGCACAGCTTGAACAGTGTTTGCTGTAACCTGGTTCATCATTTTCTACTTCTGCCGAGGGTGACTTAGTTATCGTCTCCTGTATTGTCATCCGCAAACTTGCTGAGGGTACAGTCTGTCCCTTCATCCAGGTCGTTGATGAATATGTTGAACAAGACCGGACCTAGTACTGATCCCTGGGGAACACCACTAGTTACAGGTCTCTGCCCTGCTGGTCACAGCCCTCTGAGCTCTGTCATTCAGCCAGTTCTCAATCTACCCCACTGTCTCAATCTAGCCCACACTTCCTAAGCTTATCTATGAGGATGTTATGGGAGACTGTGTCAAAAGTCTTGCTGAAGTTGAGGTAGACAACATTTGCTGCTCTCCCCTCTACTCTTGATCTTGGTGCTGGGGAAAAGAGGAGCATTTTTATAGCCCAGAGTTGTTCAGAATGGAGATAGTGTTCTGCGTAGCACTGACTTCTGCTGGGAGCAACACAGAATCTGGCAGCTTAGAGCTGTTGCATCTGTAAGATCCTGAATCTTGGACACTTTGCAACAAGTTTGAATCTTGGACAATTTGCAAAAAAAGTCTGTAAAAAGTATTGAATCATATTGACATATTCTGTTTTAGTTTTCAGAAAATCATTTATAGATTAGATGATTATGAATCCAGGCAGTGCTTCATACTGCATCCCTGCTGCTGGATAGTGATGTTGCTTAGCAACACTTGAACACAAAGCATCCTCCTGGATTGGCTTGTGCGGAATGTCTGTGCAGGTTATAATATGTGGCCAGAGAAAATACATGCTGGGCTCCTGAGTCATCTCTTAGCTATTTCCTTGAAATCTCATTTTCTTTTTAAATAGGTATTTTGGTTTCTTGCTTTATTTAACTACTTGTCCATGGTAGACGCTTCTGTATTTCATACACATGAGGAACTTTCAATGATCAGAACATAGTGAAGCTTTGAAGCTACAGAGGTAATGGTCTATATTTTCTAAAGGCTTTACTACCTCTTTCTATGATATTTGCAAATATACCCACTCAGTAATGCAACGTTTCCCTTCTCTGTTTACACCACTCATACCACACAAGTATTAGCTGGTTTAGTGGAATGAAAGGTTGCCCTTTTAACCTACTTATTAGTTAGGCAGTCAATTTCTGTTCTCTTGATTTTTCCCTTGAGTTGTATTTGACCCGTCTGATTCACAAGTGAAACTCGTTCAAGGTGCTAATCTAAGAGTAAAAAATAGGTTCTCAGAAACTGCTGTGCCTTTTCTAACCTATTGTGGCAGTTAAGGTAAACAGGAAAGTCTTGTTGTTGGTCCCTAAGTACTAGTGTTTTGTTCAATTCAGTAGCAGTTTGCACTTGTAATTTATACTTCTGCAAAATGGACGTAGAAAGCTACTATTCTGACTTTGTGGCTCCTTCTACCTGTTTTTATAATTTACACCTTGCAAAGTGTCTGCTGAGTGCTATCAAACCAAAAGTCACATTTTATGTCCATTTTACAGAGACATAAATTTCAACAAAAATTGTAGGGCAGTGCTGGATTGGACATGAAGTATCTTTATGGGGACTTATATGAAACAAAGGTATCATCCCTGAAATCTTCAAACGGATAAAACTCCTACCTAAATTATGGTTACTTAAGGACTGTAGGGTATAGCATCCATTACCTGTGAAATGCTTTGGAAGTTTTAATGCCATTCTCTACATTGAAGACTTGCACAGATCTACCAGTCTACTCCAGACCTATTGACTGTAATCCAAATTAAATTGAAAATTGGGCTGATTGTCTGACAGAGTTCTGTTGTAGATGTCTAGCCACAAACACAGAATATCTAAACAGAAACTCTCAAAGCCTCTCTGCTTCCCACTTTCTCACTACTATTGATAATAGCAGCAGTCTATTTGTGATGTAGTTCCATTATCTGAGACTTACTTCATTCTTGGTCTCTTTGTCCATCTTACATCTAAGCCTTTTATCTCTGAAATAGAGCAGTATTTCAACTTTTACACTCTCCATCCTAAAACATTTGTCCAAAATATTTATGTTCTGATTATTGCAGCATCTGTTTTGAGGTTTGACAAGTGCAGTCTAGTCCTCTCCCATCCACTCAGAAAGCTATTGTACAGATCATCTTCTCATGACCCTTCTCTGACTGTGCCTCTCTCACATCAAACATGAGATCCTTCTCCCCACACTGACTCGTAGCTCATGTTCACTCCTGCATTGTTCATTTCCAGCTCCATTTGACTGTCACTTAATGAATTCCTCTAAGGCTTTCTATTTTAGTATTTTATTTCAGAGAAGGAACCCTAGTGACTGTGAAGTTTCTAAACTTGACAGACTGGCTTATTCATATTAGAGCTACTCAAAAAACGGCTAATCCTGTGGTTGCTCTCTGTGTCTGCTCTCTTCAAAGCTGACACTGAGGAACAAAACAAAGCTGTTGCGCTATGTGGTGTAGGTGGTGGTACGGGAATCCCTGCTCTCGTTTCTCTCTTTCCCTCAGCTCAGAAAATTAATGTCAGCTGCTTCTATGTTTTCATGGTTTCTGACCTGATGACTAAGGGAATGGAGCATCTGACATTTGAGGGGAGGCCGACACGTGAGGAGAGAGCTGGGATTATTTACTCTTGAGAAGAGAGGGATCTGAGGGGATCTTATAAATTTATATAAATACCTAATGGGGGAAAATAAAGAAAACAGAGCTAGCCTCTCCTCAGTGGTATCCAGTTAAAGGACAAGAAGCAAAGGGTGGGGTGGGGAAAGTACAAGAAACTCCCTTTAAACAGAAGAAACAACCTTTTTTTACTGTAAAGGTGATTAAGGTTATTAACAGAGGAACAGGTTGCCCAGAGAGGCTCTGGAATCTACGTTTCTGGAGAGCAACTTGATCTAGATGACCTACTTTGATCAGGGAGTTGGACTAGTTGATCTCCAGAGATGCCTCAGTGATTCTGTGTCCTTCTGGTCGGCCATGACTGGAGGCATTTCTGATGTAGATTTGTGTAATTAGTAGGCTGAGACCTCTGAGCTCCTGCTCACAACTGCAGCCTCCAAATATTTAAAAAAAAAAAAACCCAAACCAAAACCCAACCCCCTCAAAAAAACCCTGAGTGGAGGATGGATCTGGGAAGGAGCCCTTTCTTAAAGAGATTTTTACCCCTACTCCCTCTCTGTGAGCAGACATAAATGCAGAAACTGTGGTTCATTTTGGGACCAGAAAGGTATCTTCCAGGAGCCATGATAGAGCAGTTGATATGTTGAGTTACACATCTGAAAAACCCCGTATGAAGACATGAGGTGGGAGAAGCCTTTTGGGGCAAGGCAGCCATTCTGTTATCAATGGGACACTGAGGTGTCTAAACTTTCAGGTGAATATTGAACTAGCTGCTGACCTCCACCGGGACCTGGGAGCAGAAGGGAGTCTCATCCTAGTATGAGGCTGGGAGGAAAGGGTCATCAGACTCAGCGTGAAGTACTTGTTACAAGGTGAATGAATTGCAGGGTGAGCTTACCAGTTGTGAGGCTTTGACCCTGTGTAGTTCTCACAGGTTTTGAGACACTCCGGCAGTGCTGCAGCTACTTATTTTAGCTAGCCAAAGTTGTCCCACTGAAAGGGCAATGATAGAGATTCAGTTTTGTACTAATCACTTCTTTGAAAGACTCTGTTCGAGTGACTGCTTCTGTAGGTTGTTTTTAGAACATAACTGCAATCACAAATTCTCCTGCAGTGTTTTCTTTGGAGTTGTTGCATATGGCTAGCAGCAGGACTTTGTTCTTCTTCTACAGCAGCAAACTTTATGCATATTTCTTCCCATGAATCAGTCTTTAATTTTCTTCAGTTTCCTGTTTGTAGTGCCTCACACAGATTCACCAAATTATGCAGAAAATATTTGATTTTTTTGAAAGCTCTCAATGTTATTTCTTGAAAGATAAAGTAGAAAGTTTCATGATATTTTTGCTTTCAGTTTCTTTAAAAAAATTCAGTTCAATGTTTTCAGCTAGACTTTGACAGCACTTAAACAGGGATGCCAGCATTGCATTTTTTTGCATCTTAAACTCTCAAAATGTTGTAAAACTGTTGAGGAGAGAATAGTATTATAATTTCCAAGATCACAACGCCTGCTGCAAAGACTTCTGCTACATCTATGTGTTTGCTTATAATAGAGTTCAGTACAACTTCAATCTTTAAATTTTCTTTGCCCAGATTGAGTGGGTAGAGAAAAACAGACTATGTTATATTTTTAGAATAGAGTGAAGTCTTTTGAAAATGTTGGCCTGAAGGTATATGGAACGCTTATTTTTTTTGCTCTCTATACAAGTAACTGATAACTGTCCCAAAGGTACACTTTCTCAGAAGGCTGGAATTATCATACCTTGGGTATGCATTGGAGATGGATGAAAAAGAATACGTAAAACAATTAAACAGAGAAAAAACAAAAAAGAGGTTATTGTATGGTTTTGGATTCTTCTAGGGGTGTTTAAGAACTCACAATTTCATAGCTGCTAAGTATACCCACTGTCATCATTACTGTCCAATCACATTATTTACATAAAGCCACAAGGCAGTAGGTGAATGGGTTTTTAGGATGATTTAAAAGTTGTTATTTTTTTCCCTTTCCCTTTCAAATAAATACTGTGATGTAGCTTTTAAATCACTAAGCTGTACAAAACAAATGGAAGCTATAATCACATAGAGAATTAGAGGAAGCATTGCTACGCGTGGGGTTAATGGTTAGTATCTCTGGCACTGGGTTATCTTTTATTGCACTGTAAAATACCTCAATTATAGCAAAAATCTCCAGTTTTTCAATGCTATATGTCTTGTGTTTATTTCTGTGCCACACTGCGTGAGATGCTGTTTCTAAGCCTAGGAAATTTGTTTTTCACAGCCTAGGGGAAAATCCTTTTCATATCTGTTTTCCCAAGAAGCCTCATTTGAGAAAAGATGCAGTGTGGTTCAGCGTGATTCAGTTTGGAAGTTTAGTTGTTAGAACAAAGTTTACTAACATGTTTTAGATATGTTTATAGATTTAACTAATAAATTATTGGATAAGAAATCTGCAAGTACTGTTAGATGGAAACCTGGGCACCTTCAGAAGGATTTTGATCCATTTGATTCAGTCCTCCTAAGTATTGAAACCTTTCAACTTTTTTTTCTAAATTGGTAGTGATACATTTTTACACTTTTATATGTAATATATATAATCCCTAAAACTTCTAGTTTCTCAGAGGGAATCTCAGTTTATACTTAAAGAAACTAAGAATAACAGTCATATAAAGTATTTTCTTTACTAGGCCTGTATTTCTCAGTTCCAGCAGCATTACTCACCAAATGACACTACAAAGATATTGTCACATGGTTGCTGAGTATAAGGGTGAAAGTCACCTGTGGGTTAAACACTTTGAGAGAAACTGGATTATGCAAATGGCCCATCTACAAATGTGTTTGAGAGGAGCAATTAGTATACTTGTGTACTGATTTTTGGCTAGTAAAAAAAATAATAAATTGCTGCCTATTATTTCTTAGTAAAAGAAGTAAAAAGAAGAGGTAAAAATGGGGTTTTTTACCTCTTTTCCTAAGAACCTTTTTTTTCTTGTTCACTATGACACATACTATATTTAAACCGAACATTCAGAAACAAAACCACCAGAAACCAAAGCAAAAACCAAAACCTGAGAGAGATAAGCCTGTTATAATAAATAATGTATAAAAGTCAAGTAGGCATGATCACATCAGCTAATGACATTTGTATTTAATAGACAAATACAACAGCATTTGTTGCCATGTTCCCAGTGTGAGGAATTTTATACTGTGCGATTCAGCAAGATATGAGCCTTTCGGAATGTCATTCTTTTTCATTCTCTTCTAGTTACTCTTTTGAGTCCTGTCAATTTAGAATAATAATAATTGTAGCAGTCTGATACTCACAAAAAGATAAATCCATGGAATGGATAAATTCCATTTATCATGGAATCATGATAAATCAAACATTATTTCTCTCTGCTGGCTTGTGAAACAAATGAAAAAAACCACAAGAAAACCCCAAAACTTGAAGTTGAAAACAACCCTACAAATACTCTCAGTCACAGGCTTTGCCTACGTGAGTAAAGACAGCTAGGCTTGTAAGCATTAGCAGAAAAAGTATTCTCTTTAAAAATCTAACTTGCCTTTCAGAGGATTTATGGCTTCAAATTCACATGGCATTACCATTTATGATCACTCTTGAATATATAATAAGCTAAAAAATGGCTCAGACTGGCAATTATTCAACAGATGTACACTGTGTATTATGCTCGAAGGAAGAATTTATGAAGCCCCTCAGCAGTGGCCTATCTTTACTCCAATTGAAGCCAGTGGGCACTTTGCCATTCATCTCAATAGAACATCTGGGTAAATACTATGCAATTCTGAAACTCTAATATTGATGTCTAAAAAGAATCAAAATTCTGAAGCTTCTATTACCATATGCTATCATATTCAGAAATAAGGCCATTTTTATCATGGACAGAAGATAGTCAAAATGCCAGTGAACATCCTTGTAGATTCAGATCCAAATAATAGTTCTGCTAGAGAAATATCACTTCCAAGGTCTTCTGTGAAAATATGCTATGTAATTAAAAAATTAATAAAAATAAAAAAAATAATAACAAAACCCCCCAGATTAAAACCAGGTTGCTAAAGCTGGAATGAAAGCAGAATACAGAATTGTAGTGGTCAGCAATAAGATCAGAGGCAAAACACTGATTCCAATAAAAACTGATTTATATTTATTGCAGTTTCTCTACATACATATTAATGTTTCTCATTATCTGACCTTCAAGAGTACTTAAATGATCATATAAGAAAAACTTTTGCTTACTTCATTATCGATAGCTCTTACTATGGCCTTGAGAAACTCACTCAGTGTTCTGGGACCTTTGCCATATCTATTCCGAGTAGGATCTGTAAATCATGGAGTCTGACTCTGTTCTACGTTTCTTCCGCTTTCAGTAGTTCTTACTGGATACTTTGGTTCATTTTTAAAAACTGGACATAAAACTGGGGTGAAAAAACCCATACTTGTATCTTTAGCAAGCCTGACAATTTAATTCTGATAATGCAGTGAAGTTTTATCATTTTCTCATCAAATAGATTTTGGCTACAATCCATTAGATGCTTTAAAAGAAGCAATAATAACCCCAGTCTGAAATTAGGTATTTGGGTCAGTTTTCATTTATATATTGTGCCTGGCAGGGGGAATTCGGCTGTTATCTAGTAGTATATAATCTAAGGATAAAAATGCAATTTCCAGGTTATTAAAATGTAAAAAGGTCATACTTCAATAACTGCATATCTATTAAAATATTTCTGGGAGGACACTGTGCATCAGTGCTGTTGACAACAAGAGGGACAGAACTATTTATAAGAGGAATGCTCTTTGCCCTCCTAAAACCAGGGCTGCTGCCTTCTTTAATCTTGCCTTACACTAACTCAGTTTTGTACTTGTAATTCAGTTTTGTAATTCTACTGCTGTATTTCCTTAGGAATGAAACTACTGATGCATTGAATTTTTTTAATTTTTAAATTTTTAAAATCCATCATTGTTTTGTTAAGTTCAGAAATGTATGTTTTCAGCTTCTTTAAATGTAAAGCCTATAGCAGCAAAGGCAAATTTTCAAATTAATAATAGCCATCTGAGCTTATTTACTCAAGTAACTTCCTTTAAATCATATTGATATTTCTGAAGAAGGCAGTTTAATTTCTTGGCTAGTAAAATGAAATTAAAATATTAAATAGAATATGAACTGTTTTAATAGAAGTTATCAGAAATGACATTGAAAGCCAAGGACACATTGCTATATTCTGTATCTATTACAAGTAATGCATTCATTTTCTTAGAGCAAATATTGTGAGGCATTAGATAAGAATATTTTATGAAGATGGCCTCTGAAATGTAGAGAAGATGTACATATAGT
Source organism: Arenaria interpres (assembly GCA_013399435.1). Taxonomy (NCBI): domain Eukaryota; kingdom Metazoa; phylum Chordata; class Aves; order Charadriiformes; family Scolopacidae; genus Arenaria; species Arenaria interpres. The sequence continues at coordinate 257,184 of VXAK01000362.1, read as the reverse complement.
CTAGGGTTTGTTTTAGGATTTGATAAAGTGTTGCTTTGAGATTTTGGCTGTAACTGACCTAGAATGTGAAAATGTTCCCTCTCTGTCAGGTGCAGAGCAGTAAACCAGTGCACAAGGTTAGATGGGGAACCTGGATATCCCAGTTGTCCTCACCTTTTTCAGTCAAGAAATGTCATGGAATGGCTGCCCCTTTTCTGCTTAGGGGAGCAATAAGAGGCTGTGGAGAGGACTGTGTCTGTGTTCACACAAACATCCTATAATGATATGCCATTTTCAAGCACTCAGCCTGCGCAACTGAATCACGCAGGCTGGAAGTCATGTGTCAGGTCATCTTCTAGTGGTAACAGCGGTGCGTTCAGTGCTCCATTAAACTGAGATCAGTGGCACTGTTGTTGTTTTAGGTAATATCTTTTACATGAGCCCTGTTTTGTGCAAAACCATGGGGACCTTGAGACTTGTTCCCATTGGCTAATGATCGAGACCAATTTTTAGGGGATTATGTGAGGAACCTTGGAGAAATATTGCCAAACCCCACACCCAGATCTCAACAGCTAGGTCTCCTCCCACTGGCAGCTTCCCTTTGAAGAGGTGAAATTTTTCTAGAAAACTTACTGAAGGTGTGAGCTTAAGTACACAGACTACAAAATTCCATAGGAAGAAACATCTCATTATGGAATATAGCTGTAGTCCTTCTGAGATGCTGAACCCCAGCAGAAGTGGAGTAAATAAGGGATTAGCTAAAACAAGGGACAGTGAGGCAGTGAAACTGCACTAACAAAGGAGAAGCATTGTTACTCCATTAGTTTCAGGCATCTACAGGAAGGTTGTGGGGAAAGATTGTCACAGACAATCATGGGTTTCAATCAGTGAGATTTTTGGTACAGATTTAGTACAGAGGTGCAGACAGGAACCTGCATTTGGAAAGGAAAAAGAGAAGGTAGAAGTGTAGGAGGTGTTAGTGGGGCACTCTAGCACAGTTTGCACTTGCAGTCAGGTTGACAATAGAGGAATGAAAGGTTGAAAAGAGTTTATATCTCAGTGCTTATTTTGCCTGGGAGAGTTAAGGCTTGCCGGGCATGGAAGGGTTCTGATGGGTACAAATTTTCTCATGTGAAATTTTGCAGAAGATCATATGTTGCATCTCCTATTTTCCTGCTTTCTTTCTCTCCCCTTTTATATGATTATGTATTTCTTTAAAGGAAGAGACCAATAGCAACAGTGTGAGCTACTTTAATATTTTTCTTTTTCCCCCAAAGGGACAGATACTGTTTTTTCCCTATTAAAGGTACTTAAAATGGAAGTATTCTTAATGAAAATTTCCATGCAATCAAAGTGAAAGTGGAATATTGTTAAAATGAAATAATAATATTTTACAGTTCACAGATTTATATATTTTAAAAGGTTAAGATATTTAAAATGATATTGCAGTTGAAGCTAAACCAGAAACAATTTGAAACAGGTTCCTAATGCATTTAACTATTTAACATGGTAATGGAATCCTTCTTCACATCTAATTCTTTTGCTTATGGAATGTCTCAATGCAAATAACATGGTAAATCAATTTCCCTGTGTTTTGATAGTTTGGAGGTCTAATATATGTTGTAGTCATGCCTATACCAGCTTTGATTGCTTTTGTTGTCAACTTCTTTTCCATTAAAATAAAACATTTTAGCGTCTACCATGTTGCAAGCCTTCTTCATCTTAAAGCCAAAACACAAATAACAAGGATTTTTATACAGAAATATTAGAATATTATAAAAAGGACAATTGAGAAGTAATTATCTCCATGGATGCAGGAGAAACTTCTATACCTTTATGCTGTCATGAAGGCATTGGCAGCTTTAATCCTTTTAGAGTGAATTTGCTGTTCCTATATATGTGAGCCATTGACCTTAATGATAAAACTTAACTATAGTGCTGCCTCTGGGCTATCAAATAATATATCACCAGAGTGGTATTTTAAAGCACTTTCAGTTCTATGCATTAATAAGATTCAGTTGTAATGTCATTTTGCATTTAACATATAATCCAGCATCTCTTACTTTTATTTATTCAACATGTGGAATACTTAATCTGCCTTGATCCGGTTGGATCCTGACCTCGTTGTGTAGGCTAAGTAATGCAGCAGTGTTCCTCAGAGGGACAGCATACCTTAGCTTAAATACACCCATATTTTATCATGATTGTATGGTTTCTTTTCAGCTAGGACAGAGAATCATTCAGCTCTTTGTATCCTAACCTATATATTAATAGCTCATGGTACAGACTAGTAATGAGAGAAACATTGCCCTGGTCCACAACAGCAATTTTGATGAGAGATCTTTAGGAGAAAGGTGCTAATTCCCTTTTAGGGGGCTTCTCATGTGCTTTCCTTGCTGTATAGGAAATTTCTTATTAGGCAGGTATGACAGATTTATCCTACAGAAGTATACTCTATTTACTTTAATGGAGATTTAGCTCTCATTTATATATAACTTATTTTTATTGAATCTTGCTAAGTTTTTGTCTCAATGCTGCTTGTTCACAGGATGTTCCATTTATGAGTGTGATTTCATTCTGTTATTAATAATTGTGCTATCATATTTTTAAACTTCAGTAGTTTTCTTGAACAGTAGAAGAAAGTTAAAGCCTTCTTGAACAATACAGTGCTTTGTGAGCTGCCTCCAGAGGGACACTGCACTAAAGGAATTGACTGTACTTTTGTGATTTGTCACAAAACAAAAACCATAAAGCTTCTTGACAATGCCTGTACGTTATCAAAGCAAAAAAAATCTGATCCATTCTGTGTGTCAGGGCTGTAGTCACACGGGGGTCCTACTCAATGTCAAAGAAAGAAACTGGAATATTGGCTGTGTCCTAGAAGGTGTTTAGAAACTTTCCACAGGTGGGTCCAGCTCTCTAACGACTAGCAAGTTTAATAGCTGACATAGCAATCTCTTGGTTTAGTTGATTAGGGGCTTTAAAACAACTTCAAAGAAAAGAGTAGTTACAATCATAACGTAAATGCAATAGAGTAATGTGGGAGCAGCAAACCTGCAGAAAGGTTTTATATAAGCCAGACAAACCTGATGTTTTGTTGAGAAGATAAATGACTTTTTTTTTCCTAACCTAAAATATCGACCTCCATCTCTCTAAAATTTCCAGCCATATGTTGCTATTCAGGAATTACATTTATTAGGGAGATCAGAGCTGTAAGGTTGAAAAGAACTGTCTCAAGGGAGAATTACCACCTGGAGGGAAGTTATCCTTAAAGCTCTGTCAGATCAATGTAAGAATAGACTTTTGGTGGGGTTTTTTTTGGTTGTGGCTTGGGTTTTTTTGTTTTGTTTTAACTTGTTTTGTTTTAACTTGTTTTGTTTTGTTTTTGACTTCTTAAAATATTCAAAAATTATACTCATGTATTAAATACTAACCTTTGGTTTGGTCCTCCCTCAGGTGAAGGAAGGGTTGCAGATTTAACTCATTTATTGCAGAGTAGGGAGACATAGCATTTCTAAACTGTATTTTGTAAAATTTTATCTGTTATCCAAGCTAAAAGCAAAGATGTTATAGGGAGTGACTGATGCATGCAGTAGAAGACAAGAAGACTTGTGTATGGATTAAATCTCAGGGTTATGAACTCTCACTTTCCTGGTTCATATTCATATGTAATATGAATTATATTCATATTGCACACCTACATACATACATGTAATGCATGTATGCATTCAATTACATTTGTAAATGATAAGAATAATGTAATAACAGTTTTTACTCTGTAAAAGGTACAGCACAACAGAGTCCTGATCTGTAAGTGGGACTCTCCCAGTACTAGCACAGATAACTGGGAGGTCTCTAGGTTTTCTTCCTTTTCAAGACCCAGTTATGACTTGTCCATTCTTGGCAATAGCTTCTGCTGGTTTTGACCAACTTGAGGCTCTTTATGATAAAGGTTGTATAAACACTGGATAAGGCAGGCCCTGAGGTTAAAGTTCTAGTCTGAAGTTTGCATTGTGATCTACACAAGTGCAAGAGGTTGTCCCATCACACACATTTAGAGCTTAGGAGAGCAATAGGCAGTAGTTCTTATTATCATGTTTCAATTCTACATTGTTACTTTAGGACCTCTGAATCTCATCCCATGTTCATACATATTTAATTATTGCAAAGGGCAACCCATCATTAAGCATTTATGTCTGAATTTTTGAAATTTCAATAGCCTCTATACAAAGACTGTCCTTCATTAAACTGTAAAACTAGTGAGATTATCTGAGTGCCAAAATTGGTTGAAGATTATATGTTTTTAGGACTTTACAGGATTGGGTTGAAATATTTAGAAGAAATTTATGTTAAAATCTCAAACTTTAAAGTAGCTGTAGCTGTCAGTCAGATGTGTGAAGAATACAGCCTTTATATGAATCTCCAGCTGCTGGCTTTAAAACAACTGGTACTAGATTTTGCAGTTTAAAAGATGCAATGGTTACAAAACAAACAACAGAAATAAGAGAGGACAATGTTTGCTCCTTTGTGTGAACACAAACACGGGATTGCAATGCAATTGGTGTCACTTTGCTCAGAACCCATGCTTTAGAAAGCAGAGCACTTCTGAAGGAACAAAATTCAAGCTTTGCTAAAGGGATAGCTCATCATACGGGTAAATATACATGTGGGTAAATATACAAGTTCTGTGTCTGCCTCCTGGGATAAACTGTCTCTTCAGCTTGCTTTCAGCTGTAGTCATTTATCATCCACTGTTGTTGCAATAAGAAAAGATGGAGAAGCCTTACATAAAAATATATGTGTTTTATAGCATTGGAATGCTTTGCTGCATTGTAAAATCTGGCATAAATATAAAGGGATTTCTGTTACTATTATTCTAATCAGATCCTTTTGGAATTATAACATTAGGTACCTACACACTGGTATATCAAAGGCCTCATTTATCATTTATCAGGAAACAGAAGGGAAAACCTAATTTTTATGTAAATGCAGAAAAAATGTTAATAAAAAGTGCTTAGTGAAACTCTCAGTATTGCTATAAGGGTATAATGACTAGCTTGACTTTTTTTTAATCTTACTGTACTGTTTGCAATGTATTACTTGGGAGATTCTGACAAGTATTGGGTGTTAAAATCTGATTAACGCTAGCTGGACAAACAGAATTTTTGTTCTAATATGGAATAAAAATGAGAGTTGTCACTGGGATGCAGTAAAGCGGACAAGAACATATGGGGATTTTTAACTGTATAAAGCAGAACTGCTGAAGAATAATCATATATTTCAATTTGTGAGTCAGAATGGGGCAAGGACAAGAGATGTTCAGAACAACAGTTCCTTGAATCTAAATCACAAAAGACTTGTGCTCTGTGTCAGGCAAAACGGTAATATGAACTTGAATCTCTAAGAAGTATGTTGTTGGCTATTATGGTGTATTTTCTACCTCAAATTTTGAATGGTTTCATTTTTTTATTGCAGAACAGAACAAATTCTTGTTTTCTAACTAGTTTCTATATCACTAGTCATTTTTTTCTCTAGTGATGTCTTCAACAGTACAGTAAGGATTGTTGTGTCGCATATTACATCCTAATTATTTTTGTGCTCGGCAAGCATGCTTTTAGCCTCTGGTTCAAACAGCCCATCAAGGGACAGTGATAATCTTTCAATATGGGGGGACAGAATCTAATGCTATTCAGGCAGATGAAAAGCTATCATTCTACCACTGTTTCAACATGGATGTTAAAAGTGCTTGATTTCCCAATTGCTGCTCAAGAAAAGAGATGAAGAATGGAGTTCATGAAATGGATAGTATTTATGATAATGTCATAAAAATTCCTAAACTGCAAAAGAACCAGACAGTGGAACCTTACCTCACTAGACATGGCACTTAACTGCTGTGAAAAGAAGCTGTCAGTAATGTTATACATGGTTCCTACACCTTGTCCCTGGTTATTCTAATTTTACTTTCAAATCATTTAAGTACGACCTGTTTATTGATCCTGTAGCCTCCTTTGGCAGGGAAGATGATATTCAAAGTATTTGCTGTTTAACACCCTGACTCTGAAGATCCAAGTACTTTTTATATGGTGATTACTGGGAGAGCCTGGAGTAACTCTGGTGGTATTTGCACTCAGAGCTCGGTGAAGGTCAGAATGGCCGCTTCTCACGAAGCTGCCATTGCTGTCTGTCCCAGCCTAGAAAGAAAACAAAAATATTTTACTTTTCCTCTCTCATGAAGCAATCAACAAAATATGAATTCTAAAAACATTTTAGGAAAAGAGTTTAAATAGAAATTTTTGAAAATGTGTGCCTTCTGAAAAACGTTACCAATAGTATAGTCATCCAGTAGGGCATACTGACGCTGATGCGTTGTGTTATTAGTAGCTGCATTGTAGTAGCAATATTCTTGCTGTTGTTTATAATATCATTCAAGCCATGCCAGAGATAATTGTGTACAATATAACATGAAATATAATAATAATGATATCACAGAAAAATTAATTTTGAAAATAGATACCTTCTCAAATCTTCATAAGAGTGCTTCACAAAAACCCTAATTTTGTCTCAGAATAACAGTTCCAAAACTGCTTTGATGATCTCTTACTTAACATTTCATTAGACTGTACCTAAATTCATTGAATAGACCCAATGCAAAAGTCTCTGTTGTAATAAGTTTAAAGAACCTGTGGTTAAAAAGACTTTTGTATTGTTCATTTGTAAGGTGTTTTCTGTTGGACTCTGTTAAAAGCCCAAACTCTCTTTATTAAAGGACTTTTACACCAGATTAAAATTTTGAAAAAAGCATACTTCAAATTTATGTGATTTTGTTTTAACCAAGAGAAAGAATAAGCTTTTATTCAGACTTCAGAATAAGAAGATACTGACTCTGAAAATCATCTGATGCTTTCACTGAACCTCAGCTGAAAGCTCGAGGTGATTGTTTCCTGCAGCTGTCTAAAGCAGTCTTATTTAAAATATCCTATATACAAAGACATGGGATGAAATGGGCTGTTTGGAAAACAGCTGTGTAGGAAATGGACTTTCTTGTAGAAGGAAAAGAGTACAAAGTTGATCAGTTGTGAAAGGTGTCAAGTACTTGGAAATCTTTACCTATTTACTGCCTTTCTTTTTTGCCTCCAAAATTTTCTCTCTTTTTTTGTTCTCCAAATTCTGTAGACAAGTATTTGTGTTTGAGCTACAGGCCCATGAAGACAAAAGAACTTGAAATAAAATTCCCCTTTGAAGATTTTTAGCTTATAGTTCTTAGAAAGGAGCAGTAAGGCTGCATTTCTATTGTCAGGTTGGTTTACTTGTACTTTACTGCAGGTCCTCCAGTCTTCTATGCCTCATGCATCCTAGCTGGAACCTATGGGTGATCAGACCAGGAGCCAGTAGTTGCTACCACCCCTCCTGTGGGGCTCTGTATTTTGTCATTTAGCCATGTGTAAAGAGACTGTAAGCAGGCACTATGCAGTTTGTAAATATTAGTAATTATTTATTGTCTAACACTGGGATGTTTCTCAATCTGATGATATATAAATGCCCTTGCAATAGCTTTGTAGGCTTTCACAGTCATTTTTGAGGTTTCCAAACGTCCACTGTACTTCAATATTACTACTGAAGAGCTACAACTCTTAACGGATTTGAGGATATATTGCTTTCCTTGTGCCATTCATTCCCATTTTCATCAGTTTTATACTTACTCTGGGGACTGTTACCTGTGCGGGCTCTTTTTGTGGAGGAAGGGAATGCATTGTCGGGGTAATCTGGTAGATCTGACTTGGAACAATCTGGGCTGTGTCAGCTATTCCAATCCCTGTCACAAACGTTGATGTCTTCTCTGTGTCCTGCACACTATACCTTATCCTGCAACACTTTTTTCAGGGACTGAATTGTCTCCTGGCATATTGACTGACCTGATTCACAGCACGACTTAGCTTTCATCAATAGTTCTGGAGTTGCTCCAGTCTCTTTCAACTGCTAATCTAACTCCTTGGTTCAAATTTCTTAGGTACTAGGTTTTCTATGCTATTCATCATGTTTTGCCTGAACCTGCTTCACTGCAGAGACTGAACGTAGGCTCTCTCTTCTCTCCAGAGGCACACTGTTCAGCATTACATCTCTTTTCTTCCAGCTCAGCATAATGTTTACTTTTTTTATCCCTTAGCTATGCACTGATTTACCATTTCACCTCTCTCCAGAATCCCATCTCTGATTTCAGACCCATTTTCTTTTCTTGCTCTTTTATTGCTTTTTTTCTCTCCAAGTTCTCCCTTTACTCTTTTTAATAGAACAGGTAAATTAGCTGCAACCCTCCACAAAGGTCAGGGCAGAGAACTCACATATCTGCCTCAGGTTTAGTGCTCTCATGACAGATTGCAAATACCTTCCCTGCCTCTCTCTCAAGGCATGTTAACCCTCAAAATATCCCTGATCCCATACAGGGTCACTTCTGAATGACCTACACTTTCAAGCTTTCCCCTGGAAAGAAAGAAGTAATTTCTTTTTCTTTTTTTTTTTTTTTTTTTTCCCCCTCTGCTTGNTTTTTTTTTTTTTTTCCCCTCAGGTGACTGATGATTTCTGGGTTTAGGTTGTGACCTTCTGTGCAGAACAGTCTGAGTAGACTCCACAAATTGCCACCAATTACCCTGAATTACAAATCATCAATCCTGCTCTCAGTTTCTGGCTTTCAATCAAAAGGACGTAGGCTGTCTACATTGTCCGTTGACCTGTTACAGGTCTTCTTTTGGGTCATCATGTTCAGGTATCTTCAGCCATGTACAAAGAGACTCTGTAAACAGCTTACAAATAAAAAACAATTGTTTATTGGCCAACAAACAGTTAAAAAAAGTTCTAGAATTTAATAAGCTATTAGGCTATACATTAGTATGCTTAGCCTAGGGTAAGCACCTGCTAAGACATTCAAAAAGTCTTTGCTGGCCAGGCAGGTTTCAGTCGGTTGGAGAAGGGTCATTATCCTGGGACCATCTCTGGTTTTCAGCAATACACAGTGAAAACAAGCAAGACTCTGGAGGAATCTTGCCGTTGTCTTTCCTTTCCTTTCCTGCCTTTTGTTTGTTCAATACTTTTGTTTTCTAATGCAGGAGTAGCCTTAATCATATCAGATGGTCAGGCACTAGAAGTTGCCCAGGCTTTGTCCTTTTCCTATTCCAAATTGGATATAGCACTGCTTAACCAACTTCTCAGAAGAAAAAAAGTCACAAAGCTACAATCTCTCTCTTGCCTTTAAAAAGTGCAAAATAGAATTGACAGTTCTAAGGACTTGGTAGGCATGTTAGGTGAAAATAATATTATATTCCTGAGACTGTTGGAGATTTTTGATGTTTTATATTCCTACAGTATTTAAATCACAGACCCATTACAAAAGATTTAACTGATTTATAGCTTCAAAGCATTTTATTCCTTCTAAAAGCAATATGAGACTATAACTATCTAGGATTTTTGTATACAGTTTGTGGACATGCTGCAGGAAACTGCTGTTTTCCTCTTGAAATGTAAAAATCTGCCAAACGATAAGTTCAGAAAAATGTCTCACGAAGACGTCATTTATTCTTGTGAGATTGTGGCATTATTTCATTGGAACTTTTCAGCTCACAAGGAACAAGGTCAGTCCTAAAATGTATCTGTCCTGCAAACAGGACAGTTTAAATAAGATGGTAATTTGTATGTTTTGCTTGCAGGCTGAATTAGAAAGTTTTAACCGTGAAGTGTATACTTGTAGACTTTGAACAATATATTAAGCTTTGCTCTCTTTTTTTCATACTATTTAAACAGTGCTGTTTTGCCAGCCTGTAGTGTCTTTTTCAAATGACCTTTTTAGTAGAACATGTATTCCTTGAAAAGTCCAATTTAATTTGAAGACTTGTCTGTGCACATTGAACATATTGCCATTTTTTTCTTCAGGAGAAGTACCTTATCTTTTATTAATTTATGCCCTATGCTGCAAGGAGGCACAGACCTATTTAATAAATCAGTGTATAATATTAAGGATATGCATAAGTCTTTATAAGAGCATGTTTCAAATCAGGATTCAATCTAACTCTACAATCCTTGGTGAAAGTGACTCACTTCTAAAGAAGCAGACTTGGGAAAAATAGCGGGATTTATTATATAAGAGGGAGAAGTAATCTTACTAATTAATATTTGATAATGCTGAGGAATTAAGCTGAAAAATGTATACTTTTTAGAAGAAAGTAATTGGAAGGCTGGAATTACACTGTGATTAATGTGATATAATGATTTATTTTATGCGTTTTAAAACAGGTATAAACTTTATGTTAAAAAAAAAATAATTAAATGTATTAGTATTAGTCTACAAGACCCTTACTCAAGAAACTAACCCAAAGAAAGTCAGTGCAGTGCGTTTTGTGTGTAAGTGCTCATGACTGGATATAAGGGATTCATGAATAAATCATAATAAGATACACTTTCATGACATTGTAGCATGTTAGTTCTTTTCCTGTGCAAATAGTGGAAAGAAGGTTCCTATGGTGACAGAAGACTCATCTGAATGATTGTATCTCCGTTGCTGAGCATTTTAATGCCTGGCTTTTCCAGTATACCTTTCAGCGTAAAACTAAATTTTGAAGCTACAGGAGATGTTTTAAATTCTGCTGCAAGGAAATCATGATGAAAACATAAGTCCCTCAAACAGATTAAAAAAAAAGAGATGAGAAAAAAAAGAGTAGAGAAAAAGTAGTTAAACTTTGTGCCATAAGTAACTCTCTCTGTAGAATCTGTTTTCTTAAAGTAAAATATGAAAAAAAAATCAGACTTGTTAGCTAGTAAATTAAGAGTTTCAGTATGTTTTTTTCCTCCCCTAACTAGTTTTACAAAAAATATACAAAATAGGATCTGCTTCTAAGAAATGTGGTCTTCTTTACAGTAATTGAGTCATGAGGCTTCTTCAGCAAATCTGTAAGACTGTTACTATAAAACTGCAAGAATTCCAGCTCAAAGCAAGATGAACACAGCATATAGCAGCTGTTCGTGGCTCGGGGGTATTGTAGCAGTTGTAACTAGACCGCATCTGAATTCTCAAACTCCAATCTTATAACATATTTTGAAGAAAGGCTGTCATTCACTTTCAGCAACCGTGGCTGAAAGAAGCAAGGTCAGGTGCTCACCTTGGGTTTCCAGGTTCTAGCAGGAAATCTGCCATGTGGATTAGATTGTGATGATTTTCAGGCTCTTTACCTTAGAATTTCAAGCCTTGTGAACCTTGTAAAGTTTCACTGAGTTGGGAATCTTCACTGTCTGTAGTTTTTAGGCTCAGTAAGGATCTAAAGCTGAAATACAGCATGGATTCAATATTAAATTTCTAAACTTAAATATTATTATTGTTATAACTACTAATTATTATATTATTGTTATTATTTAATATGACATATTCTCAGCACTCTGTTTCTTGCTGAGGAAATCTTGAAAGTTCTGCTCCTGGCTCCAAATTGAAATTTTATTTTCCCTAGAAATTCAAAGTGGAAACTATGATTTTCAAAGGATTCATTGAAGGAGAAGGTTCTATCACACATGACTGTAAGTTTATCTTGTGTTCCTAACTTCAGAGTAGATATATTTATGAAATAATTTGACCTTGACATTTGAAACAGGATTCTACCAGCTGCTTTTCTGTTTTATCTATTGTGAAAGACAGGGTTGCATTGTTACATGAGCGAGTTGAACGTATATCCTAGAATGCCAATTTATAATTAGTATATTGCTACGGGTGAAGATCAGTCCTGTATGCAAAACTCTCAAGATGTGTGTATACCATCCAGCTGTGTGATACTAAACTATGTGGTACTCTATGGCTGCCAGAACCTGAGATAAATGATTTTAAAGCTCCTCTTACTTTGAGAAGGAGAAATTTTGACTAGCTTGGGCTTGTGCTTAGATGTTAGTAACTGCCAGAAACTGATCCCCCTTGTCAAGCAGAAGAAGGAAAGAGTTAATAAATGAACTACAGCTTCTGCATTTGCTCAAGGTAATATCTGTGGACCTGGATCCCAGTCCTACCTCTCCTGGAGGGGTGTGAGGTGTAAAGGAATAAGGATGAATGTTACCGGCAACAGCTGAAACTGGGTTAGGTATCTGGTATAGGGGTTATTGTCCTCTCAAAACTCCTGGATCAGCTGCTCATGAAAATGGTGCCAAACCTTCTTCAGACTATGAAGTGGGGTTAGTTTAACAGGTTTAAACCGAAGGGTTTTGCTAGTTTTGCTCTTTGTGATGAAGGTATTTTAAATTGGGATTTTATTTAAAAGGAAGTAAATGTTGGTTCATTTAGAATGAAATAAATTAACATTTACGTGAGCAGCTCTGATGTGGGAAGGTAACAACAATATGGAGGTATGTAACTAACCTCTTCTATCTCACAGCTATTTTGGGAGTGCACATCTGTCTACACCCTCAGAATTGTTCTCATGAATTGCAGTGACAGTTTAGGCCAGAGCCCCTAATCTCTTTATTTTTTGCAGAATTACTCATGAATAGTTTTATTCAATCAAGTTGCACAAATGGGTACACTATGTTTGTATCTGGGATATCTTCTAGGGTCTTAGATGCCACATTTTCCGACATCCTAGATAAGTCTAATTAGCATTTCATTAGCATGTCTAGAGCAACAGATGAGTGAACCTCCAGCTTGCAATTTGAGTAAGTCTTAATTTTAGAGATGCCTTCCCAAGAATGAAGCATCTTGGCTGATAGGACTTTCCACATGATTCACAAAGCTAAATATTCTTTTTATAATCACAGTGCTGAAAAACTGTGAAAAGCTGAGTGCTTAAAGCCATACATTCACCAGAGTGCTACAGACTAGGAATCTCGGAGCAGTTGCTGTAAAAGAATACTGGTGACTAAAAGAAAAAAGTAGGAGATGGAAAAAGTGCAAGTGGGATGGGGCAATCCCAAGCATAAATATAGGCTGGGTGGAGAATGGATTGAGAACAGCCCTGAGGAGAAGGACTTGGGGGTGTTGGTTGACAAGAACCTCAACCAACCTGACCTAGCAATGTCAGCAAAATCAACTGCATCCTGGGCTGCATCAAAAGAAGCGTGGTTGAGGGAGGTGATTCTGCCCCTCTACTCCAGTCTTGTGAGGCCCCACCTCTTGTGAGGCCCACTGCGCCCAGGGCAGGGGCCAACAACATAAAAAGGACATGGACCTGTTGGAGCAAGTCCAGAAGATGATCTAGTGGGAGGTGTCCCAGCCCATGGCAGGGCGGTTGGAACTCAGTGGTGGTTGAGTCTCCTTCCAACTTGAACCTATCTACAATTCTATGATCGGAGGGCTGAAGCACCTCTTCTGTGAAGACAGACTGAGAGAGGGATATTCAGCCTGGAGAAGAAAAATCTCTGGGGAGACCTTGTAACAGCCTTCCAGTACTTAAAGGGAACCTACAGGAAAGATGGGGAAGGGCTCTTTATCAGGGAGTGTAGTGATAGGACAAAGGGTAACAGTTTTAAACTGGAAGAGGGTGGATTTAGATTGGATATTAGGAAGAAGTTTTTCACTATGAGGGTGGTGAGGCACTGGAACAAGCTGCCCAGAGAAGTCGTGGATGCCCCATCCCTGGAACTGCTCAAGGTCAGGTCGGATGGGACTTTGAGTAACCTGGTCTAGTGCATGGTGCCCCCTGCAGAGAAGTTGGAACTAGGTGATCTTTAAGGTCCCTTCTAACCCAAACTGTTCTATGATTTATCTGAGCTATCCCAGTTTTTTATGATCTAACATATTTTATTCCTGTCTGAAGAAAAGCAGAAATAGAATATTCTTTTTGCAAGGAGAGGGTGAAAATTATTGCATCAAAAATAATCTGGCAGAATTGCTTGTTACTCAGTGATGTTCATTGCATCATCACAGTGTCCCCATGAAGCCAAGGAGATGATTAGTCCCCTCTGTTCATCACTGGTCATACTCTGTCTGGAGTACTAGGGTAAATTCTGGGCCCTCTAGTACACAAGAGACACAGATAAACTGGAGTGAGTCCAGTGAAGGGCCTTTAGGATGAGTAAGAGATGGGAGCATGTGTCGTATGAGAGGGTCTGTGGAGGCTGTAAAGATATGTTTCCATAACTAGAGTCAAATCCTGTTTGTTTGTGGGTTGGGTTTGGGTTTTTTTTCTGTAGTTGTAGAGAAAGATTATTCTTTAGAATATGCCCCCCTATTGCATGTTCTGAGCTTCTCTGTTTTACTGATTGTGGCCCTAAGATGCATTTTTTCATGCGTGAATCATCATCTGGGAGACTAGGGTAGGAGAATGAGGTTTGTAGCAGCATTTTAAGAAACTCACTGTCCTATAACTTCACCAAGACAGAAATGACCAATGTTACAGGGTTTGCTCTTTGGCATCAAACAGGGCTGGGAGAGGGCTGTGGTCTCCTGCCAAGACATCATTTTCTAGTGATTTTTCTAGTGAAAACCGCGTGGTTTTTCTCTGCACCTGTTCTTCCTACATAGGGCACTCAGGTAACGTGTACCAGAAAACTGAAGGAGAGCCAGAGCTTGAGGCCGAGTCCCGTCTCACTCTCATCCACACTGTTAAACTCTTAGCACAATTCCGGGTGAGGTTTTGGCTCAGGTTATACTCGGGGATCACAGCATGATCCCCAGCTTGGTTTATTTGGAATACGTGTATATCTCACAGCACTCCAAGTTTCCTCCTGGACTGAAGTATTTCTGAATTTGGCTATAGCTGATTAGACCATTCATTGCCACCAGGTAAGCTTACATTGTAAGCCGTGCCTTTTTTTAAAAAAATATTTATTTTGGTATATTCTCTTTTCTGAGAAGGAATGCTGCAACAGTCATAAGTATTTACTAAATCATTTTGTAAATAAAATTCACTGGGGACCGGTTGAGGGCAGCTTTTGTTTCTTTTTTTTTCTCCAGCAATTAATACTGTGTTGGTCATGTGATTCCTGTGGCTGAGTCCTAAAACTCTTTTGCTCCAGGCTGATATCTTAACAGTTAAAAAGGAATGCACACCTAGTACAAATTTGGCCCAAATAATTAATTTGCACTGACACTCATGGCATTTGTTAGACTGATCACTGCTTTTGTGAATAAACTGGAGGCTGTCCAGAAAAATGCCAACCCTGTGTGTGTGTGACCTTGGGAGTGAACAGCGGGGAGAAGCTGCCCCACTTAATTGCAAAAATGTTCATGAATCTGCCTTTGATTGTTCAGCTCTGCTGTAATTACTGCAGTGGTTTGAGTCTTCTGATCTTGTAGTAACGTCTGTTTCATTTCATGCCTGCAACATTAATTTGACGTGATGGAATACTATACCAATGGTGCCTACTGGGATTTTATCTGGCCTCTAATTGGCAGTTGATGAGGTTTTTTGAATCCTGAGAAAACTTGATGCCAATTTTATAGTGTGGATTTATAGTGCTTCCTGCAATTTGACCACAGTTTGATTAAATTGTTTTCTTTAATTTAGATTTAGTATTATCTTGTCTGTTCATTTTTCTTTCGGAATGTACCAGCCAGACATTAATGTGGAATAAAACTAATGAAGAAATATGTATAAATATTTTATCGTGCATCTGTAATGTGGACTAAGTTTTTTGATAAAGTAACAGTACTTCTGAGAATTTCTTGAAGCATCCCAGATCAGCAAGCACCACTTTAATCTTCAAGTTTATAAGTTTATTCACACAGAGAAACTTTTAGAGTGAAAAATTAGTGGAATTAGAAAAAAATATATATGGGGGATTTGGTAGTTTGTTTTTTATTTTTGGCTGCCTCTATCTTATTATTTCTTATTACAGAAACAATGCCAAACTTGTGTGCCAAAAAAATACATTAAATTTTCATGGAAACAGAAAGGAAAATGGTGGAGTAAGGAAATGGATATTCATCATTGATTTTGTTCCTGTTTTGTCAATGTACCCTGGAAGTTGTCATGCTATGATTAACCCTAAGGTACCATAGGCTGTATTTCCTGAATGCAAATCTAGAGCACAATGAAACTCTGTTTTCAGTTCTCCTTTTAAATTTACTCTGAAACAGAAAGAATATTTTCATCTGATGGCCATTTTCCAGCAGAATAAATATTGAATAGATGTAACATAATAGACATTATGTATATTTGTCAAATATGTCACATACGTATACCTATAGTTATATTTTTTTTTTGTAATGCTGGTTATGGAAGGCTTCTAAAACAGTTTCCTGTTTTAAAACTACACTTATTAGGAGGCTCTTATATGTATGTCTAGAAAGTTGTTAAGGGTAATATGAGTGTGTTAACTAATTGACTGTACTGCATAAGTTTGAATAGCTACATTTCTTATTTTTGAAAGACAGGTTCAATATTGTTGGCCAAGATTAGTCTTGGTCCAGTATCACAACTATTGGTCTCTGTGATAGACGGGGATGTCCTGACCACTCAAACAATAGGATTTTTTAATAGTATGAGATTAAATGAGAAGTTATATTCTGGATTTGGTGTCCTGAAGGCAACTGAAACTAGGTACCTTCTCTTTAGTTTGTTTCTTTCCTCAGGAGCTTCAGATACCTCTTGCATCACAGCCATCCTTTCCCTGAATATGAGCACTCTCACAAGGCAAGGGTTGGAAAATATTGTTTCCTATACAGACCATTTCCTTGAAAGTGTTTTTTCTCTTTTAAATTTTTAAAAATAATAATTCATTGGAGGATTGTTAGCAGTCCTCTTCCTTGGTTCCACACTAGAGGTTGTTTCTGTGCAATAGAGAGAGTTATCAAAACTTAGTTACAATGGGATAATTACAAATTATTTAAGGTAAAGCTATGCAGGAACCAAAGAAATTCCTCCATACATCTGTGGAATTTAGATGCTCAAAACTTTGTGATTATAGATAATCTGAATTCATTTAGGCTTCCTTCTGTAGCAGGTTCCAGGTGTTTAGTTTTATATCTGTCTAGACCACTTATACTAAATTTTTGCTATTCTTAGGAAATAGTAGAAGTTTTGCCTATCTTATCAACACACAGAAACACTGTGAAGAGAAACAATTCTAAGTTTCAGGGTATTCCTCCTTACAGCAAGGAGAAGACAGAATTTGCAAGTGTGCTTTAGGCCAGGCTGTAGTGATCATGCTTCAGCTGTCAGTGTTTTTGTCCAGAGAGAAGTTGAGAGAATGGTTTGTTTTTAATTTTTATTCTCCCCCCCACCCCACCCCAGCCTTGGTTTAGTTTTGATTAGGGAGGCAGCAATTTGAAGAGATAACAAAAAACATATCGTCTAAATCTGTTCATTGTTTCTAGATTTGCAGTGTCCCTCTCTGATATATCCTTTCTGACTCCTCTATTCTGAAAAGAAAACTTTAGAATCAAATTAGATTTCTTGGTACTGCCAGAATTTAAATCAGCTGGAGGGCTTGAGGGGTGGGAGGGAAAAGTAGCACAGAGAGGAGAAATATGAAGAAAAAACAGCGCCCTTATCTGTTCCTGAGGCATGACGTCAGGTATTAGATTATAGATTTCTGAGTAGCTTATTTTATCACCCAGTATTGAATTCCAAAATAAACAAAAAATAGTGCTTCTGCTTCAGCTCGTAGATCAATTTGCAATGCAGGGTACAAAGGTGTAAACAGAATAGACAGAAGAGAAATAGGAAGTTTGGTAGCAATATCACTGGAGAGAAAACTGTGCCTTACCTCTGTAAGCATCGCTCACATGGGATGTTTCTGCCATCAGCAAATCATTATTCACTTCTCTCTTTCCCTTCTCAATGATCAGCCTAAACATGATAGAGAAGTTTTGCTTCTGCTTTGCCAATTGCAACTTTAAACTCTGTTAGGAATGAATTATAACAGGAACCTGACACATACCTCTTGATGCTCTCTCAAACTCCGTCTTCTAGAACCACAGTGAAGTTCTTTTCCCTCTTTTTGTGCTTGCTAAGAAATTAACGCTACCAGGCCAACAAATTCTGATGTTTCTGCGTTTAATATTTTTTTACTAATTTCGATAGAGAATTGTGATGTTACCAAACTGCTTCAAAACATGATGTAAAAAGATCTTACAGGACCAAATAATGAAATACCAAAATCATTCTTGAAAAGCACCTGAAAGTCTCCAAAACAACCATGCAACCTGTCCTTTACTCAGGCAGTCTCTTTCCTATAAAGACAGAAAATGTAAACTGTAGTGTGTATCATATTTAAGGGTATTTCTGGTAAAGTATTTGACTACGGTATGTGTTAAGGTCTATTAAATTAGTCCATACTTCTGTGTATTGATTTGAAACTTCTCACTTTTGACCAATAAGGCAAAACATTTTACTGAATCCCTTAAAATAATTCTCAAATTCATGATGACTTGGTGATTATAAATAAGAAGTAAATGGTTCATGTATCATCAAGAAAGGTTATTAACAAAGGAGAGAGAGATCAGAAGCAGTTGTGTGTTTTAATTTTTTAAATTTATATTAAGATATATGCCATCTCAGCCAGAAAATTCCAGAAAGAAAAGATCAAAGCAAAAGAATAACATAGGATCAGAAATGTAAGGAAATTAACTTAAACCAGGGATTTTTCCTTGAACCGCAGCTTACTGTCTAAAAATGTCAAAACTAGTAGACCAAAAATAACTTTAATAAAATCCACCCTCTCCACTCCCCCTTACAATCTGCAAAGATTGTCAAGTAATTTTGCAGATTATACGCACCATTTGCATATATTATTGTATATCTTAGCAGGAGAGTTTATCTACCCTATCTTGTCTGAATTGCACTAAATTTCATACAATTTTTGCACCTTACATATCACTGAACATTCCAGCAAAACACAGAAGTGGTAGCAGGTTCCTGGTTTTTCCTCCTAATTACATGTCGCTTTGACCATGAATTATTATATTGGCTTTGGAGTCAAGTGTCATTTTATGAGCTGTTCTAATATCAAAGTGTTTAATTCTATATTTCAAGTAAAAATGTTATTAATAGCTAAATATTATGAATACTCATGTAAGAGAGTTAAGAAATAACCCAACAATTTTAGATATGGGCAGAAAGTAGTCTATCCTGCAAAAATGAGAAATCTAAAACAATTTCTTGTTTCACTTCAGCATGAAATAGCAATCTTTTCCTTATTTTTGTCAGCAAATAAAAGTATTTCCCAGCCTCTGACCTTCAGTGTAGTTCTGTAGTAACTATAACCTGAAATTTAGTACAATTGCCTGAGCTGTAATTTTGATTCCATTACTTATCTGTGTTGAACAGAAAAAGGCCAAGAACCGCATCCAGCTGACTTCTGAAAATTTGGAGGGGTTCTCTTTGACTCTTTTCCCAAGCTGTGGAAGATTAAAAGAAGAAATATTGAAGTTGTTTTGACAGGCACACAAAATATTTTTTCAAGCAAGCTGCACCTTCTCTCCCTGCCAAAATCCCAGGGAAGACAAATTCAAAGCAAGCCCATGGAAATCTTTCCATTAACTTCGGTGAGATTAGTATCAAAGTAGAAATATCATCTAGCTGAAACCAGAGGGTTAATTAATGTAGCATTGAAATACTCACATAGGAATTTTAGGAAAACCAAATGTTTAATATTGCTGTTCTTACTAAAAATAATTTTTAATTACTGCAATTGGTAAGGCAACTAAACATTACTTTAACCGTTAGGATTTGTGGTAGTGAAACTTGGATAACAAAGATTTGTGTGAGAAGTTGAACACATCTTTTCAATTTTTAAAAAAAAATGGCTTTAGCATTAGATTTACTGTTCAGTTTACTCAGTCACTTCAGCACATATATTCCCTTCAGGAAAGCATTCCATGGAATCACCTGAGTGAAATGCACAGTTTGTCATGACTGCCTAGAAAATATTTTGAAATTGAGTCCTTGGTAGCTGAAAAGCTCATGGCCACAGCGAGAACACAACAACTTGGAATGGGAAAGGTCTCCTGATGCTGTAAGCACAGGAAGAAAAGCAGAACTTTCTGTAGCCCACTTCCTCATAGGCTGATCAAGTGCAAGTTTCTTATGAACTCACCTGTGATACTTAATGTCATCATTTAATGTGGGAAATAATTTATAGTCTTTTGAATCTTAAGAAGCCCTTGTAATTCTCAATGCATTATTTCAGCTGGATGGATCCTCAGATAATTCAATGGTTCTGTGATTACATCATTTACCTTTGCTTGTAAGAAGAACCAGCCATCTTTAGTACCCTTTCTATTTTACAAAATTAAAAATGCATTTGTTTGAAAAATACCTATATGCAGAAGTAGATCTGGAAAGAAAACAGATAACTATTTTGTGGGTGATGAAGTGAAGAAAACGCTCTTGTTAACGAAGTATGGCTCAGAAACTCTAGCTCTCCAGAACAATATTGGTCCATTATTCAAATAGACAATAGCTAAAATGTTGGAGATGTCAGCCACTGATGAACATGTTTCAATGTATTTGATTTTTTTTTATTTAGATTTGATACAGCAAAAAAATAATTCATTTTAGACAAAATTCATTATTCTGAAGTGATGGCAAAGTTGCTAACACAGCACCAAATGTGATGCCAGTCTTCTTAAGGAAGAAGAAAAATGTCACTTCTCCTCACTTCACAAGGCTATGACTTCTAAAAGATAGTTTTAATACTGTCACAAGTTAAATCTGTAAAAATCATGGTGGCATCCTTCTATACATAGAGCAGTTCAGGGAAACCAGAATAAATGTCTTCTTTCGTTTTACAGACGCAGCATTCTTCTTTGTCAGTTAGTAGAGGCAGTCCGCTGAGGTGTCTGGCTTATGCTGCAGTGAGGAAGAAATTACTTATATTTACCAGCTTTTTGCACAGATGGCCACTGATGTTTTTACAGCATTTTCTAATGACATATGTCAGCAAAAACCAGTAGCCATTATAGGTGCCTACTTTATTTGAGGATAGCCACAAAACCTCATGCTTTTATCACTGTTTCTGTCCTGCTATAATTTATTGGTTGAATTGAGGTCTTCTGTGCTATCAGCAGTAGACTGTAGTGTGGGTAAAATTCCCTAAGGCATTAAATACTGCTTAATGAATGACATAGAGCACAACATTTTGGTAACATAGAATCATAGAATAACCTGTGACTTGTGAAACCGCTAGAATATAGGAATTCCAAAGCTACTATCTATTACATCAGCCCTACCCAAATCATGAAGGGCTGTATTTATTTTTTGTACCTGTATGAAGAACACTTATAGATATCTGTGCTGAGACAGAGGAATATGCACACTGAACCAGCATTGCACCTAAACACACCACTGTATTTCAGAAAGGGAAAAAAAAAAGAAATAGAAAAGGAAAAATAACAACCGAAAACTTGTGTGAGGGGGTTGCAAGGCTGCTTTTTAGTTGTTGAGTGACATTCCATTTCATATGCTAGTTAGGAAGGAAAGCGTAAGTGTTAGGCATTCATCTGCAGCCCTGCTTCATCCTGTTACAATCTGATAGAAGTGCACACATTCACTTGTCTAAATTGTTTAGTTTTCAAAAACAGTATGTGTAGTTATGCCAAATACAGTCAAAAGACAACTTACAAGAGAAACAATTCTGACAGGTAAACCCATTTCTGAGGTACTTGCAATACAAAGCTTTCTCTCCGGTTTTCATTTTGCAAATTCAGACCATGCAGGTCTGGAGCATCTCCTGAGAGACTCTATGAACCTTCAGGTCTGGAGCAAAAGGCAGAAGTGTATGCTTAAACATGCATGGGAGAAATACCAAAACACATATTGCAGTCTTGTGTAGTTCTGGCTCTCTGGCTGTAAGGAAATAGAGATTGAAACGAGGCATACATTCATTAGCATTCTTTGGAGAATTGTTCTCCACATGATGCTGCTTCTAATGCAGGAGTAGCCTGTCATTTCAGGGCAGGCAGTGCAAACCCATTTCTGGCTCACTAGGCCAAAATTACATTGACTCTGATCAGAATGCAAATCAGCGCATATACTCTATGAAAAAAGGGAATTATGTATTAGGTGGAATTACTGTCATTGCATGTTTTAGTTTATTTTTGTCAGTATCTCTAGGGGTGGCGTTGCAATCCAGAACATTTGTTGAGTTGGCGGTCAATGACTGAGCTGACCTACTGTCAATCCTTTGAGGTTTTGGGTATGGGGTACCTGCAATTCAGTTATTAACTTCAGTAGATGAACTCTAGCTTTTCTTTAGTGAAAAAGGATATAAATAGGTTTTTATTTGTCTTTGCAGTTCTGGAATATATTCAAGGTTCACTTTTTGGCCTTTTACAGGACAAGATTAGCTAAAGCACAAAAATGGAAGCTGTAGGTCTTTAGCTCACTAGTAGATTCCCTTCATTTTCTACATCTGGATTTACACATCTACCTTAGGGACCTTACCGACACAACTAATTTTAGAGTGTTAGTCATCCTTGGCGAATTCTTTACATTTTGGAGGGAGGTGTCAGAATATTTCAAACACTTAAAATCATCAAACTCTAAATCATCTTCTGGAGGTGCCATCTCTTGCCATAGGTACTAGAGGATGCCTGGGATAATGAGATCAGGAGCTCGGGTCTCTCGGCTTAGTGCCAGTTCTGTTCAATGTTCCTATGAATGAGTTTTCCAAGTTCCCTGCTGGCACTTCAGCAGTCTGGCTTTCTGATACCCTAGTCTGTCTTCTTCCTTGCTCTTGTACAGGTTTTGCTGAAAGATTCCTAATACACAGGTGGAAAACACTGAGTCACTTTAGCCGTCTCACCTCAGCTATATCTCTGGGGAGAAAAATGAAAATTTGAGTCATACTTCAGTTGCCAACATCAGCTCTCTAAACAGTTGTCATCAGAACCCAGTGATACTCACTGTTAAAATTTTAAGATCAATTTGTGTCATGAAACACCACTGTGTAATTGCTGCTCATAAATTTTGGCTTCATAATAACAGTTATTATGTGATATTCATTGTGTCATAATGGTTTAACATATATATGCACTCTGGGCTTATTGATCCCCTTTCATTAGAGGAGAGTTTTGGCAAGTGAAGGAAGGGTTATTAGTGATATCTTCTTTGTTCTAAGTACTTCATAGGAAAAAAATGAAGAACTTGCTGAGGAAGAAATTACAAGCAAGACATTTTAATGAGGCTATGAATATGGATAGCTTCCTCAAACAGTCACAAGTACAAAAAAGTAAGCTCAACTTGTCATAGGATTAGTTCTGCAGGAGAAAAAATGCACGGGCATGTTTCAATATCTGCTTTGGAACTGTTAAACAATTGAACTATTGGTTTGTAAAGGCACAAGAGGCTCAAAGGTTTGCACATTTCACTATGTGTCAGGAGCAGTGCCTGAATCTGAACAGGAGGCATAATTAGCAAATGCATAGAAGGGAAGAGAACAGCAGTATCTTAGTTTTCACTTGGCCAAAATGTTTGGTGTTCGTGATGGGAGTGGGAGCTGACTGAAAAAATAACAGGTTTATCCTATGGTAATATTTTGGTCTTCCACTTTTGTCCTCAGGGAACAAATAGATTATTTTTAGAAGATACAATAATCTATAATTGATGTTCATCACTGACTTTTTAAACCTCACTCAATTTCACTTTATTTATTTTATACATATGTTAGAAATATAATATTGTGTTTAAATTCCCCCAAATGATCCTTATAAGCATAGTTTCTCTCTAACAGCTAAAGCATGCAGTATATCTTAGCATATATATAGATCTCTATTTAGTGACACAATAAAGTATTTATTTTGTAGCAAATGTATTTTAATAATAAATGCTTTACAGTTGTGCAAAGTTGGAATTGGCTTGCTATTGGCTTATAAAATTACAGGTTAATGATTTCACACACTATTTATTGCCTGCTTTATCCATGTCACTCTTTAGAATATAAAACATTCTCTCTAAAGTTTAAATACAAGTTAAAGCATTTTTCATTTGAAATTACATTTTCTTTGGTCCACTACTTTTATCTGGATAAATATAATTTTCTTACTCAAAGCAAAAAGTTTTTGTTCTTCTGCTTGTAACAAAAAAATACTGTTTAAAACCAAAGAATTTTCAAACTTTTCTTTTTGCTGTTATTGCCCTCTGGAAATTTACCACTTTTAAAATGATAAATTTAATCCCACTTTTTAAAAAAAATATTGGATGGGTGGCAAGAAAACATTATCTATTTTGTGGTGAGGGCTGAAGGTCAGTAGTGGCAGTATATGATTTTTGATTTATAACATGCTTTTGTCTTCTCTAACAAACTCATAGTTTAGTTTTTCCAAATATTTTCACTATGTGGAACTAAATGATTTGATGCTTTGATCACTTACCTTTGACCTTTAATGCTTCCACCAAAAAATAATGCATAGATTTTTTTTGAGGTCTCTGAAAATGAGCTGGTCATTTGCAATCTCTTTTTATATACCTTCTCTTTACACATATATGCATAAACACACAAATGTATATAAACAGCAAGAAAAATGATATTATAAAAGCCATGCATGAAAAAGCTATTCCACAAAGTTCCTGTTAACTTAAGATGAATCAGTGTTTTGCCGTTTATTGGAGAAAAAGTTGGAGCAACAGCAATACTAAAGACTAGAGCTTTTAATGACTTTCTCATTCTGTACATATGGCATTAAAAGACAAACTATTATGCAATAGATAAAATTTAAATTGCAGAAATGCTGTGAAAATGCTGAGATGAATTCTCTGCATGTGACAGAGGCCTCCAGTGAATTTATACTCACCTTAAGCTAGAGGAAGAGAGTCTTCTATTGGGAGCAGGGGTTCTGTCATAGGAGAAAATTTAAAAGCACATCCTAGAAATAGTGCTGCTTATGACCCAATGTTTGCCGAATAATGTTTTAAATATTCACATAGTATCACTGTGATTAATTTTATAATGGATGCCTTCCTCTATATTGGTACAATATAGGACTGCCCACAGATGGATGTCTGCATATATTAATAGGTTCACTAATTATTAAAAAAAATACCCTAAATCTTAGCTCATAGAGGAAGTCTGACGTGATTGAAATTAAAATTAAGTATTCTGTTTACTTTGGTAGAGCCAAGAATTAATATAAAATATTATTTAGTAATGTTATTCTGTGGGGAGTGAGGAATTGTGGAGATGTGCTGCTGAGCGAGAGCTCGGCAGGTCTTCTTGCATTGATGGGAAGGAAGCCTTGGGAACAGTAAAACAACATCTTTATATGGTATTATTTGTGTGGTATGAAATCTAGCAAGGCAGTGCAAATAATAGATAGCGAAGTATACAACAGATAGCAAAGTAGAAAAATAGAAATTAATGTTTGTTAGTTTAGGCGCATGGACACTTATTTATAGCCAATTGTATTGCTCATAACGGCGTGTGGACAGGCCCCCACAACCTATCTGTGTAGAGAGCACAGCATGTGAGCAAAAGAGAGAATCACAGAATCACCATGGTTGGAAGGGACCTCTGAGATCACCGAGTCCAATCTTAAAGAAAAACAAACCAAAAAAA
>VXAK01000362.1:218329-231609 GCA_013399435.1 Arenaria interpres | reverse complement strand
CTCAGCCTCTCCTCGTATGACTTGTTCTCTAGACCCTCACTAGCTTGGTGGCTCTCCTCTGGACGTGCTCCAGCAGCTCAATGTCCTTCCTGTACTGAGGGGCCCAGAACTGAACACAGTACTCGAGGTGAGGCTGTATATACTGTATATACTATATATGCTGTAAAAATGAAACATTAAATGTCTTCACTTCACCACTTGGTGGAGTCTGTGCCCTTTGTTGCCGCATTATTCAGTAATTTTTGGGGGCAAAAATAATAATATGGCCTGTCTCTTGTTTTTATAGTTATTCAATCTTGTAGCTCACCTTTGCTGATGTAAAACAGTATTGAAAAGATACCATGCAATGCTGGAAATGAGGGTCCCCTTACCTGTGTAATCTATTCCTAGAATTTGTCAGGAATTTGCATAACAATTAGAGGAGCAGATGCACCCGAGTTATTTGGCAACAAGAGGCTAGAAGTACATAGAAATGCATTAGATGGCATTTAAAAAAATGCTAAGAAGGAACAATGTCCCTAGGCCCTCCCTTGTTTGGGATGCTCAGTAGATCACAGTAGTCATTTATACTTGAATTAAAGCTGGAAGGTGGAAGGGTATTGCCAGCCTAAATCTTCCTGATTTTGCTTGTGTCCAAAGTCCTGTTTACAAATGCAGAACATTGTGTTAGTTTTATTAATGATTTTTTACTTCTTTCTGCACTTAAAATAATAATTTTATGTGGAAATTTGAATAATTTACGGTTCAAACATCTCTATAATTAACAAATCAGTTCTTTTCATGAGATTTGTTATGTTGCAACTTCAGCATGAATTCATGACTGTAGAGAAGAAATTCTCTAGTTTTCTTCACTTTAAGTGTCTGTAAGGTAATAATAGTCCTGAATAACTACAAACTTCAACCCCCGCCCACCTTATATCCTTTAACCCTTGCCCACCTAATATCCTGAAATCTAAAATTCGTTAAGATTGTGGTCATAAGTAAAATAATTACAAGAAAGATGTCTGATTCTTAGCCAGCAGCTATTTTCATTCTAGTCTTGCTTTGAAACTCTTACCATGCATTATTAAACATACTAAGGGGCTAGACAAAAAAAGGAAGACTTCATCCAGGGTGATAAGGTATGATCAAACACGAAAATAAAGTAGATACTTTTAACATAAGGACCTTATTTAAAAGGACCTTTTTAAGGACCTTTTCAGGACCTTATTTAAAACACTAGGTGCTCAGTTTTCAAGTTTTGGCTACTTCCCTTTTTAGTCCTTATATAGAGATTTAGCAAGGATGTGATATATTGCATCAAAAAAGCATGCACTGCACTGGTATCTTAGACTGGGAAATAGCTCCATGCTGGAGGTGCAGGAAGAGCCAAAGGAGCAGGGTAGGAGGGAAGCACATTTAGCCACAGGCAGAACTTACTTTGCACAAAGGTAAGCGAAGGCTGGTTTTTCTCTCATGATCCAGCTTCTCGCGTGCTATGCAAGTTACAGCTGCGGGGAGTGTTTCACCTAATCTCTGTCTTGCTCTCTCACACAGACCTAGTCCATTTCTCTGCCATGAACAGGTAATTCCACTGATTCCTTTTTGCTCTGCTCATTAGTTCTGCATTGTCTGATGATCCACCTTCCCAAAGCTATCTTCATGTGAGAAAGCAGGATTTTGTTTCCTTAAGAAAGAAAAAGGAAAAAAGAGGAAAACGTTTTTCTTTAGTGCCGGAATTCCTCTAGTCTGAGGCTGTGGCTACCAACACTGCTACCAAGGCACCTCATCAAAGGCTGTCAAAATGCATCCAGGTGACATGCCATTAGGTTATGATTTTGTTTGACAAAATCTTAATCTCATTTCCTGACATGAAAGTTTCCATGTCCTATCCTTTGTATGGCCAATTACCTAATTCTTCGATGTTCTGTGTAGCCACTGCTTCATTGTCACAATTCCCTGTTGAGCCTGGTGAAAGCTGCACTTGCCAGTGAGAGTTAACACTTCACGTGAATTTTTTCTTTTCACTTCATCAACAGGCCGTGTAAGATGCAGGGTCTTTATGAAATCTTTTCTTGTGCCCTACCTAGGCGATTCTGTGTTTCTGTGATTCTGTCATTTGCTTTACTTAACAAGATGGGACAAGGGTAGTAAAAAAAAATAAAAACCCAACAGCAAAAACCAACCTGTGTAGATTTCAGGCTGGAAGATCTAAATGATCAATATATACATCAGGATTGACATCTAATATAGTATTCAATAGGTCTTTAGCTAAGAGCTTGAATAGACCAGAGTTCTTCTTACACAATGCCAGAATTGAGCTCACAAATCTTCTCAGAACAAGAAGAGAAAGTGATTGCACTTCCAAAAAAATCAATATCATGTTAAGTCCCATATCTTTCGAGAAAAGCATCCTTCTACACATATCTAACTTTAGATCATGACTTCATAACGGTTATAATTCTAGGATGACTACCAATTGTATTTAAAACTGAGTCTTTATTACTTTTTCATTTACTTTTTTGTGTCCTATTGGATTTGGATTAAAGGCTGACATGATTAGTATCACTTTTTCTTATTATCAGTTTACATCCTTTTTTAGTGCCTGAAAGATGAAATGGGCTTTCTTTTTGCTTAGTCTGTGCAATGCGTGAATTATTTGACTTCAGATCTTTCAAAAACATTTTTCTTATATATTTACCCATATCAATTTCTGTAGTATAGTTGTAGAGACAAAGTAAACATTGTTGATTTAACTTGGTGAGTTTATTTTGATTCTTTTCTGGCAGTTTCTCAGAGCAATAAATTCCACAATGCAAAAGATCAATAATTATTAATAAAATTAATTTTAAAAAATCAGGAATTCAGTGGAAATTATGGAATTGTCTACTAGGTAGTTACAGTCAAGGTCAATGAATTCTTGCCAAAATCCAGACAGCAACTGCAGGGAACTACCTCCTTTGGAGACAAAGTCATTTTATTTTATGTACCTGGAAACTTAGGTATAAAATAGGTTAAAGCTCATATCCAACTGAAGTGAAACTGAATATTAAACCAGCTAGAAGAAAGAATGAAAGTATGTGTGCGTGCTTTGGACCAGATGTGAGTTTCCAGGTCCTTGTTTTACTTTCCATCCCTTGTCCATGGTTTTATAGGTTCTGTCTTATCATCACTGACAACAGTGTTGTTCTGTTATTATTCCCCTATATTGCCTATTTAGTGACAGGAATTATCCTGTTCTTTAGCTTGGCAGAAGACAAGAAAAAATGTGGGAAGATTAGCAGGTGTGCTTTGAAGGAGAGTTGAGATTGGGAGAGGAACAAAATGCCTTCTTTTTCCTTCTCCTTTTAAAAAATCTGGCAGATGGGAAGGTGTTTATTATCATTCGCTGTAGTGGCCATTCAGTTATTAAAATGAGTAATTAAAATACTTATCCCGCTGCAGAATGTCACAAAGTGTTTGCACCTTACAGTGAAGATGACAAATCACCATGAGGCACACCAAGCGCTCTCTGTGTGTGAGCATTCTAACAGTTACTAGGCAGAGAGGTCTAATAATTTCAGATATTTTAAAAATCTGTTTTGAGGGGTCTTTGCTTTCCATAGAGAATCTTCTTTCATGATTGCTACTCTTTCCTGTAAATTCCCTTGAAACTGGGGAGCCAGGGGCAATCTTTTTAACCTTACACATATTAGAAACAAGAAATTGAACATTTAAAGATATTTTATCCTTCTTTATCAAGGTTAATAGCAAGAGTTTTCAAAGCTTGATCCATATTTCTATGTTCCGACCCTGTGCAGAACCTGCACTTTCATCTTTTTATATGCAGTTCTTTGCAGGGCCAGGTAATAACAAAAAATTGTACTCGCAGTACATTGTAGTCTATTTCAGTGCCTATAATACTGATTGATGCAGGTGAGGAACAGTTCCACGACCTCTAAAGAAATAAAAGCTTGAATTTTTACAATTTGATATAAAGAAAAATGGACAGTAGCAGCCTCAGGGATTCCATGAATCATGCACAAAGAAGGAGCTGTTGCACATACTCATGGGAGAATGGATGCATAAGGAGCTCTGGCAAAATTCATTTTGAGTGATGCACAAAACTGAAGAGCTGAGTGACAGAAAATGAAGCCAGCTCTCTTACTCCCTGGCTTTGAGTGATGACTGTTTCAGAAATAAACTGTGAAAACATTCTGGACGAAGAAAGCAGAAGTCAAAAACCTGGAACTGTGATGGACAAATGAAGAAGACTCCAACTAACCGTAACATCTTCAAGTTTTGGTGCCAATTTAAAAGAAAAAAAAGACTATAGGCAGGATTATTTTTGCCAATAGCTGATTCAAAAGTAGCTGATTGTGTTTGATCGATTGTTCTCAGAGGTTATTGCAAAATATGGTTTTGAATATTACAATATGTCTCTCTTTACTGCAAATTCCAATGGTTATTAGGAAAGGGACATAACCAACTGTGTGCTGAAAGGACTGTAGAATTGCTACTATATACACCTAGAGCCTTTGTATTACAAAGGCACATATGACATTTGTCTATTGATGAGATTTTCCCCAATAAGCCAAAATCAGTTCCTGACTGGTAATTGCTGAGATTAGCCATCAAAGTTTGTCCAGTTGCTCTTTAGGTACATACTCAGATAAAATGGCTTTATCTAACTCAGATAAGGTAAGGAAAACATAATAATGCTTTTATTTTACATATCTGTTAGTATTTTCAAGACCAGTTTTCACTTGGCCATAACAAGTGACAGTTTCCATGTCTGTAATAAAACTTAGTTGCATTTTATAAAGCATTTCTGCTGTTTAGAATTCATAAACTTCAAGCTACCTAACTGCCTCTTACAATATGGGGCACAAGCTTTATGGAGAAGGAAGAAAATTTCTCATGTAACTTGGCTTTCAAAAGAATTCGATACTCTTGCACAGCATTCCATAAATGAGCTATGGAAACATTAGGGAACTAGTGTAGAGTGAATAGCAAGTAGCTGAAAAGTCATACTGAGATTAGCTACCTGTTTTTCACAAACTGAAAAGATGAGTAAAGAGAAGTTTCTCAAGGTCAGTATTATTTGTTGGTTTCATTAAGGATTTGGATGGCAGAATAGAGAATGCCCTTATTAAATTTTCAGGCAAAACCAAGCAAGGGAAGGACAACTACAAGCACTTGGGAAGATTAGAATGTGAAGTGTTGATTGATTGGAACAATAGGGTGAGACAGACAGGATGTAAATCAATCTGAGAAGGGGCAAAATCCTACATGAGTATAATTAGTTATGTGCATGCAAGATGGGGAATGCTAGAAAAGCGGAAGTTCTAAAAAAGAAAACCCGCAACTTTTAGAGGATCAAAACCCGAGGAAGAGGCACCAGGGACTTGGCGCCCTGCCTTTTGATAAAAAGTAAAAAGTTTAAACTGAATCAGAGAAAATGTTTGCTACGCTGTACAAAAAAGATTTCAAAACGCTGAGGATAGTCAAGCTCTAAAACAGGATGGTTGTCACTGGAGATTTTTTGGTACGTGTTGACAAATAAAGTACAGCAGTAGCTTGAAGGCTCATTAACAATACCTAATTTCTGTAGTTCTCAGTCAAGCTGCTATGTTCTCTGTAAATGGTATTCATATTGCTAAACATATGTTATCCTGGAATGTTTATGATGAAGAAAGGACAAATTAAACCCCAGTATACAAAACAACATATCTGGAACAAAAGTTTGGTTGTTATTTTAAAGCTAACTGATAAAATATACTTTGACTGATTTGACATTTCAGATATTTCTGAAATTTCTTGGTATAAAGGTGAAAAGTTGGTAAAGATAAAACTGGCTTATAATGTCTTAGTCCCCTTGTTGTTGCACTTGTAGATGTTGTACACAGTTGTGTGTATCTATATGGAACCTTTGAAACAGGTGAGTGAGCTCCAATTAGACATGTTAATAATTTTCATGGTGTCAGAAGAACAGATTCACATGAAAAGCCATTGGTAGAGCTTAGCTCTGAATTCTGGTGTACTAAATCTCAGAAAAGCTCTTAAACCACAAATTCTTTCTATCCTTTTTATTAGAATTGAAGGTTGCCTTCTAGCATGGTTAGATGATGCTTATCTATTAACAACCAAGGCACTATAAAAAGAAATCTTGAGTAGCTGGGTTATGACTCCTGAGATTAATTCCTGATATTTACAGGGATATTTACAGTCTTCCCCTTCAATAATTAGTTTAAGTTAATGGGGTTTTTTTGTCTGCTGGTGTTTGCAGAAATCCTGAAAAGAATTAAGCATGTTTACTTTTTGACATAAGGAGCATTAGCATTAGAACAGGCTGCCCAAGGAAGTGGTTGAGTCACCATCCCTGGTGGTATTTAAAAGATGCGTAGATATAGTGTTTAAAGTTACGGTTTAGTGGTGGGTTTTGTCAGTGTTAGGTTGACAGTTGGACTAGATGGTCTGAAAAGTCCCTTTCGACTTGGGAAATTCTATGATTCTATGAATAGAGGTGAAAGAATTTTCCCATTGTTGAGCTGGGCTTTGGGAGTGGTTCTGCTGTCTTTGTGCATATATGTGTGTAAAGCTAAGTGTGCAGGCAAGTCACAGCCAAAATTGTCTCCTGTATTCACTATTGTGAAAGGAAAATGGAGAATGTTCACACAGCCCTTTTAAGATTACACTTTAAGGTTTTAGACAGTTGTGAAAAAGATGGAGTAGCAAATCAAGAGAATAACATAGATGTAACAAACATTCTCATGTAAAATTGGCAGTACTTTTTCCTTTCAAAAGAAACCCCATCTTTCTCAGTACTCTACCGCATTCTATTGCTGTTTGCTTCAGATGCAAAGTGACCTAATTATTGGTGTAGGAGGAAAAGAACGGCCTTCAGAGTCATTTCACATAAAGACTATGCACTAAATGCTTGTTACTTTATAGTATCAAGCAAAGTTACCTAGCAGGCTACTTACAATAGAATATGGGCGTGAGGTATGTCCTACCCTTGGCCAAGACAAGAGTAGGTTAATTAACTACTCTGGGAATAAGAAAGAGGACCAGTCTTTTCCTGTAAACACTGTCCAGTTCTCATGTCCTAAAGGGAAGGCATTATTGCGTTGGCTAATTAGGAACAGGAAATAAAAGAAGGAAGCCAGTTAAATTTGTGTTTGCACAGGAACGGGCAACAAAGTCTCTGTAACTAATGATGGAAGAAATAAATGTTGCTCTCTTAAGCTGCAAAGTTTAAGTTTGTCAAGATATGTAATTTGGTCATAAAGAGTAATGACCTGGGAAAAAGAAAAAATCAACATAAAATCAGGTTTTAGAGAAGAAAATGTCTGTGTGTTCATTTGCCCTGGGAGTAAAGACCTGAGGCTTGTTGAGAGGTTTTTTTTTTTATTGTTCTTGTTTCTTTCTCTTCAAACTACATTTGTATGTCAAAAGCACAACTCCTTTTCTTCTCTGTCTGGAACTCTAAAGGTTGAAGTACACAGTGTGTTCTTCGCTGAACATGGAAACATTGTGCATGCTGGCATGTGACTTAATGCAGAAATATTTGAGGGATTTATGAAGTTGCTGAGCAGCTGAAGTCAAGAGTTTTGGATGAATGTGTACTCAGGTATGCAGAAATCCTAGTGCTGCCCCTTTTTATTTTCCTTCATTGAATAAAAGCTTTAAGGTACATGTTTCAGTCTTAGTACTTTGAATAATAAGAAGCAGCAAGATTAAATTTCTCATTCCCTGACCAATCCCAGGTCACGTTACTGTCTGGTGATATTGTCAGTAGATCAGTGAATTGCCCAATCTACCAAATCTTCATTTCAAATCTTCCAGTGGCCTAGTCTTAACACTTGAGGATAGAGTCTAGATATCCTGGTGGACCTGTGGACTTGGTGGAAAAGTCCCATTGGTTCCAGCAAAGGAGAGGAGATTGTATCTCAAGAGGCTATACTACGTCTTGCAGAAATGTTTGGATATCAGGAATCCTTCACAGCTTTTACTCATTTACTTTCTTTTTCATATCATTCAGTGTAATACGTAACTGAGAGCAGCTTTGCTGACATTAGGGAGGCAAATCTGTTCCAGCTAAGTACAGTGGGTTGTTCAGCATAGTATATCACCGCTGTGTGAAGTTACGGGTGATGCAAAAGGCACAGTCACCTCTGATTGTAATAATACAAGTTTCTGCATGTTAATATTATACTGGAATACGTGTTTGAGCCCTGTGGTGTAATGAGGGGTGTTAAGGGAGCAAGTAGTTCTTGTTGAGTTGCTAGTGTAGTTTTGATGCTGCTCTGGAGATCTTCAAGACCTGCCTGGATGTAGTCCTGAGTAATGTGCTCTAGGCAATCCTGCTTTAGCAGGGGAGTTGGACTAGATGATCTCCAGAGGTCCCTTCCAACTCTGACAATTCTGTGATTCTGTGACTTCATTACCTACCTTTCTAATTCATCCAGAAGTTTGCCATTTCATGAAGGTGATGGAGTGCTTCCTATTACAAATCACCTGGCTATCCGCAGCTCTGTGCTTCAGATGGGACTGGAGAGGAGAGATACAGAAGCCAATCCCTTATCAAAAGACTAATGGTTCATTTCAGTGAACAGAAGTCAGAACATGTCTCTCCTGCAGAACTGATTTATTTTGACCGTCCACCCTGATAGGCTGGTAAAAAACTGTGGTCTGTTTGTCAAGGACACAAAGAAATCTTTGATCTTCAAGTTATATTCTGCACGCTGTGCATAAGCCTTGAAAATATCCTCCTTTTGCCTGCAATAGACAATGTCAAAGTAGAGAAATTGAGTGAATCATTACCAGATGTTTTAGAAGGAACCTGTCACCATCTAAAATGACAGCAAAGAAGCCTTTCTCTTCTCTCCTGACAACTGAGGACGAAAGACTGGTTGCATAGAAGTCAACATAGTACCAGATCCCTTGCAGATCTTTTCTTTTTGTGAAGAATCTCAGACTTTTTTTTCCAGAATTTTTTTCCTCTTGCTAGTTAGGTTTTTTTTTCGTGTGTAAAGCTGGCAAAAAATTCCAAGTATGTAGGATGGGGAAAACAAATTAAGACTTGTATGTGTTTACAGATAGGTAAAATCAGATCTGATTATGAGAAAAGTATGGTTCTGTTAATTAAAAGTCCTAATTCCATTCTGTTACTTGGCCTGTTTTCTCAAGTTGTCAAAGCTGAGATGAGATCCTTGACAAAGTTTTCTTTTCAGAACTTGTACAAAAGATTTCTTTGTCTTAGGCTGTATTTAGCACAAGTGATACAGAAAGGAAAATAGCTTACTGAGAGGCAGTTGCTTCAGATCCATGGCTTGTAAACAGAAAACACCTGGCTGACATATAATGTGCAAAGAATCCAGTTGCTGAATGAACGATTCAATTAATTGTTCAGCATTAGTGGCTGCCTTCTATGAAAGTATTATGCGGCAATCACAGTACAGAACTAGCAGATGGCAATTCTGGAGTAGGACTGCCCAGAAAACAAACCAGTTTTATTAAAAATTGAGAGCTTTTGACACTTCTTTGGTACATTCGAATGAAAATGATACCTTCAAAATGTGAGCATTAAAGATCCAAAGGACTGTGTAAAAATTTGTTTGTAGTTTATGCTAGAGAATAATTACATGGAGAAATATGGCAGGGAGTGTCTCTTAATTGCAATTGAAAGTTCTCCACTTTGTATAAACTAACCATTAATGTTCTCACACAGAGAAAGGAAATGATTTAATGAGAAAGCAGAAGAGAGTCTGGGTCTCCTAGGATCTGGGGGATTGTTCCAGACAGAAAATTTACCAGCTGAGGCGAACAAGTCTCATTTTTGAATAGACCTCTCATCAGGGATCTCAAATATTTCTAACAAAAGTTTAGCTACAGCTACCAGTACAGCTGGTACTGCACTGCGAAATTTTGTATTAGTTTATTTGTAGAGATGGATTCTAAACTGCAACAACACTGCAAACAGGTATTTTTAAGAGCATTGGCTGTAAAATTAAAGAAATAAGCTACAGACACATGATGTGTAATAGTTGTGAGATGTTAGTCTTCCAATTTTCCGTTGTGTTCTTTGCAAATGCTTTGCTTTTATTTATGAGTCTCCAAACAAGGATTACCTTCCCCCTCAAAAAAAAAAATAATAAAAAATCAATGAACTAACCTTGGCAGTCCCAGAAGCTGGATCTGCAAGGACTACCATGCTCTCCATAGATTTACTTTCTGGCACAGAACTAGGTAATTTCATGGAATCTTTGATGTTTTATATTGCTTTTTGGACATAAAAGTAATCTCCATCCCAACAACCAAGCTCTCCAGAGTTTTTCTGTCAGCTTCCACAGTGCCAGATTTTCACTATCATATGTTTTTGCTGTCTTGCCAGATGCCAAATGAATGAATGAGCTACTGGTAATGACTTTGGACCCCTACCATTAATTCTAGTAACTTTTGATTTTTGAGCTAAAGACTTTGCTTTGTTAGTAAATAGGTTGTAGCAGACTAGTGCACCACTGTTGATGTCTTCTGAACTTCTACAGGTATGATGACACTTCCAAACACAGGCTAATTTCTGTCAGACTTATGACCACCAAACACAAGCAATTTAATATCTATCTGAAATAGAAACATTTACGACTGTTGTGACCCGTTGTTTTTGAAATGTTATGTTCTGTTTTTCATGAGAAATGAATACAGCGAAGATTTACCGGTCCTCAGTGTCTGAATTCTGAGGTGACAACTCATGTTTATATCTTTAGGTTGTGATCCTGCCAGTTTCCTGGTTCAAGGTCTTACAGAGGCTGAATTTTCCAATAATAGCCTAAGATTGAATATTTATTAGTGTGAAACAATCATCACTATGTATATGAAAAAGCAGTTCAGTATGGAGCAAGCTAGTTTAAAATCGCCGATGTTGTGTATGTTTTGCAGTATTTGCTTAGTGCTAATTCTGATTAGTGTTTCAAAACCATGATTTACAGATCACTCTATAACTTCACATGGTTGGTTGGACCTGCCTATTTATTCTAATTTTTTTTTTGTTTCCAGTCCCAAGGTGACCACAAACTGCGTGTTGATTAGAACCATACAGCACTTTTAATAGAATGTCCTGTTGCCCTAGCAGGAACAAGGACTGCTATACATTTTCATGGTTCTAATAGCAAACATTGTTCTTTGCTACACTAGTCAGGATTGAGGCTGGTATAGGAAAATGAGATACAGGCCTGAAGTCTGTTATGGGTTTTCACTGTCAATTTACCCATCTGTTATAGCTTTTCAAGGGGAAATTCTCCAAGGATCTGCTTGGCAATGCAAATTGGTATAGAATCTGATTTTGCAGTTTTCAGTTGCTATTTTAATGGTCATTGTCCATCACAAAATAATTAAAAATGTTATTAAAATAGTATATTAAAATGTAAGTTGGTGGAGTATAATTGGACATTTGGAAATTGTAGATCTGTATAAGTAAAGGCTACTGAATATGATTTGTTCCCTTGAATTCTTTCAGATACCTGTTATTTTTCTTCATTATTTAATATCCCAAGTAAGGCATTCTACTTTCCCAGACTTTCAAAGCTTTTCTGTGATAATTGTACTGTGCTTAAAAACAGGTGACTCTGATTATGTCCTTTGGAAATGTTTACAGAGGGAAAGAGCTTTGAATGTTATTCATAGAAAATGGTATGTGCTGAAAAATCCTGATCTGAGAGCACAATGACATTAAATTGTTCTTGAATTTACAGCTTGTATGAAAACACAACTCTGACTTATAAAAGGCTTTATTTATGAAATACATTTCTCTGAGTTAAGTAGTATTTTGCAATGTGTTGTATGTACAGTATATCAGTAGCCATTCAAGGTTACAGTATATCTTTTTTACATAATAATATCAAAAGGCACAATATGCAAAACATTTAATATTTGCTGCAATTTAGTAGCATTTCGGTGCATTCTTACCACTGAAGGGAAGACAGTAATGCTGAGCACAAATCAAAGGCTCTTTATTTTCCCAGTATTTTTGCAGTGTTGCATTTTGGAGTTACTTATATATTCCAACATTAAAACAGTGACTGAAAGGGTGGCTAAAGTCTGACAAGTAGTTTTAGAGCAGAAAGAAAGATATGTGACAGGCTACCTGGGATACTGACCTGGTACAGAGGAGTAAAGCTAATTTGTTGGCTACATCTGGATTAAGAATGGAAGAGGACTCATGAAGGGTCAGTCTGGAGGTCAATTCATCCAAGTCAGTATCCTGTCTCTGGCAGTGACCAAAAGCAGATGCCTAAGGAAGAGTGTAAGAACAAGGTAAATATCCTCCCCACAGATACTCTCCCAGCATCCAGTCATTTGCAGTTCAAGGGCTTGTGGAGACAGCTGTAGTTTCTACTTGTTTTATAACGCTTGCAGCTCTCTCTTCTGTGAACTTTGCTAACCTCCTCCAGAATCCCTGTGAACTTACACTCTACAGCACCCTGTGGCCAGCAGTACCGTAGCTGAACTACTGGTTATATGAACAACTCTCTTAGTTTTGGACTGCCTTCCTCATAGTTTAATTTCACATGCCCAGTTCTTTTCTTGGAAGAGATAATAGCCAATCAATCCATATACACCCTCTCCATGACACTTCTGATCTTATTGAACTCTGTCATATGCCCCTCAGTCATTTCTTTTTCACTCTGAAGAGTCCTAGCCTACTTAATTATTTTTGATGCAGAAGCTGGCCCATACCTTTGACTGTGCTTGTGGTCTTTTCTGAAACTTTTACAGCTTTACTATAACCTGTTTGAGATGGATAGCCCAGCATGACATGCATTATTCAAGGTGGAGGAGAATTATATATTTATAGACTGGCATAATTACATTCTTTATTTTGTCCTGTCTTTCCCTGTAGTTCCTTGCTTTCATTTTGTCTCCTAAGCCTCTCCTGGGCTGAGCTGTATTTTCACTTTCACTTCTCAAAGGGAATGACCAGCTAAAAACCCACTGTTGTGTATGAGAGATTACAGCTGGGGCTTCTTTCCCCTGAATACATGATTTTATGTTCATCTGTGCTGATTTTCTTTTTCTATTTTATTGGCTATTAACTCGATGTCATAAATCCCTGTGCAACTCTTTTGTGTTTCACCTTCAGCTTTACTTTATCCAGAATAAGCTAGGAACCTTAGAAAAATCTCTCTCCTCACTACTCACTCCTTTTCCCGACTGTTTATGAATATGTTGCACAGCACACATCCCAGTACTTACCCCTCTTGAACTCCATTCAAAACCTCCTTCCACTGTAAGGACTGAGCCTTTGTGCCTGCCATTTTGTT